>CAUJNA010001001.1:517049-519549 GCA_963377175.1 Effrenium voratum | reverse complement strand
AGCCAGGAACTGTCGCATCAATCTCTTCATAGGTAAACCGCTGCACACACACATGGCAACATGGCGCGCTCAGAGCTCCGGTACAAAGTTTCGGCGAAAATGGTCAAATCGGCAATGTTCTAACAAAGTTTGCAAAATTATGGCAAAGTTTGCCAACTTGGCAAAGTTCTGGCAAACTTGGTAAAGCAAAGTTCTCGCAAAATCGGCAAAGTGCTCACAAAGTTGACAAAGTTCTAGCAAATTTCTGGCGGCATTGATCTGACAAAGTTGGCCCAAATTTGCAAAGTTCTTGCAAGTTTGGCGAGTTCGCAAAGTTCTGTCAAGTTTGGCCAAATATGCAAAGTTCTTGCAAATTTGGCCAAGTTGGCACAACTTGGGCAAATTTGCCAAATTGGCAAAGTTCTGGCAAATTTGGCCAAATTACAAATTTTGCAAACGTTGCCAGAACTTTGCCAATTTTGCGAGGTCTTTGCCAGTTCGGCGAACTTTGCCAGAACTTTGCCAGTTTGGCGAACTTTGCCAGAACTTTGCCAATTTTGCGAGATCTTTACCAATTCGGCGAACTTTGCCAGAACTTTGCCATCTGACGGAACTTTGCCAATTTGGCGAACTTTGCCAGAACTTTGCCATTTCTGCCGGAACTTTGCCAATTCTGCTGGAACTTTGCCAATTCTGCCGGAACTTTGCCAATTCTGCCGGAACTTTGCCAATTTGGCGAACTTTGCCAATTCTGCCGGAACTTTGCCAATTCTGCCGGAACTTTGCCGATTTGGCGAACTTTGCCAATTCTGACGGAACTTTGCCAATTCTGCCGGAACATTGCCAATTTAGCGAACTTTGCCAATTCTGCCGGAACTTTGCCAATTCTGCCGGAACTTTGCCGATTTGGCGAACTTTGCCGGAACTTTGCCAATTCTGCCGGAACTTTGCCAATTTGGCGAACTTTGCCAATTCTGCCGGAACTTTGCCAATTCTGGCCAATTCTGCCGGAACTTTGCCAATTCTGCCGGAACTTTGCCAATTTGGCGAACTTTGCCAATTCTGCCGGAACTTTGCCAATTTGGCAGAACTTTGCCAATTTTGCCCGAACTTTGCCAATTTGGGCTGCATGTTTGTTTTTTTTGAGCCCATTCGGCGAACTTTTCCCCAATTCTGCCGGAACTTTGCCAATTCGGCGAACTTTGCAATTCTGCCGGAACTTTGACGGAACTTTGCCAATTTTGCGCTCTTTGCCAGAACTTTGCCAATTTTGCGAGATCTTTGCCAATTTGGCCGAAGTTCTGGCAAAGTTCGCCGAATTGGCAAAGATCTCGCAAAATTTGCAAAGATCTCGCAAAATTGGCAATGTTCTGGCAAACTTCGCCAAATTGGAAAATTGGCAAAGTTCTGGCAAAGTTCGCAAAATTGGGGCCAAGTTCGCAAAGTTGGCAAAGATCTTGAAAAGTTCCAAATTTTGCGAGACTTTTGCCAATTTTGCGAACTTTGCCAGAACTTTGTCAATTTGTCAAACTTTGCAAGAACTTTGCGGACTTTGCAAGATCTTCACCAATTTGGCGAACTTTGCCAGAACTTTGCCAGAACTTTGCAAATTTTCCAATTTGGCGAGTTTTTTCGATTTTTGCAAATTCGCAAACTTTGCGAGAACTTTGCGAGGACTTTGCCAATCTGCCGGAACTTTGCCAATTTGGCAAAGTTTGCCAGAAATTTGCGAACTTTGCGAGGGTTTTTTTCGATGTGCCAGAACTTTGCAAATTTGGAAAAACTTGACCGAACTTTGCAAACTCTTTGCGAACTTTGCCGGAACTTTGGCAGATCTAGGCCTCCTGAGATGTGCTAGAGCTTTGCCAACCTTGTGAGCACTTGTCGATTTTGCAAGAACTTTGCTGATTTTGCAAGATTTGCCGAAACTATACCAAGTTTGCCAGAGCTTTGCCGATTTGGCCAAATTTGCCCAAATTTGCCCAAACTTTGCAAACTCTGCCAGAACTTTGCCGATTTGACCGGAGTTCTGAGCGCGCCATGTTGCCATGTGTGTGTTTGTGTGCGGCGGTTTACCATATGAAGAGATTGATGTTGCCAGGGTAGTCTGTGCTCCATGGATTCATTGGCCTTTCTGATAGTTGCTCGCTCAAAGAGGGGGGATGGCAGCCCCGGAGAATTGTTTGCCCGCACTTGCATTTTGGAAAGCCGACGCCAACAAACTATCCAAGTCCAATCAGGTCTAGCGGGCGCACCCCCAAAAAGCCTGCCTCTCTTGCGCTTTCGAACCAACTTGCTGTGACCCTGACCCGTAGAACCAGTTAACGCAGGCCATCCAAAGTAGTTTCAGAGGACCCGGCAACATCTCCAGTGTCTAAATGTGAACTGGCAAGGCAAGTCGATCCAGAACACCCCAACCAGTCTGGATGACTATCAGCTTTAAACCAGTGCTCCTGTACATAGAACATGCTGGTTTTGAGTCCTTGTTGCACCCGCGCAACACTTCAGAATATTGCTAAAA
>CAUJNA010001001.1:449549-512049 GCA_963377175.1 Effrenium voratum | reverse complement strand
CGAGTTCCCCAATGTTGCTCCCAAATATGCCGTAGATTCTTGGACTTTCAACAAACCTCACACGGCCCCAGATGAAAGAGGGCAGCTTTCTTTACACGGGCCCACTAAAACAACTGCCGTCTATGTTCCACCAAACTGACCTGAAAGGGCCACCTATAACCACCCCAAAGCTGTTTAGAGGTTGGTTCTTGGAGGTCGTCCACGTGCTGCACGGCTGTCCTCCCAGCACCCAAGCAATGACCTGAGTCTGGCCAGCTGTCTATACGTGCGGTGAAAATTACTTGGTTCTCCTAAACATTGGAATTTAGGGCTTGTCCTCTGGTTTGCGGTTGGATGGAAATTGAGTGGAGTCCCCCATCCTCCCAAATGCACCATAGACTACTGGAACATGTTGACCAAACCTCGTAAAATTGTTGTACAATGTGCTGGGGGTGTAAATCCCTGAGGGCCCTTTGGTACTTCATTCTTTTTGAAACTTCCTCTTGTCTCTAGCGGTTCTGTCAACTTCGGATTCCGAGAAATGATCCCTTCAATGAACTTTCACACATGAGTTCCCAAGAGGACACTGGAAAATCCAACCGAACCCTGATCTGTATGGTCCTCCAAATGTATCCTGGTTGAGCAAAGCGCGACGATTCAGATCCGCACGGCTAGCATAAGGATTGAGAGTTGGCTTTGAACCCTGCCAAAGGCTGGGTTCACCCCTCCTATGTTGCAGGATTCACGCACCATGAAATTGACACTTGCCAACTTAAAATATGCCTGGCCATACACACAGTCAAATTGAACCACTTACACGCAACCCATCCCTTGAATTATTTTCTGTTCCTGTGTAAACACACCTATACTTATGGTTGGGAGTGCCCATTGACAAGGGTGCCCGTAATGCCTCATGGTCATGGACAAACCTTGGTTTGCTCCAGAGAGAGCAGACAGAGGGCACCTTAAGGGCACCTTCCACTGGCCCAAAAAAACCTAGAATGGAGAGGGGAACTTTCAAACCAAGTTACGTGCGGGTGTCTTTGCGACTTGTTTGTGCTTTTCCTTTTGGTTTTCCTTTCAAGCCACAAACAAAGAGTACCGTGTGTGAGTATTTCCTTCCCCCTTTACGCAGAGACCCCTGGATCTCGGAACCGGGCCGATATCACCGCCACCGCCCGCCAGAACATGGCCGGAAGAAGTGGACGCGGTTTCACCGCGCTGCTCGCTTTAAAGGCTGGCAGCACCTTGAGATCAGCACTTGCCAGAAGCTCAAGCTGCGCTTCGGGTAGTTGGGTACGTTATTTCAGAACACATGGCTAATGAAAAAGCAAACGCGGGACACCATGTTTTTGCATCTGCAACTCTGCTTAGGGCTCTTCTTGTGAATCTTGCCTTGGCCCGAATCATCTCAGCTTGGGCCGCTGCGCGGCACACGGCAGTCACTCACATCTTGCGCAGCGCTTGTTTTATGTTATTTGCCAGCGCTGCCTCAACCCAAAGCGCCGGCCAGCCTAGTGTGTGTGTGTGTCCTTGTGGGGACAGGGTTTTTCCCCGCAACTAGAAGTGAACCAACGCGCAGTGACGGACAATTGCGACAGACAGCTGAGCAAGCAAGGCAAGGACCCAAGAGCGTTCAGAACCACGCTCCTAGCGAATTTGGCGACAAGTTGCGCCGCCTTCCATGGAGCTTTCGTTTTGCTGGATGGGCTGCTTGACTGCAGCGTTTCGTCGGTGCTCAAAGATGTGGCGGCTTGGCGCCAGAAGCACGTCCTCGCGCCTTGAGTGAGCACGCGCGTCCCTAGACTTGTTTGGCTCTGGCAACCTTTGACCCACACGTTCCGCTGATTTTCATCTGCTATCCACCCAAAACTCGGAGTGCTGCCGGGGAATCTCCGTGATGTCGGTAACAGCTGAGGCTGCTACTGATTAGGGGTCAACGCTGCCTTGGTTCCATTTTGGTTTGACTGAGTCTCTTTGCCGTCACATCAGCCAGCACCATGCTTGAGGCCCCGCAGGCAGTCGGATTATTTTTGGTGTCTGTGCGATTGCAGCCTAGTTTAGCCAAATACATTTCTTAGTTGGGGGTTGTTCAAGCAAAGTAACTGTTTCGGATTGCTTTTGAAAGAAAGTTGCAGACAACAAATAATTATTGAAAGTCTTCTATTTTCAGACACACCCACATGCGCTATGGTCAAGACTTTTTATGTGCCCAAATGCAGGTAATAGATCTAGTTCCTTCATAGAAGCCTTTACTAGGGAGTGAGCCTGTCGCCGGTAACAGGTTCCACCGGGAACACGGTACACGAGCCCCTTGCTCTGGTCGCGTTGCTTCGAAAGTCCCGAGTCTTGTTAGCATAGCCGCGTTTGGACAGCGAAACACACCTCCTGAATCCGATACCCAAAAAGCACCTGGCAGGTACCTGGACTCAGTTCACTGACCCCCTAGAAAAAAGAAGCTGGACCTTCGACCAGAGGTTGACGATTTGCGGAAGCCGAGCTAAAAGGGGAAACCAGCGGAAACCAGCGGAAGACCGATGAAGGGAAGTGATGGGAGATCCCAGGTGCAAAAGCTACAGGAGGGTCGGCTCACTGATTACTTTGCCCTGTATCATATGCATACAACTATATAACAATATATTCATACGTAACCAAGTGAAACTTTCAAAAACTTGGGCAGACTTGGACGCCCTGCGAAAAAAAAAAGAAAAGAAAAAAAGGTGAACTTTTGCTGACTGAAATGGAAAATGAGGGAATCCCTTTGTGGGCTGAAAATGGAAGAAACTTACCTATACAAGTCTGACAATCAAAACTGAACGGTTACCTAGTAACTGGGATGACCTGGGTTCGCTCAAGCATTCCAAATCAGGCAAAGACGTTCGCGGTCAAAGCCACCGGTATCTCAACTGAGAAATTCCCATTTACAAAGCAAGCAAAAAGGCATCGGAGTGCCATTGCAACTAATGCAACTCCCACCGAAATGCACCCGTCTTGTAGAACTGGCTGTCATAGCGCAGGCTCTTCACCAGATTCCTGTCCTGGTGGTGGTTGGCTGGATCGACTCCGTTTCGATGGGGACCAAAGGTCTGGTTTAAGCACAGGCAAGGCAAACCACCTGCTCGGTACTGAGACGAAGTTGGTCAAAAGCAAGAGCTGAACTTTGGCTTTTCATGCCGACTGGATACTGAAAAATGGTTTTTAAACGTCACATTGCGGCCTTTGGTGCATTTTGATTGGCACCATTGTGAGTCATAATTAACACCTGGCATTAAACAGGACTACCGGATTACCCAGATTCATGCAACGACACGGATAGGGTGGATTTCCTCAACTATTGATGTTTGGGCCTGCCATACCTTCCAGTTAAATACCCGGGTTTTGTGGCTCATGTATATTGAACATGTCTGCCCACCCTTCCCAGTGGATCCCTGCCACTGTAGGCAAGCAGCCATGCGCTTGTCCAAGGGTGGTTGCCGTGGTTACGTACCGTGCGTATGGATCTTTGGAAGCACCGTGGTTCAAACCAAGAGAGGGGGGGGGGGGCGGAACGTGCCCCTATGTGTCCAACCGCGAGCCTGTCATGTTACCTTTTGGCTTGTGGGACCAAGAAACAGGCTGGGGTCCAAACTGCAGGGTCTGAATTGATAGAAGGCCCGTGACATCACGTTGACACTTAGCTGTGTTTTCCTCACGGATCCCCAAAACTGGCTCAAGTAGAGGGCCCATTGCAGCTGAAAGATACTGCAGCCAGGCATCCAATTGATTGCCAAAGGACTGGTACTTGAAAAGCACAGGGTGAACGGATGGAAACGAGGCCAACCCTCACTCCATATTCCCCACCCACTGGGACAAGCGCACTCTGTGCATGATGTAGGGGGAAGGGTCCGGTTTGGGTACGGGCCTAAGTGCTCAAACATGTTCCCTTTGCGGTAGGTGCCCATAATAGAAACCATTCGACATACTCATCTCATGTGTGTATCCTCCAGTTGCTTGAGTCCTCTGGGACATGCAACAGGAAAAATCAAGCATATTGCAAGTAATTCCCTCCAAAACCAGCAGGGGGAGTAAACAACATTCTGAAACACAAATGGAAGCTCTAACTACAGAGTACAAGGGCCACCTATCGTGGCTGAGCCCTGAGACAGGGAATCAATTTGGGCACGCGAATCAATTTGGGCACGCCGGTTGGATAAGATTTGGTGACAGGTTGTTGGGCATTTCTTGATGCTCACTGAAAGGCTGATCATTAATCTTCTTCATTTGCATCTATCCTTCTTTTGCCACTCAAACCTTCATTTGCGTTTCGCCCCTGGAGAAAAGCAACTCAGGGGATGATATGGATCTTCAACATGGTGGACCATCAACATGGTGGACCCCCAAAACGGGTGGGTGTTTCCTGTTGATGTCCCCCCAAAAAGTCACACCCATGCATATGCGCCGGACCGTGTTTCTTTCAAACGGGTAGACTTTCTAGTTGTAAGAAAGTCAGGGTAATTTTCGTAGACCGGCATAGCCTCCAGCTAAGACCAGTGTTGTCTGTTTCTGGTGCAAAGAAGATGAAGTCCAGGAACTCGAGTGAGGAGCATTCACTCAGCTAATTCCCTAGCCACGTCTTCCGGCACTGTTGCAGGTCGGCTAGAGGCCACCCCAAGTTCCATGGCTTGTGAATACTCCTGCGAAGTTGCAAAGCCTGATGTTGCCCCGATAAGCTCGCTCGCTGGAACATCACATCTTGTGGTTTGATGAAAAAATCGGAACTCTCAGAGGTCTCTGGATTTCCAAACAAAAAGTCGATCAACTTATTGGTGGTGTCCACTGAACATGCCACTTCAGGAGGTTCTGACTCTGGGTTGCTGAAATTCACTTAAAGGAATCAAGGAATCCCCAAGGGACCTGAACATGGCTTTGCCGAGCTTTGCCCAGACGAGAAAGTAGATGACACGTCTTCCCCATGAAGACAAATCATCCCCGGATTCCGCTAAACCTGTTGCATGACAAATCAATAGTTTTAAATCGATAAATGTTGTTCCAGAAATTATTTTAACCTTGTTAATTATTGTCACTAAAATTTAGTGTTTCAACACTTTGTGGGAAGTTATAGTTCCATTGATATCAAGTCCACCGAAGTTTATTCCAGTGATATTTGCATTGTTTGAATCACATTGAAAATAGTCAGTTAAATGACAAAAAATGATTTGTTCAGCATGCCCCATGTTCGTTTCACTCAAAATTGTGCCATCTACTGTCTCCCAAGGCCCACGTGTGGTTCTTTAGCACCAGAGCACAGCTCCGGCCGCACCTGCAGGATGCGCTTGGTCTGCTCCATTTCGGGCTGCATGCCTATCCGGTGAACCAACGCAGGCAGCCATAAGGAGGTTCAAAAAGGGGTTGCCTTTTTGTTGGATTCTGGCCCCTCCCTAAAAGGAACGGACAGGGTCTTAAATGTTCAAGCCGTTCTAACAAGGATATCAGGGTATCAGGACACTGTGACTCCTTTGTGCTTGAACAACCCTCATGTGGTGAAACAAAATACCTCCGTTCAGGCAGTTGCTTCACAGGTTGATCCCCAGCAATCATGTTCTGCACAGTACCAGGGTTTGGCAATGTTGTGAAAATATCCATCATGTGTGGCAATTGCTCTCAGTGTTGGGCATTTGTCTAATGAACATATATAAGGGATCCCTTGAAAGACGGCAGGAACTAAACAAATTAGTTTCTCTACCTTTCGGTTGTACTGTCAATGGTTCCCCTGGTTCCCGAAACATCGGAACTTGTCTGGGATCCTGCTGTCAAAACATCCACTACATAAAAGCAACCAGGTTGCTTATTGCCAAGCAGCTGCAACTCCGGGGCGGGGGGGTGTATTTTCAGCCCAGGCCAAACAAGGCGGCTTCATTGCAATGGGGAGGTTGGGGGGGGTGGGGGATTTGCACGATGTTGTTTTCTCCTGTGCTGCAAGTGGCCATTCCAGGCTTTTCCAAGCAACCCGCGGAAAATCATACATGATGTTTTCATTCGTCACACAATGGTCTTTCCGGGTTACTGGCACAAAGGCTACACCTATAAAACGATCAGATATCTCACTGGGCCAGTGACCGAACAACAGACGCCTTTTAGGTCACCACTTGTCGAGCGGCCCACGCGCTGCCTTTCGGGATTTTGGCTGCTGGCAATGGTCCTAAGTCGAGAAACCCACAGATTCCATAGCTATGGCCATGCTGACACTGCAAGTACAACTACTTGCCATAAGAATTAGGGATTGAACATGAACATCAGCGGCTCAGGAATCACAAGCTCCCGGCTGATGAGGGGGCGTCCCATGTTAGTTGTGTGTGTGTGTGTTCCCTATTCAAGTTGAATCCGGGGTCGAGTCTCTCCAAGGCGAAGCAACGAGGTCAGTTGGCATCATCGACCCTGAGGCCTTTCCCCTGGCATCTGAGCACAAAGGATAGAGCTCACAGTGCTGGCCAAACTTTGTTGAACCAGACCCTGATCCGCTGTAAAAGGGAAACTGAAAGGAGGCTCTGCAAACGATCGTTGTTTCAGCTTCCCTCTTATTGGTGTTTTGGATTGGTGGTTTGGAGAATAGGGAGTGGTTTCCCATTACCCTCTATAAGAGGCGGGGGTTCAAAACTCCAAACCACCAATCAAACCACCGATTAAGGGGAACCTGATTGTTGGAACCTTGGCCCGACCCTGGTCGCATGCGCGGTTTTGTGGTTTCATAACTTCATAGCTTATAGTCGGCCACTCATTGGGTGTGAAATCAGAACTACACAACGGGGGAAGGGAACACACTGGGTGATGTGGGTATGGGAATATTGAGGACCTGCTTTGCACCCGCGCATTTATGTCCACGGTTTTCAGGTTGCTCCAAAATGCTATCTCGCAGATCAAGTCATTGAACATCTCAGCCCAGTGGCCATGGGAAAGAAAGCGCCCCGCTTTTCTCTTGCTTTTTAGAGGCAAACACAAACCCCACAAAAGAGCTGAACACACAGATGTCACAGACCCCCCAAAAAATCCGATCCAATCCATGATTCTTCCTCGCGCCTGGGCCCAAGGCCGCCACCCACGCTTCGCGTTGGGCGTGCTTCTTCAGCAAACCCTCGCGGTCGGGGATCAAATGAAACGGGCCACGTACTTTGTCTTTTGCCTCTATGGCGTCTGATTGTTTGAGCCAGCGAAGGCGTGCGGCAGAGGAAGCCTATTGCTTGGAGAATAGATCTTGTGATACAAAAATATTCCTAAATGACCGATTTGTCATACAGGGGCTCCTTTTGGTATCGCAAGCGGCCCCTGGCGGCGCTAATTCCTACATCCATGGTGAAGCCAGTTTCGCTGATTTGCTCTCCAGTGGCGTGCTAGTCACAAGGTTATTGGGATATCGCATGGTAAAAACGGAACCCTGAACATGGTTGTGTAAACTCCCTCAGATGACCCTTGCTGCTGTTCGCCCCTCTGAATAACATATGGGTCCAATGGATAGTGCTCGGACGAAACCCTGCAACACTTGGGATAAATGAAACGCTAGAGGGGATCGACCGGCTTCGAAGCTGGTGCCGGATTTCATCCGTAGGGACCCCCAAAAAACCACTTCCAAGGGAAGTTGGTTGCATGCCACTCCTGCAGGTCGTCCAACTCCCTACCAAGTCCAATTGCCGGGGACTCCTGTGCCTCGGAAGAACTTGTGGATGTTGCTGGAATGAAAACCCCAGGGTCTCCCGGTGTGCCGCCTGTGTTCCCAAAACATGTGACCGAAAAGTGGACACCCCACCTCCTTCAAGTCAACGAGGGGAATGTGAACCCTGGCTTCCCAGTATCAACATCAGTCAGCCAAAAAACACGGGGTTTATCACTGTTGTCCTTCAAAGTTCCTCACTTCCTGGGCGGCACTGAAACAGTTTCCCCAAAAAGCACGTCCAGGACACACTACCCACTTCCCGCATTCGACGCTTGGCGGGAATCGCACCGACTTCCACGCTGAGACCTGGGCAAACTGGCTGGGTACTGGAAGCATCCAGGGAGCATACCCCAAACACCCCTGGTAGACGATTAAACCACCAGGCAAACCAGGAATCGCCATCGATTTTTCTGCCACCAAAAAGGACACCAACCGCCCCACAACCGCCTCTTGGGAATCCCCAAACCGGTTCTCTCCGGCCCAACCCCCAGGCTCAAGGCTTGCGCTCTGAATCAACAGATGTGGGAAATGGGAGAAAACCAAAATAGCAATGGGACTGGCATTCATGTTAACCCTCTTTCCATATCTTTATGTCACATTGCTCTTCCTTTCGGATCTATTTGTCTTTGTTATTTGTCTTTGCTATTCATTTGGATCCAAATATAAAATCCTTAAAGAAATCTTAGAAACCAAGAGATATAAATATAATAAAAAAGACAAATAATAAAAGAAAGAGAAAAGCAATCTCATTCACTTCAACATGAGAACTACAACAAAGAAGATTCCAAATCCTATAACCAAGAAGTGGAAAGAATGTAAGATATGAAAAGCATTCTAAAGCTTGGTCTTTCATCGCTTCCTTCTCTCTTCTCGCCTCCAGGCTGTTCGTTAGCTTCGTCAATAATCTCCAAAATGAACAGCGAGGAAACAGATATTAATAGCCAATTAAACCTAAAGAAAGCGTCCCAAAAGGGACCACATCATGCGCTGGGATTCACTATCTGTCATTCTCGAAGGAGTTCACTCCTAGGTGGTTCCCAAACATAGCACGGAGAAAAAGTTGATCATTCTGAAACGAAATCACAATGGGACTTACTATCTGTCATTCTCAAGTAAAACCTTGCAATCTGCCAAAGATTGTGGTGGTCAACATGTTCGCTTCCTGAGTGGATTGGCCAAAACAAGTCCAAACTGATTGCGGTTGCCCATGTTGCCACTAAAATGGTCTTCTCCAAAAGTGGAAAGCCCAGGAACGCAGGAAATCCGGCGGCAGGCATGACTTCCTCAAGGGAAAAGGGCCTGCAGCCTCCGATTCTGGCCCCACGCAGGTGCCCCGGCGCGAGCCGGAAAGCCGCTCGCCCCCTGACGATCGGGAGTCGGCTTCGCCGTCCATTCCCAGGGGCTCCACTGGGGGCATTTTCGAGGTGCTTCTTTTTCAGATTCGCCGACTGGCTGGGTTCGGTGTTCGGTGTTCTGGCTATGTAAGTCTTGTGAAATGAGCACTGGAAACAGAAAGGAACCCTGACTCAAATACTTGCGATATGAATGCTTTCAGGGCCTCGTCTTCCTGCATTCTCCGAGCTGGCACTCACTCGCCTGTCTTCCATTTCTCGAAGCCATACATCGAACTTGTGCTGGCGTTTTTTTTTTAATAAAAGAAAAAAAAGGAATCGTGGGTCCGCCTAAATTGAAGACATTGAGGCAGGTCCTTAAGCTTCTGCCCGCAGAAGTCCATCTCTAAACTCCTTTTACATACATATTCATATATATATATATATATGTGTGTTGATTTTCCCGCAGTCTTTCAATGCCTGAAGAAAACTAGATTGGAATTAAGACCTGCTATAAGATGTCCTATTGTTTGCATTGCCGATAGGTACCATAGATGTTATTTTGCTCTGTGGACACTTGCATCTCAATTTTCGCCCTACCGTCGAAACTAAAGCAAAAAGTACCGTCTTCGACGAACAGGGTGGCGCCCTTTTCATCCTTTGCCGCGCCCCAGAGTGCGACTAGACTGAATCCGAATTGGATCAGTCCGAATGAAAGTGCCCTCGGACCTCGCAAAAGCCATCCGATTCGCTATGGCTAAATGTTTCATGTCAGGTGGGTGTGGCTCAAAATTGAACAGGAGGGGTTACGCAGGTTTTGGTCTATGTTTCCACTTGCCAGGGTTCCATTTTGGTACCGTTTTTTTGAGCCACAGCCAAGTGCAAAAAACAAAACTTTTAGATCGAACTTCACCAAGAGAGGTCCGATGAGGTCCGCCCCCTGCCCGAGTCTTGCTCCAAGCTGCAACCTGTCAGCAAATAACAATGCCCATGTTTTCAAGACCCAAGCAAGCTGCAAGGTAGGCACAAGAAGCCCGGGTGAGTGCTTAGGAAATCACGCACGTTGAAGTCTGCTTTGGGAACAGGTGGAACCCTGAAAAAGGCCAACCACAGCCCAACAGGGGAAACCGTCCCCTGGCGCGATTCCGTTGGGGGGTCTTGGAAAAGGGCGAACGAATCAGATCGCAAACCTGCAATCCAGGGTCATGGGTTCGCCTGTTGGAACCTTGACTACGTGGCTCGTCTTTTTCGCCTTGGCGATTCTTTGGTTTTGTCTTGAAGAGAAACCAAGGGGGAAAACCAAACATTTTGGAGGGGTCCTTTAAAAAGGACACAGCCATATTGACCAACATAAGGAAAGCCAAAAGGTCAAAAGGTCGGTTGGCAACTGGCAACCTGTCCTGATTTTGCCTGCGCTAGGCTTCGCCAACCTCTATCTAGGAATCTGTCAGAGCCCTTCATTATTGTCAGCTTCCTTTACCCAGGCGAGCTCGCCAAATGGAGGGTGGGAAACCCCACTTGGGCATTGATCGATTCATGTTGGGGCAATCCCACTAAGCCAATGATCTCGGGAAACCTTGTTGAAAAGCCCGCTCGTGTTTGGGTGCTGTCACAGAGTCGAGCGACAGTTGACCTTTTGGTATCTTGTTTTTGAGCCCCAGTGCAATAATTATTGTCCCCCAAGGAGTGGAATTTGAGTGTGCCCGTCATGCCCTCCCCAAACTGACAATTGCCAATCTAGTTGCGTGCTCCTTTGTTTGGGGATACAGGTTGCGTGTTGTTGAAGGGACATCAGCCACTTTGTGCTAGCCGTACTTTCCCCATGTTCTTCAGGGATCCCTTTCTTCAAACAATCCCTTTCTTCAAACAATGGTCCAACTCACAGAGGGAACCAAAATACGGGCGTCTCTAAAGAGAAGGATGAGTCGATTTGGAGAATGGGGAATCAACCCTTCAATTTGGCATGTTTCCCATTTGGATCTGTCTTCACATAGGAGGACCCGAACGAAAATAATTGTTTTCCCTTTGGTGTCCCTTTAACCCGAAGGGAAAAGGGTACGGACCCGAAAAAAAGGCGCTGTTTTTCCTTTGGGCCTCTAAACGATGAAAAGGGTACCTCAAAAACCTCCGTTGCACAGCCCTTTTGCGACCATGTCGCTCTCAAAACGTCCAGTCCGGTCAGGTCGCGGCACAGAGCACTAGGACTCAGGGCTTCGAATTATGTGACACGCAGAGTTCGGCTTGAGGCTGGAGCCGGGTTCCTTCACTTGGCTGGTGATTGGAACTTACCACTTTGCTCGTTTGGTCCTTGGTAAGTGGTTGTTTTTCTTCCCTGCTCGTTTGCTCGTCCCTTAAAACCAGCCAGTTGGTGGTTCACACAAATCCCCCTTTCTGATAGTGTTCAACTTTGTGTGGAATGTGTCACAAATCCAACTCCAAACGCTAAGCCAAACGTCTGAGTGTATGGCTGGGAACCGCCAAGTTTAGTTTTGCAACTGACTGAACTGGGTGAAACTGTACAAGTTTGTCAAAAGGGATAAGGGCTCCTAAACTACCCGGAAGGTACCCCGCTCGCTTGCAAAGGACGTAAAACTCCTTGTGGGCTTGGGCTGCTCTTTTTGTGGGGAAGCCATGAAACAAGCAGGAACAGAACGGATGCCACTGAACAACTGGGAAGAATTCAATTTCAACGGACCTGTAGACGGGGATCCCGATATCCTCGAAATCAGCTCGTTAATCGCGGGAGATGTTGCTAAGATTCAGGTGAACCTCTGGATGTAGCCACTCTTCAAGCACATGGCAAACAAAGTGTTAGTCCAAAACGCAGCCAAAGCGAACAAACGGACCCTATGGATAAAATGAATGACTTCTTGTTACCTTCCTGCAAGATCCATTCCCAGGACGCAAAACGTGCACTGGAATCTTCAGACTCATAATGTGGTTGCAACATCGCTGCGGTGATGGCAACAGCCAATGCAAAAATAGCTGACTGATTTGCCCAACACCTTCTGTGGCCAGGGAGTAAAGAAGTGGTTCACTGTCAACCCTCAAGGTAGCAACTAACAGCTTGTAGCCGTTGACGTAATCTACAATTCGTCGCCCCCTTCCTCTTTGTGTTTTGTGCTTTGCCTGAAGAATTCATATATGTTTGTTTCCATCTTTTGCACCAGGCCAAGAATTCAATCTTCGGGTTTGTCTCAAACTTAGGAGTCGAAAAGTGGTAACTACTCCCGAAGCAACTCTGGTGAAATACCACAACGGCTACCCTCCCAAAAGTCTCCCGAAGAATGATCGGCAAATGTCGGCCTCAAGCGCAAGTTCCTGCGAAGCTGACAAGTCCTACAATTCAAACACGTCAGATGCCAATCAGCAGGGCGTATATCTCGGTCAACATCACTCGGTTGCTTTCTGCTCCCCTGCTAAAAGTTTAACTTTTAGTGGTTTAGTGGAAAACCCATTAGTTGGCAAAAAGTTAAAGTCCTAACAGCCAAGCAAAATGCACCAAAAATGATACTTGATGCTCGGAGAGTCAACACCACGTAGGCGCCATGATGTATCAGCATGCTTGTCGTTGGGTCCATTTGAGCCTTTGTTTTATGTGGTTCGGGGATTCTACGCTGAAGGGCTCCCTTCGCGAGGCTTCGTAACAAGGACGGTGGCTTCGCGGCGAGAAGCTCCGCGTGCAATCGAGGCACGCAAAGAGCCACACAAGTGCCTTTGGGAGTTCCCCTCCGGAGCTAAGATCCTCATGTAACACTTACATGGTGATTTGGATTGGTGGTTTTTGGATTTGAGCCCTGGTTTGTTTTGTGGAGGTTAATGGGAGCCATAACCTCACCACTAGTCCAAGGCACCAACTAGAGAGAAGCTGAAATGTCCAATTGCTGAAGTCCCTGTGAAAGAACACTAATTCCAGTAGTGATAGATTCCCATCAAAACCAACAGAGCCAACAAACAAAATCTTAAGCAACTGGAACAACTCCTTCATTTACAAAAAACACGCTGATCACTTGAAACCTCTGCTTGTTAAACGGCTCAATGGCAAAGGCTGTCGGAAGTTTGTACTGACAATGCCCCAGTTGCCGGCAACACCAGCCCGGCCCCCCCCCCCCCCCCCCGGGTTTTCCGGTGCCAAGTATGCAGCTTATAGGTGGGAGGCAGGCAATGTCAGGGGTTCTTAACAGTGCCTCATGGGATGGTGTGTTGTTTTGTGCAAAACTCAGTCTAGTCACCCTTTTGCATGCCATTCAATGCGGAATAATTTGTTTGGAAGCGATTCGGACCCAGCTGCAGCGGTCCCAATCGCTTTCTCTCAGGCCTTCTACGATTGCCACCTGACGGCACTTGGCATGGCAGGTCTTCGGCCATGCCTCCCTCCCCGCACGTGGCAGACTGCGCGTCGGCCGAAAGCTCCTGTGGAGCAAGAAGTTCGACGTGAAGCTTCAAGCGCACATCTGAAGGATTGACTGTAGATGGTGGTCCCAACAAAAAAGGTGTGTGTTTTCTTCGAGGGCACCCTTCCCGGCGTTGTTTCAAATGGAAACCACAACGAAAACCAATTTTTGAGGCTCCATCAATTTGAGACACATCCATATGAGCTGATAAGTCTTGCTCACCCGAACTGGAAGCTGACCAAAACTTGGTCCAAGTTTTGCTTGAACTGGCTCCAGCAAGGAATGCGTAGGTCTTCCGTTTGGTCGCTTCTTGGGGTTCTGGGCATTTGTTTTGCTCGTTTCAGATTTTGAGCGGAAAAAACTGAAATGAGCGGAAACCTTCGTTTGGCAGGATGTGGCCAGTTTTCTCCGGAACGTGAGCGGAAATCGGCGGGAAATGAGCGGACTTCAGCGGGAAATGAGCGCACATTGGCAGACACACAGAACAATTTCCAATCGAGCATTTTTCTAATTACGCGTGTTTGGGTGAACTGAGCCTTTTTTTCTCGAAACGGCAAAATGCAACACAAACCCGGGTAAGACCTAGGTCTTGGAACCCTTCGCACAGTGTTGCTCGGATATCCGTGACGACCATGGCTCCTCCAACGGAAATCCTCAACCCCACTCAAGTTTATACGGCTGGGTTATCGTATGCCGTACCCAGTTTTTCCTATAGTTACGCAGGGGCCCCCAGGGTTCAACTTTGGGTAGTGTCTTTTTCTTTTGGGGGGGGGGTGGATGGGCCCTTGACAACCATGGGATGGTTCGTTTTTTGGAAAGCTCATCCTGGGCCATTGCATGATCTGAGGCTTTTGCTTAATCCAAAGGCCAACGAACGTGTGCGTGCATGCGTGCATGCATGCAAGAGGGTGATTTCATGCTTAAATGAAGACTCAAATCCAGTTCACGCGTTCCAAAGAAGCGCTGCTTTAAGTCATTGTTGGGATATTCAATCAACCAGCAGCTTCCAACACCCATTGACTGTTGGTTCAACACCCAAAACGATGCAGCTCTCAGTGAGACAAAGTCGTTCCGTAACAATGAATCCACACAACCCATATCCAACACCCATGCCTTTTCCTACAGGATAGGGGGAGTACCTACTGCCACTCGAAGCTGAAGAATTCCTGCAGCTTTCAAGTCCGGATCGCATTCCTGAAGCAGGCGTATCACAACTGCCATCGCCTAGAGCTCCCTGAAACTTCCGATGTTTCTTTGCTTTGGCCTCAAAAGAGGAGGGCCTTCCTACTGGTCTGGCAAAAATTCGCCAGCCGCCTTTTGGCTGGGTTCGATGGGATCTGAGTCGGGTTTTCCTTCAAATAAAACTGAGAAGGGGCACCCCCCCTTCCGCCCAAATGGCCTCAGCGGATGGTGCGGCTGAGGCCGGAGACCTGGCACTAGGCAGATTCTGCGCCAACATGAGGGGCGCAGTCCAGGGTTTTGGCGAGTTGCGGGTTTTGCCAATTTCAGCGGTGTGTGCTTCCAGGCTTTGATTTGGGAAAGCTTTCCCATCAAAACCAACTACTGTAAGAGGTGTCCGGTGCTGAGTGGGATGGGCAAAAACAAAGCGCAAACATCCCAAGACGCTTCAAGTCCAGAGGCTCCTTCGCCTTCGCCTTCCCAAACCCAAAGCGGGAACCAAACCTTTTCGAGTGCCCGTCCAGGCGGCCTTTTGGTCTGTCAAAAGCCCAATGTTAGAAATCTACGGTGGGTGCCCCTGCCTCAATGCAAGTAGACTAGCTCTAGGGGTAACTTCCATGTCCATTCTGAACCCAGGGATCCGGATCTTGCTAGGGGAAGAAACAAAAACGGGGAAATGGAGAAATGTTTTTTTGGAAAGAAGGATGGCTGAAAAGAATGGACACGGAATCAACCCCTAGATAAGACCATGCTAAGTGCAGTGGATTAAAGTATCGGCTTCCTGGTTATGCGGAGACATCCATCCATCCATCCATCCATCCATCCATCCATCCATCCATCCATCCATCCATCCATCCATCCATCCATCCATGCATGCATGCATGCATGCATGCATCCATCCATCCATCCATCCAACCCTCGAAAATCAGACACTAATCTCTGATCAACAGCCCCAAGCAGCACTGCTCGGCTCTTGTACTTGAGCCTTGAGCCAATGCAATGATCAAGCATGGATTTTCCTCAAGGCAGAAGCCCCTGTTCGGATGTTTTGGGCCCTGTGGGGTTCGCGACAACCACGACCCTAAGAAAGCGATCAACATCCGTCTACGGAACCAGATCCTGGTCTTCAAACATAAACAACATTGGTGCAAATTTCAACCGTTTGGGGGGGGGGACATCATCTAGGTGGGCATTCATCATGTAGGTTGCTGTTTTTGTGGCGATTGAAAACAGGCCGGACAGGGCATTGTGGCATCAACACTCATCTGGTCATTCCCTGCCACGGACAATGCTCTCCTCGCGAGGATAGGGAACATGACGGGTGCTTCGGCACGAAAAAGCTTCACAGTCCGCAAACGTTCCACCAAGTTTACCAAGAGCATTGTCGCCATAGGTGGCCTTTTAGAAAAATAGATGGCCATGGCAAATGGAATAAACCCCATCTACGGGCCCTCGATTTTTTTACCAAACCCACCAAAACGGACACCTATGATTGTCGCAAACGTGCAAATGACGTCCAGAGGATCCCAAGCCTGAAGCCTGCAAGTATTTGACACATCTCAGGCTGGGCTTGTGGCCCTTGGGGGGTAAGTGACTTGTCTGACTTCTCGTGCAATGGTTCGCATTGGCCAAAAAGGGCCTCTGTGCATCTATACTGCCATCGCCGTATTCTTGACGTTTGTACTGTACACACTGGTCTAGATAGGTGTGTGTGTGTGGCCTGAATTTTGGACGACTTCAAGATGCAAATCCCAGCAACAGGTGCCAATGGCGCCAAATCAGGTCGCATATGGAGGCTCACAAACATTAGGTTCATGCAAACGGCCTCATTCACACGCCGTTTTATTTCTTGGTGCAAAGACGTGAACGGGATACCTCTGCTTGCAAGTACCTCGTGGCTTGCCAAAGCCAGGGAACCCTGGCTAAGGGCTGCCTGTTCGATCTCCAAAAGTTGCCTTTTACCACAGGTACTTGCAGCTGGCATGTCAAAAATTGAGGTTGATTCACATGAATCCTCTAGAGTTGCCCCTGCTTCCAATTGAAAAGCCCAGAGCCAATCCCAAGATCAGATTGATCCCATAGCCTATGAGCACAAGGCCAACTGAACCAGGCTCGGGCGAAATGTGCTCAGCAAGCAGAGGCCGGCCCACATTTTAAAGGAAAACAAACTCTTTACACAAAGTTGCTAAAGCTACGACTTGAACAGGGGGTAGGCCTACCCCTGTCAAATGGCCATGACAAGGATTTGAGCTGCCCCTGGTTGAGGGAGATGTAGGCTGAATCGGCCTGAACTGAACCCAGGGCGATGTTCCCAACAGCAACCCCGGGACTTCTTTTTTTTATATAACCTCGCTATGCCTAAGACTCATCCTCTGGCCCGTTTTCCAACGATAAAAACATCGAACCAAACGCGGCCACCCGCACACGGGAACCAAAGCTCTGCCTCAGAGGACATGGAGGATGATGCCGTCGAGACCTGGTGGGGAAAGGTTTTGAAGGGGCCTACCGTTTTTCCTAGTTCAGTTTCTTTCTCGGTGGATTGGATTGGTTTAAGCTGTGGTTTCCATTTCGCCTCCAAAAGCCAGGGCATCAAATCCAAATCCAATCCACTACTCCAAACCACCAGCTAAGGACCCGTTTCCTGATTAGTCTCTGAAGGGACCTGCTGTTTTCCGTCCTTTGTTCCCTTGTACCCTCTAGAGGGGGCTGAAATCCAACTCCAAAATCCAAGCCACCAGCTGAGGCTTACTTGAACCCTGCCAACATTAAGATCCAAAGTCTGAGGGTATGGCTAATAATAGCTTGATGGTTAGGAGGCTCCGGGCTCCGGCACTTTTCCATATATTTTCTTAGGCTGGAACACGAACTGGGGGGTCAAATCTGCAAACCGCCCATCCAAAACCATCAATTTGCTGGAGCTGAAAATAGAGGGGGGACAAATAGGTCAAGGATTCATCCCCTTGTGCTATCCACGGGAGGGAACTGAAACTCGTCTGTTTAGGAACCAAGGCTTGGAGTTTCCTTGGATCTGCTAGAAGCGGAAGGGCTTCAAGCTCCATTCAGGTACCCCTTAGTTGAGGTTGAGTTGCCACCATTAAAACAATGGGGGTTCATAGAACCACCGCTACGGTGGTTACCTAAGGAGTGTCATCCTTCAAAATGGGCCAACCTTTGTTTTAATGGGGGTTGAACCCTATGGCCTTAGTTGGCCTGGATTCGTTTGGCTTTGGATCTGAACCCCTGGTTAAGAATGGGAAGCCGCCCAACCACCACAACCGATTCGGCTCCAAGCCACTAGCTGATTTCGGAAACGGACTTTGCCCGTGGTTTCATTTCAACAATCTGTTCACTCCGGCCAGTGGAGTCCTTGCCGAAGTTGAGCTGCTATCCTATCTAAATCCAATGCCCACGCACGAACATCGAGAAGGACAAGCACCTCGCGAAAGGCAAACGTTTCGTGGCAACACCAAAGGTCATCAAATGATAAGCGGCCCCTTCAAATGATACACAGTGCCTAACAAAGCGAGTTCACACTCTCGCAAATTCCCCGACCGAACAACCCTGTTGCTTCTGTCAGGTAGGCGGGGCTCACCAAACAAATAGCGAAGAACATTCCCCCATCAAACTGACACTACAACATCCAACATATATATATATATATATATGGATCTAATACGCCCTTCACAGGGCGCTCAGCTACACCAAATCCATTAAGAAAAGGACCAGGCGCACCAGGACAAAGGCTACGAAATGCTTGCGTGTAGGCAACTCTTGCCAGAGCTGTCCTACTGCATCCCTCGGAAAGTGCAGCTCTCGAAAAACCCACTGCGCAAGCGCATGTTCTTTCAGTTTTCGGGAGGGACAATGTCAGTTGCTGCGGACATGCGGTGTCAGCCCCGAATTTGTCAGATCGACATGCGGTAGCAGAGAAATCAGTTTGGCCACCTAAAGGAAAAGTGTATGCCCTTGCAAGATAGACTCTATGTGGTTGGGGGGATTGACTTGTTTTGTGACCACCTTCTTTTTGGGTATTGGTTTTCCGCACAGGGGACGGTGCGGCGGCCGTTTGATCAGCAGGGTGTAGAGATTTTGGGGTGGGGCAGCTACCGAGGGAAGCAGAGGATTTGCTTGTGATCCAACCCCTCATGAGCCTCAAGCCCCCCCCCCCCAGCTCCCCAGCTCCCCGACCCGGTGCTTGGCGAAGAGGTGCCAGAAGCACAACATCTCGTTGCCGGTGCCGAAGACCAAAGCGCCCTCGGGCGACCTCGAAACATCCGAGTCCAAGCTGTTTTTATCTTCTGCAGCTCAGGAGTTGTCACTGGAGCTCACCACATCCAGCTCCGAGCATGCTCACAAAATGGGTGTGGCTCAAAATTAAACAGGAGGGGTTACGCAGGTTTTGGTCCATGTTTCCACTTACCAGGGTTTCATTTTGGTACCGGTTTTTTAAACCAGCCAAACAGATTAAAAAAGAAAAAAACAAAAAACACATGCCCAACTGACCAGCGAGCGTCACGCAAACCCTCCCCTTGCTTTTTTCGTGGGGAAGAATCAACAAAAAGGTCCAGTATAAGACAGCGCTGCCCTCAGATCCCCGGCTAAAAGTGACTAACTTTTGGTGGGTGAGATGGAAACTACCGCTACACACAAGGCGAAGAAGTTTTCTGGAACCGGATGGCCTTCAGCTTCGCCACCAAGAGAGAGATCCCAGGTAGATCATGGGGGCAGCAGCTCCCAAAAAGAAGACATGGGCCTTCCTGAAGCTCATGGGCCCATTGGAAACCAAGATTCGTGGATTAGCAGGAAAACGTCCAAACTTCTTGCTTGCCAAAAACATGGTCTTACCAACAAGTGAAAGTCCCGGAACTCGGGGAGTGAGAAAAGGCTTTCTGAGGTTGAATTTGTTCTTAGAGGGTGCTTCACATGGGCTTGTCTCAGAAGTCGGCTCTGTGAGTTTCCTTTCTGAACCCAAAAATGGCACCCATATTTTCCATGTTCCCCTTCATCCACCATTTTGAGACACCTCCTATTGTTTGCATCCCTGGTCACCACTACGACCCCGGATTAACCAAGCTCGTGCATGTGTGTGTGTGTGTGTATGGTGCGTGTATGTTGTGCCTGAGTCTGTGTGGTGTGTGCGTGTGTTGAGTGTTGTGTGTTGTGTGTTGTGTGTGTGTGATGTGTGATGTGTGGTGAGTGTGTGTGGTGGGTGTTGTGTGTGTGTGTGATGTGTGGTGAGTGTGTGTGTGTGTGTGGTGGGTGTTGTGTGCTGTGAGTGTTTTGTGTTCGTGTGCTCTGTGTGTTTGTGCTTCGTCTGTGTGATTTGTGTGTGCGTGTGTGCTCTGTGTGTGTTGTCTTTGTGTGTTGTCTTTGTGTGTTGTCTTTGTGTGTTGTCTTTGTGTGTTGTGTTGTGTTGTGTTGTGTCGTGTCGTGTCGTGGTGTGTGTTGTGTTGTGTTGTGTTGTGTTGTGTTGTGTTGTGTTGTGTTGTGTTGTGTTGTGTTGTGTTGTGTTGTGTTGGTGTTGGTGTTGGTGTTGGTGTTGGTGTTGGTGTTGTTGTGTTGTGTTGTGTTGTGTTGGTGTGTGTGTGTGTGCTCTGTGTGTGTGTGTCTTTGTGTGTGTGTGTGTGTTGTGTGTGTGTGTGTGTTATTTTCCGGGATGTGTCCCACCCAAAAAGTGAGGATTCCTCCAACAGTGCATTCCTCTATAAATCAACCAGGGGTTTATGAATCAGCTGGCTTTCTTTGTTGGCCTCCACCCACAAATGCCTCTCCGTTTCGGTTCAATTGATTAACCCAGTTGGTGTCCATTCACATGGGCAAAAACCCTTTGGCTGTTGATACTCGTTAGTCTCAGTATAACATGAACCAAGAGAGTACCTAAAACTTGTCGGTGCTCAGTCAATGCGGGAATGAACCCAGGGGTCCCCAAAAAAGGAAGCCACCAGTTGGATTGTTTATAGGTGTCATTCCTTGATTCCCTGCTGACCAGCAAAAAAAAAGGGCAGACGGTCTTGGCAGCTGGGAACAGTGGCATCCCGACTCATTCGACGGGCGGGGTCGGGCTAAGCTCCAGGCATCGCGAGAAAGAGCACTCGCGCCTCGCGCACTTGTGACAGCGATTCCTATTCAGCTCCCGGGAGGTTCCGATTCAACAGGGCCGTGGGAAATGGAATCCACTTTTGTGATACAAAAAGGGCCTCCCAAAGACCAAGCCCGCAGATAAAGAGGGGAGTTCCGTGTATCACAGAAGTGGGGATAAACCCCTTGATCCCACAACCCTGTTGTTCAATTGCCGCAAAAAACTCACTGTCAACTGGCCAAAGGGGTTAAAATGCAAAGACGCAGGGGGAAATAATGGGAAGTATAGGGAACCTGCTGGAGGAAGGTTTGTCCAAGTGTGTCCTGCCCACATGGCTGTGGCTGCAAGTGCCCAGTGATAGGGACAAGAATCATACTTTTTGGCTGGCCGATCCGAAACGAACCTAGCACACGTGCTTGCCGGCCCTTGCCCCATATCCACAACCCCAGCTGTCCACGGCTGACGTTCATGAGCCGGCGAATTGGACGAACACTTCCATTTGGTTAGACCCCTAGAAAAAATAAAAATATCCCCAGTAGTGATAGATTCCCTTTAAAACCAACGAAACTAAAAAATATTATTAAGCAAATGGAGGAACATATTCCTTTCAACATATCCATCCAAGTTTTGGGCTTCCTTTAGGCTTTAGAACTGAACACATCGGGCTGTGTGGGAGATACATGGAATCCCAGTGCTTTCAAACGGGTCAAGCCTCTACCCATTCACCCCGAGATTTTGTTTGGGGCTATATAACCACCATAACTATGGATGTAGGCACTATATGAAGGGTATTTATATATATATAACCCTTCCCCCGAGGGGTAGTGGTTTGGGGGTGATACCATCTTGGATGATCCAGTGTCACGCTCTGTCTATGTTGATCTGAGCCGTCGAACTTCCCCCTGGGTTGTGTGGCTCTCCCAAAAACTCGTCCCTCCCCCCAACAAAAAAACAGACTACCCTCCTACAGTTTCACATTGAACCGAAAACCAAACATGATTCCTATTGGGGGACACCCCGTTTTGAGTTCCATGTTGATTTGTAGGGGAAACCAGTTATTTTGACTTAACCTCATTTGCTTCCCCATAAGCCACAGCATGTCAAAGATACAGTACCCTGTTCCGGGAAAGGATGTACCAACTCATGACGGGTAGTCTGCCTCAAAAGAATACACACCCATACATCAGCGTCCCAATCGATTCTGATGGGTGGGTATCTGTGCTACTCCAAACCCATCAGGATCCGTCAGGTGTCTGTAGATGCGGCAAGCCTGCTCAACGTTGCAAGCAAATAATGCACGCAGCTGCAAACAAACGTCTTCCTTGCATTGCTTCAGCGCATCAAGGATCAAAGGGGAACCCAAGAACGGATGCCCAACCATCCTGGCTGTGAAGGCTAGCAGCGGCCGCAACAGCAACAAGAACAGCAATATCACTAGCAAAGCAGAACAGCAACAACATTTTCTCACTTGAGCGGACTGGCCAGAACAGGTCCAAACTTTTCGTTTGCCACTCAATTGTTTTGGGGCCCAAGTGCACAGGTGGCCTTTTGGAAAAATAGATGGCCCTGGTACATGGAATAAACCCCATCTAAACCAGGGCCCTCGATTTTTTTGCAGCAAACCAAAAAGGGACACCTCTGCCCGAGTGCCTCTCACGTCCGACGCGGTTTCTCCGGAAGTCCCAGTTCCGGACGCCTTGTGCCACTGCAGGCAATGCAGTCGCGAGAGGCCTGAGGAAATCAACGCAGGGTCGAAAAAGCCAAAGGCCGGGAGCATAGGCGTCCGGTCCGCCAGAAGGTTAGAATGAGTTGGTACCATTTTTTGTTTTTATTGTTTGCGGTTTTGTCTACTTTAGTAGGGGAACGCTCCCCCAAAAAAGGGTAAAAAGGCACTACAGGGGGACCTAGTAGGCGTCCTTCTGGTTTGGGTTTCAAATGGCAAAAAAAAAAACATCTAAACCAATACCATCTATCTCTAATCAAACTAACTTCACAAGGGCACATATGGGAGGGAGACAAACACGACTCGATTTGTACCAACCTCAACCTCATGGTGAAACCAGAGAGCAAACATCGGGGTCCGCACAAGCTGCTCAGACCCAGCCAAAACAAAGACTTGGCTATGAATTTCAAAGGGAACCACCTCAAAAGTCGCTGGTGAACATACATCGACGATTTATTTGGGGCCCATTAAAATGCACGCTCACTTCCTCGAGCCTCCAAGGCCATGTGTACAGTCACGCTCCATGAATCAACCCAAACGTCAACTTCCGGAGGACCTTTCTGACAGGTGACCACTGCTTCAACTACAAACACTCGTACATGTGGACGTTGCTTTAGTACTGGGCACTCCGTTTAGACAATTGAAACGTGGTCATGACGAAAAATGAACCGGCCTTCGGCAAGTGAGTTAATCTTTATCTAGTCTCGGCCTCGTTAACATTATATCATAATATTCCGGATGCGTCTTCATGTGTGTTCTGCCTACAACTACCTTCTCCCGCAAGCCCGCCTTCTCCCCCGAACCCGTTTGATCTGAGGTTTGACCCTCTTTTGATTTGTGGGAAGGAGGGTTTGTTACCCTCCCACCAACTAACATGGAAGTGCAAAAAGGCCCTTTCCAAGAGGAAAGTAGTCTTTCTACAGGGGTCTGTGCACTTCCATGTTAGCTGGTGGGAGGGTAATCCGACGTTAACCATCATTATGCAAAACCTGAAGGTGAAAATTCACAAGTGGAACCCTCCCTGAAAGCTCCTCCGGACCACCCGAGCTGAATTGCGCAGAGCCCCCCCAAAAAAAGCTTTCAGCTGTTGAATCACTACATCTGAATGCCATGTTATGGCAGTGGATCAAAAATAGGTACTCAAAATGGAACCCTGCCAAATGGAAACATGGACTGAAACCTGCGGTCCCCCGGTGGTTTAATTTTGACCCAGACCCAGATGTTGGGAACTGGCTTCCTTAACAAGCTGAACCTAATTGCATCACATGGGTTGGGCTCGCTTTCGACAATTCTGGGGGCCCCCCGCATTCTGACGCGTATGCATACCCACATCTGGATGTGAGCCGGTGACTTTCACCCTCTGCAAAGGATCCTTCACGAGACCTGGGCGTTTTGCCCCTTGGAGAATTAGGCAGCTGGAGAAGTCGCTCATCACTTAGTTACCTCTAACTTTGGTGATTTGGATCGAGGTTAGCCTGGCTTCCAGATTACCCTCTGCAAGAACCAAGGGTTCAAATCCAAGGAATCAATCCAACCCACCAACTAAGGCCCCAAGCCACACGCTAAGGCGACATCTGTGTGAGGAAATCAAATCACGCCCCGTTTTTGTAGCACTGCTCCTCGTGTCCCCCGGTAAGTCGTTGCATCTGACCTAATTTCCACATATTCCCACTTGACCGCCTCGCGTTTCTTCGTTGAGTTATAAGCTTGAACCGATGAAATCCGTTCAGGAGGCCTATGATCCCATACCTCAAACGCAACCGCGAAGCAGAAAACCCCCACTTGGCGGCATTCACCCAAATCCCATCCGGTTCGCCTCCAGTGGTCTTCCAAAGGTTCACCTCGTAGGTTGAGAAGCCTCAGATTCCCAGCGGGGATACTGCTAAAATCAGTATGGGGGGTGTATGTTGTTGAGCCTCGGTACCCTTTTGTCCCCAAATAGCTGAAAGCTACAGGGGTTCTAACTTCTAACAAACACAACAAAGAAAATTTTTGAGATGGACGCAGGGTGCTAGGGCATGCAGTTTTGGGGTGCTGGGGCAGGTGCTGTCTTGGATTGATAGCCAGGCGCTCTGAGGGTGCTGTTTGGGGCGCTCTGAGGGTGCTGTTTGGGGCGCTCTGAGGTGCTGTTAGACGTGATGGTGTGCAATTATCGGCCTGCTTTTCGCTATCTGGGGTCTAATGCAGGTGAAATGTTGTGATCGTGTTCAGAAAACCAACAGGAAAACCACAATTTTGGGGGTCCATGCTGATGATGATAATGATGATGAGGATGAGGATGAGGATGAGGATGAGGATGACAATGACGATGAGGATGAGGATGAGGATGAGGATGAGAATGATGATGATGATGATGATGATGATGGGGAGGCAGAGGAGGCGGAGGAGGCGGAGGAGGAGGAGGACGATGATAATGATGGCGATGATGATGAGGCCTTCCAGTTGCAAGATAAGAAGACAACCGCGCGCCCGTGTGACGCAGCGCAGCTAGCTCACGGACGAAGGAGCTAAACATGACCCACCAGAAAGCAGGGTTTCAAGCGCAGGGTCTTGCTGGGGGGCCCTGTTCGATCAAAATTTGTGCCTGATGCCTTGCGTGTATTTAACAGGTAACCTCAGCTGACACCCAACCTCTTCCTATGAAACCGGATGGAATCGGCAGTACCAAGGGGCACAATTTGAATCACGTTCAACGCAACGCTGGGACCACGTAATAGCTTCAATATTCTGCCCCATGTTAGGGGGGGTCAAAGAAGCGAGCCCAAATTGGTCTTCCAGGTCCCTCTCGAATCTCTCCTCTTCTCGTCCATGGCATTTCGGGATTTGTCCAAATCTCCAAAAAGGCTGTCGTCAAGTTGCAGTATTCTCATCAAATTGGTTTGAATTTTAGTTGTCCACCCACCACTTTGAGGTGGTTCCCTATTGAGATTCACGGCCACGTGTCATACCTTCAACTCAAACTTTTGTTGGTTCGACACGCGTATTTCTGTCGAGCTAGCCGAATCTTCCTCAGTACATGCCCTTTCCGGCGGACAGCAGAGAAAGTGAAGGAGGGATGTCCATTCATAGATGTTGAAGCTACATCTAGTAGTTCCCAAATACAGTACTAGTATGAAAGAGAAACAACCAATATGTACACATCTACATATATATATATATGTGTACATATTATATTTATTGAGTTCCCTTGCTTATCTACTGCACAAGTAAATGAAATCACTGGGGCCTACACGCTACCTTCCTAATGCTGTAATTACGTAGAGAATACGAAAAAATACGCCCAAGAAAACAGCGCCTTCAAACCACGGTTTTACTTTGTGGTTTTTTTTGGGGGGGAGGGGGGGTCCAAAAAAAGAAGTCCCATGTACTGTCTCAATAATCACGACAGTAAATGGGGTCCCTCAAAACAAATAAACGAAACAACCGAGCTCTCCCTGGGATTCAGGCCATGAGTGCTGATGAGCTCACCGTCGCCGCTGGGCGACCAGGCCAAGCTGCACACCTCAGGAATGATCATTTCTCTTACAAGAAAGTTTACTAACATATTGTTAAAATAGCTATACAATACAATTTGCTATGATTTTTAATGCAATACCTGTATCTTCCAAGAGGGGCATAATTTCAGCAGTTTCGGGCACAACCATGTTTTAAGTTGAGACGGCGCATTTTGATGAGACTGCGCTTTTCCTCTTTTCAGCATCAGGGTGCATATTCGAGGTCAGGTGGCGCTTGAAACTCATGCCAGTATGCTGGTTCTGGTCGAATGTGATGCACTTGACTTCGCAGCACTAGCGCCGCAGTGATTTATTTGTTTCTTTATCGCGCCTCTTGAGTATTGGAGGTCCAGCAAACAGCATCCAACCACTTGTTGCAGGAGCAGGACTGGGGCATGAACTGGTTTTACTGCTGCTGCGCGGCGAAGGTTATAGCCATTTCAAGCAACACTCACAGTGGGAGTGGTAAGATCTCTAATGGCCTTACGAATCACACAATGTCAAGTGTGTTTTTTGCTGAGTTGTTGAGACCATTTGCGACTAAAACTTGGCGAATGTTTAGCTTGAAATGCCTTCCTAACGTCAGAAGGGCAAGTCTTGCATAGTGGTTATCGGCACAATAGGATGGAAGGCCAATCCGAGGCTGGTTTGCATGCAAGCCAAGAAGGTTGGAAGCGTGCGAAACGAGGAAATATGAGGGAACCACGCCAACACATAAAAATGTAAGTTGCTACTTCAGCAGTTGCCGTGATATTGCTGTTGGATGGCTTTGTTTACTGCTGCGCACACCTGGGAAGGGTCAATTTCTGAATTGCAACGGGGCTTGCCATCGCAGGTGTAGAGGGAAAGACCCCGAGTTGCGCGCCTTGGAAAGATTCAGGCAACTGTGTCCAAATTTGCAGAAACAAAACGGCGATAATTTGCGTCCAAACGGCGATAATTTGCGGCCAAACGGCGATTTTTAGCGAACCACCTTCATAGCGCTTGCCGGTGCACTTCACACGCTGCTCTATCACATGGGCTCTCCCAGGAAGCAAGCTGTTGTACGGGCTGTCCTCGGAAATGACTGTCGGTCATCATTCTGGCTGCAGTCATATTTGACAAGAATATATGAGTAAGCAGCCACAAAATATTAAATTCAATTAAACTTGCTGATGTTGGCACTGTCTGAAACCAAAAATTAAGTGGTGATGTGATTCGTGTTGGTGGCATGCTGTGCTGAGAAGGTGCGAGGGGTGACTGCGACT
Organism: Effrenium voratum; assembly: GCA_963377175.1. Lineage (NCBI taxonomy): Eukaryota > Dinophyceae > Suessiales > Symbiodiniaceae > Effrenium > Effrenium voratum. Next base: position 484,939 of record CAUJNA010001001.1, on the reverse strand, counting down.
CGAAAAAAAAGAGTGAGGAGCTTAAGCTACAGGTCTCGCATGTTTCTGCTGGGTGAGCACTGCTTGACACGTCAACTTGCAACGAACAGTTGCATGTGCTGCAGAGTTGCTTTGCGCACGCAGTCTGGAATTTTCAGGATGTTGGTTCCAGACCTTTCGGGGCTCTTGAGCGCCACCATTGACAGATACGAAAGACAGTATGCTCAGACCCAGATCTTGCGCACGTGCTTGAACAACTCTACTGGCTTTGCTCAGGGCGGCAGTAGCAGGATTTATCCTGCTATCCGAAGCTTTTAAGCAACTTTGCAATCTGGGCATTCTATTCATTCTTCACATATCTCCAGGCACATTTGTCCGCACTAAATTGGGGCAATGACGCAAAACAGCTTTGTCAACATTGAACGAAACTGCAGGAAATTCGCAAAACGACAAGTATTGATTGAAACGGCTGAAATTAATTGAAACGGCAACATTTTCTGCAGTTTGGCCAAACGGCAGAAATTACGTACCCTCAGAAGATCCAGGTAATCTTGATGGAAATAAGGATTCCGAGAAGGTCCTTGCGGCGCAAACAAAATCCGCCCGTTGGTGGGAAACGCGCCGTTGTCCTCGTGTCGGCGTTTTTGGTTATGTGGCGCTGATTGCTTTCCTTGTTTTGCCTTTTCGTGATGAAGAAGCACAAATACCGCTTAGCATAGTCTCTTGGACTTAGTGTGCCCTGCCGAGCACGGCTTTCGTTTTGGATTACCATTCCATGGTGTGCCCTGCTGTTGGCTTGTTGGACTTCCATCTCTTTCTTTCCGATCCACGCAGACTTTTCACACCCAGACCATACCCAGACTACTCTTCTCGGTGCAGATGGCTCTGTGCAAGCTGCGCAAGCAGCTCTGTGAGATGGCTCTGGGAAAGTTGCTCTTCGCAAGTTGTCGAAGGGAAACCCACCCATTTTGGGGCCAATCCTAAGACATGTCCATTGCGCGCAACGGTGCATTCTTGCGTGGATACCCAAGCCACTATACTGTGGTAGGTAGCCGGCCTTTGCAGCTTCAGGGTGGTTCACTCGGGTTGCCTTGCATGGCTGGGCAACTAAGAGGACGACACAGGATATCAAACGCCAGGGAGCCGAACCCGAAAATGCCCGCACCGCTCCGAAGCATTCCACAATTTATCCAGCAGAGACCCCAAAGCTCTCAGCTTCAAAAAATAAACCAATAAATAAGCCCAGGCGGAATCCCCAACAGGCTCGGAACCCTTGGAACCCTGCAGCTGTTGCGGAAAAGCAGGGATTCTTATATTATACACCTGAATATTGTCTTGTTAATGGTGGATTTTTTTTACTTTTATTTTTATATGTTTTAATTTGAATTGGCAAAATGTATTTTTTTAAGGAGCCCTGAGAAAAAAGAATACAAACAAAGCTTGGAGCTCATCTTGGAGTCCCCGCCTGCGCTTCCGTCTGCACGCAGGACGTCTGCGTGCCAGAGGCTGTCCAAAGCCGGATGGTCCTTGGCCCAAATGTTAGAAAACCAAACATTTCGGATCTGGCCCACATTTAGTCTGACCTAGAATACAACCTAACTTTGGAGGAGATGTCAGGAAAAGGGCACTTCCACTGAGTGTCTCTTTTTTGGAGGGTACCTCTTTTGAGGTGGTTAAAAGGGAGTTGAAAGGGACGCGACCCATTTTGGGACCTCCTGTAGAGCACATTGATCCGCACGGGGTTGAGCAAGCACATTGCAACGGGCCTGCGGGGGTTGGCGCCTTTTGGCGAGATACAGGCCCCGTTAAAAGAGGAAAAGCCAAATCCGGGGCTTGACACGTATCGCATTCTGTAAAGGAAAAGCCATACAAAACCCATTGGGTCACTCTCAAAATTGAGAGTGCCCCAGGTGGTTTCCTTTTGGTTTCCTTCTAAAGCCATCCAAAAAGAGGTCAGATTCCTATTTTGAGACACCCATTTCAACTGTTTTTCGAGAAAGTGAGTCCAAAAAGCATGCACTGGTTCCGCCTTGCTGGGGCCAGCTTTTTCCAATTTTTCATCAAAGGGTATGATTTGGCTGCCCATGCAACGCTACTGAATTGAGAATGTGGCTGCATGAAGGCGTCCGTTCCGTGATTGCTCAACCAAATATGCTCTGAAGCGGCCATTTGCATAAAACCAGTACTGATTGAGAGTCGTAGCAAGGGGAGCGAGGAATATAGCAAGGGTGTCTCCGTTTTTGAAGGCACCCCTTTTTTAAATGTTGGTTGCTTTAATAGGAGAACCAAAGGGAAAGCCACACATTTGGGTCCGAATCCAAAAACAGACACACCCGGCCCTGACATGGCCCTCAAATCAGTGGACTCGCAGGCAGCTCCCAAGGTTGGGACTTTTGTGTTGTGGTTTCGTGTTTCAGCGATTGCTTCGACTAACAAGACGACCTAAAAGGTGTATGTCATAATTACACAAAAGAAACAAAGCACAAATTGGAAAGTCAAAGATAACACACCAACACCACCCGCTTGGAACGCTGAGCTAGCACTAGCACCCATTTTCAGCTCCTAGAGGTACCATATGTTTGGTGGTCGGGTAAGCTTCTGCGGAAAACGAAGGCAACCCAACAGGCAGCAACATGGTCCAATTCTTCCAAGTGTATTTTATGGAATCAGGGCATAAACTTCACTAGGGCTGTGTGGCTGTTGCCCCTTGCATACAGGACTCTTTGTGTTGGTTACTGGAAAAAGACACAACACAAACAAAATCCATAGCATTCAAACCATGTGAGGCGGAAGAATGAGGTAACTTAAAGGGGCAGGGTACTTAGTATGTGGTTAGCAAGCCTGGCATAATCCACTTAGGAGACTTATAACCATGGTAAGTGGGTTACAAAGGTAACCATGGTTATTGCCCACTTACTATTTACAATGCCCCTTTAAGTATGGTTTGTTGTGACACCAACCATTTTGAGGGGTGTGGCCCCTTGAGAAACCAATAGCTATAGTTACATCACGAATGCAAACAAATAAACAAGCACATAAGTAATTCAATGAAAAATGAGACCACAAAAAAACACACGCAAATAAAACCAATAAACATACATACATTAATGAACAAACAGTTTTAAACAAATAAGTATAAGAAAATCACCAAACTATATAAATAACAATAACATAACTAAACACGCAACTAAAGGAGATACGTAAATATATATAAACCATAAATGCATAAACACATAATTTAATGGATGAACAACTGAATAAGTACATAAACACATACACAACTAAACACACACACACACACAACATGCTGGGCTTTCCTTTGGGCAGTTTCCCTGGAACACAAAAAGAAGGTCCTCTCCAAAAAACATGGGTCCGTCTTTTTCAGGGAACCCAACAAATTGTGGTTTCCTTTTGGATTCCCTTTCAAAAAAAAAACGGGGTAGCCTCCAAAAGCACACGCGACTGAGCTCCTGGCCGGTCGGCGGTGCCGCCACCTGTGGCCAGCACGCCCTTCGGCCTTGGACACACGCGATGTCTCACAAAGAGAGGACGCGCGGAAATACAGCCGCCACAGTCCACAGCAACTTGGATGGGAGCAGAATCCTTTGGAGACTAAGCAACTTCCTGTTGGTTTCCCTTTGAGATGCAAAAAGGGGAGCTTGAAGGAAGCATGTTCTTTTTCTGATCGTTCCAGCTTTGGGGTTCACAAGACACAGGAAACACAACCAGTTTGAAGGTGCCCATTTGGAGATAAACCATCGGCTGTCCACCTGGTTCTGGTTGAATCTTCTTTGGCCCGTGCCAGCAAACCCTTTGTTGAAACGAGCTCGGGTCACAGCTGATCCGTTGCAGGTGTTCCTGTTACAGCCATGCCTCCGGCTTGTAACACATCCCATGTGTGTAATTGAGGAGCCCGTGGTGGACAATATTTGCACGGAAGTTCATGTACAGCAACAATGTTTAAGAGTATTCCTGTTAAAACTCATTGCTCAAAAACCTGATGTAAAGGAGTCTACGCAAGCCATGTCAAGAATCAAAACAACGCCTCACCTATTCATGGTTGGGACTGTCCCCCTATTAACCGTCACCTTGTGTTTACAAACAGTTGTAAATTTATACGACTCAATACATTTATGCAGTTATGCATGCATACTCTGGGTGGCTTACCACCAATTGGGTGAAACCCTACAAATATGGGCATGAAACATCTACTGGTGCGGCGCATGTTTGTTGACTCTCCGTATGTGGGGGCGGGGGTCCCAGCAGCCATTCCCCAAAAAAACAGCTAGAGGCGTCTTTTTTTGGGAATCGGACGCCCCAAATTGCAAAATGGGGTTCCATAGGTTCCATGTCAATTTGCATGGGAGTCAGAGTTTCAAAGTGCAAGTCGGATGACTACTTCTTTATTTCAAAAGCTCCCCCGGAACTCGCAGAAAGTGTCTCCGCACGTTCGTCTAGCATGTAGCTGAATGAACCATGTTAGAATCCACTGCTCTTCAAACATCCTGATCTCATTGCCCTTTTCATCCTTGCACAGTGTCCAAATGAAATCAACGGCTCAAGTGGATTATCGAAAAGTCAAGTAAACCAGGGAACCCCTTTTGGTTGGTTCCAAGAGGAATCACAAGGAACCCACGAATTTGAGGGTTCCCCTGTTTCTCGCTGGTTTGACTGAACCATATGCTCTGTTGCATTTTAGGGGAGAGGGTCTCTTTCTCAAACTTTTTCAGAGGAAAACCAACCAACCAACAAACCCAACCCAACCCAACCCCAACCCAACCCCCCCAACCAACCCAAGCCAACCCAAGCCAAGCCAACCCAAGCCAACCCAAGCCAACAACCCAGACCAACCCACCCCAACCCAAACCCCACCAACCCAACCCCAAGCCACCCAGGCCAGGCCAACCCACCCCAACCCAAACCCAACCCAAGCCAACCCAACCCAGGTTAGGCCAACCCAACCCAAACCCACCCCACCCCAACCCAACCCATCTCTGCCGCATCCCGCTGACCAAGTCACACGTCCTTCATCGACCCCGAGTCGATCAAGATCGCCTGCCAACCCACCCCAACCCAAACCCACCCCCACCCCACCCACCCCAACCCAACCCAGGCCAACCCACCCACCCCACCCCAACCCAACCCGCCCCACCCAACCCCAAACCCACCCCAACCCAAACCCACCCCAACCCAACGCACCCCACCCCACCCCAACCCAACAGGCCAACCCACCCCAACCCAAACCCCCACCAACCCAACCCACCACAGCCCCCAACCCCAAGCCAACCCAGCCCAACCCAAGCCAACCCAACCCATGGCCTGGCCAACCCACCCCAACCCAAACCCAACCCCCCAAACCCACCTGCATGTTGTCTGCTAATGGTCGAAGGAGCTAAATCAAGGACGTCCGCTACCAACTCCAACAAGCTTCCAGAGCATTAGTAGCTAAATCACAAGCATGTCTCAATAAGACCTCGCCTCAATTTGTTTTTGGGTCCATTGTCAGCTCGGCTGCTTGCTTTGGAGCTGGGTGCATCAGCAGGATTTATAGCGCACTCACCGCAAATGTCACTGTTCTCCCCGACCACGAACAGCCTTGCTACAAGCACGCATGGCAGTGGAGTATGGTCACATCTCACAGAAATTGAAGCTTGATCAAAACTGAGGTTCAGGCACAGGCGGCAGGCCACTATTTGCATCCTGAGGTGCAAGCCACTATTTTGGGATGATCCTGAAAAAGCGCCAACCCAACCAAGCCAACCCAACCCAACCCAGGCCAACCCACCCCAACCCAAACCCACCCACCCACCCCACCAACCCAACCCTAAGCCAACCCAACCCAACCCAAGCCAACCCAACCCAAGCCAACCCAACCCAGGCCAACCCACCCCAACCAAAACCCACACCACCCCAACCCAAACGAACCCCCCCCACCCCAAGCCAACCCAACCCAACCCAAACCAGGCCAACCCACACCAACCCAAACCCCCCCAACCCACCCACCCCACCCCCAACCCAACCCACCCCGCCCCAACCCAACCCAAGCCAACCCAACCCCCCAACCCAACCCAACCCCAACCCAACCCAAGCCAACCCAACCCAACCCACCCCAACCCAACCCACCCCACCCCAACCCAACCCACCCCAACCCACCCAAGCACCCTTAACCCCACCCCAAGCCAACCCAACCCAACCTACCCCACCCCAAGCCAACCCAACCCACAACCAACCCACCCCAACCTAAGCCAACCCAAGCCAACCCAACCCAACCTACCCCACCCCAAGCCAACCCAACCTAACCCACCCAACCCACCCCAACCCAACCCACACCCCAAGCCAACCCAAGCCAACCCAACCCACCCCAACCCACCCCACCCCAACCCAAGCCAACCCAACCCAACCCACCCCAACCCAACCCACCCCACGCCAACCCAACCCAACCCAACCCACCCCAACCCAACACACCCCACCCCACCCCAAGCCAACCCAACCTACCTGCATGTTTGACCCCCCTCTCCCCCCCGTTTTTGCTCCTTGCGGCTCCTCGAATCCCGGGGCTCCGGGCGACCAGGCGAGGGCCCGGCAGGCAGCTTGATGGCACCCCAGCCGCCGCAGCTCGCCTTGATCCGTCCAAAGGTTCACCTCGGCCCACCGGAGAACCAATTGTATCCATATTATTACGATTTTGATTATTATTATTATTATTATTTTATCATTATTATTAGTATTATATTTATTATTCTTATTATTACTATTGCTATTATCAGTGTCATTATTACTATTATCATTAATATTATTATTCAAATCATTGTGTTAAATCAAATATTCAGGGAAAAACACACCGCCGACGGACCTGACGAGCACCAACAGCAACAAGAACCACGCCGTCCAAACGCCGAGTTTTCGAGAAAGACATGAGCGGTGATCAAAATCAATAGGCCAAATTGCGATGATATCATTTGGCGCTTCCGCGTGCTTCCGCGCTGCGGGTGTTTGCTTCCGCGCTCTCATTTCCCTTCCGCGCCTTCCGCAGCTTGCGTCTCTTTCTTGCCAAGCCAACAAAAGCGTTGCCAACAGGATCACTGCAGCAATATTGATTCACGCGGGCCTGGCAAATTGTTTTTGCTGTCCCTGAGAGGCTGCAGCTTGACGGGGCTTGAACCTCCAACTGTTGCCTCGTATCCTGGGAGGTCCGGGAGCTCAGTGGAGCCCAGACGGCTGTAGCAAATGGTTTATGGGTCCCATGCTCATAACGACGCTGAAACGCGAATCCTAATAGATTTGCAACCGCAAACGTGAAGCCTCACGACACACCGCGGCTAGCGAGAACAACACATCACACACAAGGCATCCAAATCACGGAACCCTTCAGCCGTCCTTCCGCGCCCTTCCTCCAGCGTTCCGCGGATTGAGACCCACATCAATCTCCACGCATTTTAGGCCTGGGCCTAAAAACGATTTGTTCGGCCCTAAAAACAATTTGTTCGGGCCGAACAAATCGTTTTAGCTTCCGGGCACTAAAACGATTTGTTCGGGCCGAACAAATCGTTTTAGTGCCCGGGAGCTAAAACGATTTGTTCGGCCCGAACAAATCGTGTAGTGCCCGGGAGCTAAAACGATTTGTTCGTGCCCGAAGCAAATCGTTTTAGGGGAGCTAAAACGATTTGTTCGCCCGCTCGTTTTAGTGCCCGGAGAGCTAAAGCGCCCGGGGAGCTAAAAGGATTTGTTGGCCCGAACAAATCGTTTTAGTGTACGGGGAGCTATCGTTTTAGTGCCCGGGGAGCTAAAATTGTTTGGCCCGAATTTGTTCAGTAAATCTCGGCCTAACCGGCCATTGCCGAAGAAGCCCACGTGGTGACTTGGTAATTGCTCGGAGGGGAAAAAATGAAGAGGATCGATTCCTCGACGCCACTTCTTGCGGGGTGACGGCCAAAACAGGCCAGATGAAAATCGTTTGGTTTTGTGGCCGGGGTGCAGAAACGATTTTGTTTGCCCGAAGAAACAATCATTTTATTCCTTTCCGCGCCCTTCCGCTGTGCAAATTTCGTAGTCAACTTCCGCCGGCCCTTCCGCAAGCTTCCGCGGCCTGCGGAAGACCTTCCGCGCTGATTGATTTCAGCGCTCCCTTACTTAAATTGCTTTGAGCATTTTGATCGCTGCTCACATGGGCGTCTCCCTGACGGGACCTTCCAACCAAGGCCGAGGTCATGTCTGTGTATATATTTGTATACACAAATTTGGCACAGGTAGTAGTTCATGGGGAAGGTGAGCATGAATACGGTACAGCGTTGCGTTCCCCCCCCTCCCCAATGGTCACCCCCCGTTGTCCAGTGGTTGGGTTGTGGTTGGGTGGGTGGGTGTGGTGGTTTAGGGTTGTTCTAGGGTGGGTTTATGGTTGGTTTAGGGTTGATTCAGTTTGCTCTAGGGTTAAATTTAGGGTTGAGGACTTGCAACACCAACTTGGAAGTTAGGGAGTTGGGATTTGTATCTTGAGAATATGTGCGCAGTGCCACAGCGAGAACGTTTCGACAGAGGGTCGATTGAGCGTTTTGAAAATCAGAAACAAAAAAGTGATAGGTCTTTAAGGTCAGAAGCAGGAAGAGCGCAAAGGTTTCACGAATTGTGCCAGGATCCGGGCGCCCGGTCTAGGGCCAGGGGGGCGAGGGGGGAGCTGGAGGACCCACATACCATTGGGGGAGCAGCAACACGAAACACGGGGCTATATGTGCATTTATTTATATGTTGGGCAGTACACTCAGTTGCTATATATGTACGGTATCTATATACACATATTATATATGTATATATTTACGTTACACATTGCACACATACACTATTAAGAACCACTACAATAATTCACAAACAGGAAGTAAGAATCAGACCCCTTGAGAGAAAAGTTCTTGCGCGGAGTCGCAACCTTTCCGGCACGGGATTTGTCCGGTATTTCCCCAACAGGACACGGGAAAATAGGATTGTTCCCCGAATGTCCTTCCCAAACCAACAGTAGACTACCTACCCTATAGTGCGAAACAATCAGTTGGCATACTTTTCAAAGCCTGAAACTCTAAATTGAAATAAATCGGAGGACCATACTAATCAGCAGTTGGTCTCCCTCCTTAGAGCAGATTTGTGTTACTTTGGGGGATCCCTCTCAGTATGTTCTTCTGAATTGGTCCAATGTTAGCAAATCACGTCAAGGCAGGTGCCTTAGCCTGATGAATCACTGTGGGTTCGGGTTTCCCAGGGCAAAGCAGATCTAAAAACGTAAATCCGTTGTGGTTCCCCATTCGACAGGAGGGCGCTTGCCGCAACTCAACAAGCAACGAACGACTAGACGAAAAAGCAAGAGTTCAGCATGTTGCCAAAACTCTTTTGTTGTTGGACTAACATGGTGATTCAGGTGAAAACATAAGCTTTACTATCCCCCAACCAAAGCACGGGGTAGAACCACCTACTAACTTGGGCGCTGCTCGGCAGGCAAAACCACAGCAAACTTGCCAGTCGCCCTGGTGGGGATCCTTCTCTCCTTTCTCGACCGGTTTCACCTCTTTCACAGGTCCCTTCCTTGTACCATCGAATGTGACTCCTGGTTCGCGTCAGGACCGTGTCCCGAACACGCATCGAGCTGAAACCGAACCGGTGGACCATGTCGTCCACGTACAAGCTGAGAGAATATCGGCAGTATCCCACACTAGTATCAGACTGTTTCCGGTCCTCAGAAGAGCGTGTCTGAACTCCTGTTGAGTCACACGGCGGCTGCGTTGTCTCCCGGCCGCCTCCCTGAAGCAACAGCGGTCTATCAGCTTATCTCAATTGGTGGCTTGGATTGGGTTTCAGGATAGTTTCTCATCTACCAACTACACAAACCAAGGGTTCAACTCCCCAAACCAATTCCAAACAACCAGTTAGGGAAAGACCTTAATCATGAGGCCCAACAATGGGGTTACACGGCGTTACACTCCAAGCCCCGCTTCACAGGATGAAAAAAGGTTTGCCTTCAAAAAAGGGGGGGCCGGTATTCCCCTCAAATGCCCCAAGAAACTTGCTGCTCCAAAACAAAATGTGTCTCTAAGAAACGGGCTCCCCCCAAAAAAACGGTCATGATTAGACTTAGGCCCAGTTATATAATGTATATTTTGTTGTTTGCTTCAATTTGAGCCACTGGTGAAATTGAAAAAATATCCTAAGTCTACCCCAGCGGTACTCGACCCAAGCCCTGCGAGGTCTACCGCCTGGGCGCCCCCGCAGCGCCCTCGTTGCCGCCGGAGGCCAACACCCGCAGCTCCTTGGACCAGGCGAGGCCACAGACCTGGCGCTACGGCCGAACCAGCCGGGACCCAGCCACCCGCGTTTTTTTGGTTCGGCTGGGTGATTTGGACGTTAGGGGCCACCTTGCCCGGTTGGTTTTTCTTGAGGAACTGGGATTCAGGTATCCCTGCATTGGTGGTTTGGAGTATTGCTGGCGTGCTTTGGTTGAATTGTACCCTGAGGTAGCTGTCCTTGGTTTCCTTTTGCGTCTTTTCAAGCGTGGTTGCGTTTTGGTGCTTAATTAGAGGGTGGTGTTTTTAGTAGTTATTCAAGGCTTCGTTTTGGTCTTAAATCAGGCAACCCCAAATTGGTGAATTGGTGGTTTGGAGTGGTTTGTGGATTAGAGACAAACCAAAATTCAGGTCCCTTGGTTACAATTCCGACTGATACAGAAACAAATGAACTAAATTGGGGTTCTCAGGCACAGTGAACAAAAAAAAAGGTCACGACAGTACCGTTTCTGGTTGTTCAAGCATCACCTTGTGGTTGCCAAGTTGAAATGAGTGCTCTCTATGTGTGAAGATAACATAAATTTCTCGAACCTTGTTTCTTCGTCAGGGTTTCAGCTACTGCCGCGGGCCCAAGGCTGGTCGCGCTTCTCAAAATAAAGAGTCAAAGAGCCCCTTGTGGAGTCAACAGGTATTGCCTCAAACAACTCCAGGCGTACTTTGGGGGGGGGTCTGCAAAACACGAGCAAACTTTTGCCCCCAACCAGCAGCTTCTAAGTCTCAGGGGAGCGTCCGCAAGACTTAGGGACCCGCACCTCCTCGGTATGGCCCTGCAGGTTTTGTACTGGACCTGGCTTCGACAGGGGAGAAGCGCAGTTCGATTGCATCAGAAAAAGACAACGCTCTGGGGCCAACATTGGTTACAGAAAACAGGTTAACATTAATGACTGTTGGGTTGGAGGCTGAGTGAAAGGAAAATCGAGGAACTCTACATCACATTGACAGCCTGAATTTTCTTTTAGGATGACAGCCGTCTTGGCTTGCTTTAGGAACCAAAGTCAACGTGCGCCCACTGGAAATAAGATAAATGGACCCCTATGAAAGAAACCTTCAGAACCCATGGTTATGACATCAACCACTTCCAAAAACTCCAGCGGTGGGAAGAAAGGGCATCCTTTTATTGGTACTTGACTTTTCGAGGAAAGACCCTCCCCAAAAAGCTGAAAAGGAAGCCACCCACTGGGTGTACGGGTCTCCTGGGGTGTGTCTTTTGGGGATCTCACTCGGGGGAGTGAGGGTGAGCCAATGCGTCTAGGCGCCCGGGCTAGGTGTCCGCATGTCCCAGCGAAAGATGTGGGTGTCCTTTAAACGGATCCGATTGACCCGTTGGCTTCCATTAGACCTGGGCTGTGTGTTTCGGAAAAATAGATGGCACTGCTATATGTATAGAACCAACTTGAAACTGCCATCCTTTACCAAACTGACCTAAAAGAACCCCTATGGGCTCCTTTCCAATGCTCCATGATTGTCCTTTGGATAGCAGAAGGACAGAACTACCCTTTCTCAGACCAACATGGAAGCTCCCAAAATGCCACCGTGGAACCAAGTCTTCCGTGCTGGGAGCTTCCATGGAATCGCCCGGGGGAAAAAGGTTCTCATTGAACCTTCGGGGGGTCCATTTCAACTCGCCGAGCTTCTTCTTGGGAAGCGGTTGGAGTGTGTTCCCAGGCCAAAACCTGCTAGAAAGGCTCGGTCGCCCAGTTTTTAGCGGCTGGACACACCAGAGGCAATGAGTTTTGCTTTCTATGGACCCACTAGGCAAATGCCGATGTTCACGTTGACCCAGGGGCTCCGCTGGAGCTGATATCTTCCTGGATCCTCGCTGTGCCTCGTCTTTCCAAGGGGAAAACCGCCTATGGAACAGGTCCAAGCAGCTCTTGCAACCCGTAGGCTGTAGCCGCAGGATAATACAACACTCACACATGTGTTTTGCTGGCTATTCAAGCGAGGGCCACTCAAAAACAGGAAGGATCTTTGACCCTGAGCTTGCTGATGGTGTCGCTGCCGGGTTGCTTGTCAGAGATTCATAGGGCTCCAACCTGTTTCTCAAAATCGGGGGACCCCTCCCGCCAATTGGTCTTCTGTTGGTTTGCTTTGAAATCATCCCAAAGGTTCCCGCTCCCCCTTTTGAGACAGACCCACCTAAACCCGGCCCAATGACACCTGCAGGAACCTCAATCCAAAAGCTGCGCCGGCACGAGGAATGCCCAAGAAACCTCAATCAGCTTTTCATATCAAACTTCACTGGAGTGAGGTCCTTCGTCCACCAGTTGTTGCTCCCAAGTGAATATATTTAGTCTAGATCGACGCGCTGATGCAACATGACTATTTCAGAGTGGATGGACAAAATCCATTCACATCACCTGAGAAACCATAGAAGGATGATTCCCCCGTAAATACCAACAAACAATGGTTCCAACCATGGTTTTAAAGTGGTGCCAACGGATTTCGTCCATCCACAGCGCCGGCGTCTCTTTCGTTTCGCCTTCCTGAAATCGGAGAGCCCTCTGGGGACTCGGGTCTGTCTTCAACCCAGGAATCTCCCCAAACAAAAAAAAGGTGGGCCCCCACGAAAAAACAACGATAAGACCAGTTTGGCTGCTTGTGTTGGTTTCCCCTGAACTTTTTGGGCACATAGAGTCTCCATACACTTGCAGAGGTCAACAAAACTCTAGGTACCGCGCCTTTTTTCCAAAATGGGTGTGTCTCTTTCTTATGAGACGCTCGCTCCAAAAATGGCGGCTCTCCTTGTGTTTCCCTTCAAAAACCTTTCGGTTTCCATTCAAAGCCCACAAAAAAAAATCCCAAAAAACTCCCAAAAACGAGACAGAAAGCGTACCAACTCCCCCAAAAACGACACAGAGATCCAGTCGCCCAAGTCGTAGCCAGCCCTCGACGACTCGAGCTCGACTCGGCCCGCTGAGCAGGGAGTCCTGGGATCCGCTGAAGAGGCTCGAGTCGGCCCAGGCCAGTGCACAGGTCCGCCTCGTGCTCGAGGACGACCAGAAGGGGGCGAGGCTTTTTTAAAGGCAAGGCAAATTCCAGAAGGTGTTTTTTTAAAGTTTTTTTTTTTTTTTAGGGGGGTAAGGCAAATTGAGAGAAGTGGACGGAAGTCACCTGGGGCTACCTTCCAATCTGAACCCAGTTGAATCTCAGGACACCAGCAAAAAAAGGATGGGGGAACCATCAAAAGCAATCAAAAGTAATTGACAGAAAACCTAGGTCCTCCAGTGGAGAGGTTAGAATAAAGACACCCTTTTTTCTGTAGTCTATTTTAGTAGAGGTTCGGAACCCTCCCCCCAAAAAGGGTAAAAGGGCACTACTGGGGGACCTAGTAACTGATTCCAAAAGGTTCGGCACTCGGTATGTTTGGACAGATGAACATGGAACCCACAGAAAAAGAGGTTGTTCTCGAGGAATCTCTAGGGAATCCCGGATGAAGTGATCTGTATTCCCACAAGGGGACGCCCCCCAATCAAAAATCAATCAGGGGAACAATCCAGGGTTAACATTATATCAGCTTCCCTTGAATTGGTGCCCAAAACCAATGCAAACCACCACCTGAGTCTACCAAGAGACCCACCAAAAAATCCCTAAACCATTTGGCCCAACTCTAGGGAAGCCAAAGAAAGCCACCAAACCAACTAGAAAGATCTCAAACAACTTTTCTGGGACCCCGGAACCCGAAGGACTGGTTGAACCCGTTGCGGCACCCTGAGTTCACATAACCCCCGGCCCACGCTTCAAACGACGCCCAAGCCCCGTGCCTCAAGTGGCCCTGGAGGCTCTGCACCTTCTGCCCCACAGAGGCGTCCTCTGAACGACCAATGGGGGGAGTGATATGGTTGTGGGTCAAAAATAGGGCGACCCCAATATTTGTGGGTGTCTCTCAAAATTCGACAGGAGGGGTTACGCAGGTTTTGGTCCATGTTTCCACTTACCAGGGTTCCATTTTGGTACCGGTTGTTTGAGCCACAGCCAAATGCAACCTTGGCAAATGGACTCAAGGACGAAAGCCTACGGCCCCCTGGTGGTTCAATTTTTTGACCCATACCCATCTCTGAATGGAGTTCCTTTTTGGGGCAGGGAAGCGACAGGAACCAGCTCATTTTGGTGGTACCAAAATGGCCAAATCCATCTCAATGGGGGATCTTGCGGACATCAACTAACTGTCCACCAACCACTTTTGAGATGGTTCCTTGTTAAAAACTCATCGCCATTTTGAGACCCCAGCTTCCTTCCTCAGCCCTTCCCTCGACTGAACGCTCCGCGTTCCGCGTGCGGTCCCAGATCTGCACTTCGCCATCCGCCAGGCCCAGGGCCACCCGATCAAACCTCGCAACGAGACGACTCATGACACGACCAGTGGGGCGCATGGGTCCTTTTTCAGGATTTGGCCCCCCCCAAGTAGGATGTTCGGTTTTCCTGTTGAAACTTCCTTTGATACCACTAACAAAAAGCAGTACCCTGGGTACACTCGGAAAGACACACGCACACACATTTAACCTTGAAGTCCCTGGTGGCCTTCAGACAGGCATCCTCTTGGCACAGGTGTGCAGGCGGCACACACACAAACACAGCCACACACGTGCACACAACAGCACGTGCGTGCTGGCTCTGACTTACTTGTTCTCAGAGAGCAACGACCCTTCTCCCCTTGCTCTGCACCAAACACAAGGCGTCGGTGTTGATTCCTTCCAATCTAAGACAACGAGATGTTGTGATATGTGTGGACAGCTGGGCAACAAACATGTTTATTGCTAGCAACTGCGAAGCACACTCCAATATGGAATCTGAAACCTACCCCTTCGTCAAAGCAGCTTTTTGCCAAGGATTGCTTTCCAAGTCAATATGCCTTTGTTGAACACTTCCTTCTGACAAGCAAACAATGGTTTGTGGCATGCAAATCCAGTGTCTATGTTTGTTAAACAGCCACACATCCTAGAGACAAATGGTGCGGCTCGCATGTCCATGCTATCACGGACTATACCGACTCTCACATGGGGCGACAAGCTCGCGGAAACCGGGCCCCTTCCATGTCAAGTGATCGAAGGCTAGCCTCCCCCAGAAGTCCACCAAACAAATGCGAGAAGGGGGGCACCTCACCCATGGTGCAAGACAACATTGGATGACGAACAACTCACTTCCTCAGTGGATTGCCTAAAGAATCTGAAATTGTTGTTTCCCACGGAGACACCCAGAAAAAGGCAAACAAGCGTGCAGAGTGGACACCGTACCTATCTTCAAGCAATAGGCCTGCTTGGTTGGCACATCACACATGCGGACCAAGGAATCTTGGCCGGTAGTTCTCACGGACAGTATTTTCTATCACCACACGTTCGTGCTGGGAAACTAAAGGGTCAGATCGGTCGACTCCCTTTGGGCAAGAGAGAGGATCCAAAGGCAGGATGCACAACTGGGCTGTCCTCAGATCCCTTGCCAAAAGTTTAACTTTTAGTGCGTGAAATGGAAACCCCCCTAAACCGTAAAAAGCTAAAACGCTAAGGGGATGGTTGGGAGCCAGCAAGACAATTCGCCATGCACCAAGTGTGCCGCATCCCAAAATGCCCGGCCTGCCAGCCTCATGTGACCAGCGAATGGAGGCCACCTCAAGAGGGACCCTCTGAGTGCAGTTGCGAACGCAACCTGAAAACCCACAGACACCCTCCCTTGCCGGCGGTTTTTGGACTTTTTTCTGAGTTGATGACTGTTTGCGGTCCAAGGTTCCTAACCCTACTTAGCAACCTACTTGAAGGGGCATTGCACTTAGTAAGCGGGCAATACCATGGTTGTAACCCACTTACCATGTTTATAAGCACAAGCGGTTCATAATAAGCTGGCTTACTAACCATTTACTAAGTACCCTGGCCCATTGAGTAGATACCAAGGCACCCTCAGTTCTCAGCTGGCGCTCGACCCAAACAAACATCCCCACTGTTCATCCGCAAAGCTTGGCCGTCGTACGCCACGAATGATCTTCAAGATAATGTGTCCATGCCTAGGTCTTCCGTCAGCACTTATTCCTGTATTTGTTCGCCCCAAAAAAGCTCAAACAAAAAAAGACATGCCAATTGGATTTTTTGTGGTGTGTGTCCGCCCACATCTTATCTTCTCCCGCCGATGTCCGCGCATTTCCGGGAGAAAACTGGACAAATCATGCTAAATCAAAGTTTCGCTCATTTCAATAAACATGTGCAGAGCCCCAAAAAGTGCTTTAGGGCGTTTCCCAAAAAGGCAGCCAGCAACCTGGACGACAGGCTTGGGTCACCTGTTTGAATGTGGTGGAGTTCTTCCATTCTCTCTCTGTCTCTCTCTCTCTCTCTCTCTCTTTCTCACTTTTCTCTTTATCTGTATGTTTTGTCCCTTTCTCTTTCTTCCCGCTGTCTTTCTAATTCGCTGTGTCTTTCCTCTTTGTCTTTATGCTCTTCTTTATCCTTCTCTTTTGCTTGCTCTTCCTCTTTATCTTTCTCTTTCTTCATCGTCATTATCTATATATTTATGTGTTCCGTTTCTCTTTCTCTGTTTCTTTTCTCTGCATATTTCACTTTACCTTTTTCTTTCCCTTGCTCCTACTATTATTATTATTGAAAGAGGTTCTTCTTATCTTGCTCTGTGTTTTTGTTAACATATTTATTTATATTATTATTTGTTTTCCTTGTGGTTCTCCCTCTCCGTTGCTGTTATCTGTATCTTTCTCGTCTTTTTCCTCCTTGTCCGTCTCTTTCTCTTGTGTGTTTCTCTTTATCCATAATTGCTCCTCATCTTCTTTATAATACTTATCCTTCTCTTTCTCTGTCTCCTTCTCTTTCCGTGTCTCTTTCTGTTTCTCTGTTGCTTTCTCCGTTTCTGACTATCTTTCTCTTTCGTATTCTCTCTCTCTCTCTGTCTCCTTATCCTTCTCTTTCTCGCTCCCTCTCACTCTCTTTATCTTTCTCCCAAAGCCTTATCGTTCTCTCTATTTCTCTTTCTATTGTGATTTACCTTATGTGTTGTTGTTCTCTCTTTATTTTGCCCTTTGTCTTCTTTCCTTGTCTTCCTCGCTCTGTCTCTCTCGCTCTCTTGCTCTCTCCCTCTATCTCTCTCTCTTTCTCTCTCTCGCTCTCTCGCTCTCTTTCTCTTTCTTTGTTTCTTTCTTGATTTACTGCCTTCCTTCCTTCCATCCTTCTCTCTGTTCTTCTTTCTTTAGTTCGTTCCGTTCTGTTTTCTTTCTTTCTGTCTTTATGTATTTCTTCTTTCCAGGTATTTCCTGACTTGTTTCTTTCTTTATATGTTTCCGTTCTTTCCTTTCTGTCTTTGTTGCTCTCACTCTCTCTCTCTCTATCTCTAGCCCGCGAAAAAGAACATGCAAATCCCCGAGTTTTCAAGGCTGACCCCCGAATTCCGCACGCGTTTTGCGGCGCGCTTTAGAATGCAACAACATTGTTTTTTAGTTTTAGCATCCACCTTCTGATTATTGCGCGCGCTTAACAAATGCAAACAGCCACAAGTTGTGTGAGTTCGACCCCCCAAAATTCCACAAAGTGTTGCGCGAGCGAGGTGAACGTGGGAAAACCACTTTTTTTCAGGGTCGACCCACCCAAAGTCCGCAGACACCAATTGAACTTTGCGCTCCAAAAGTGGTTTGTATTCCCACTGAAAGGGGGACACCCGGTGACTCCCATCTCTCAAAATCCGCCGGGGGTTCTGCTTCCGGGGCTGTCTAGCGCTCGAGCCTCCGGGCCGGTCGGTCTAGCTCGCAAAGCCTCGAAGCCCGGCCTCAAGAAGCACAGGATGGCTCGCTCAAGTGGCTCGCTGGTCTTTCGCGGGGACAACTGAAAGGAGAACCACCAAATTGGCAGGCGCACCAACAAAAAGACACGCCATCACCTCAAGACTTTGGGCCTTCGTGCCTTTTTTGATGGCTAGGGAAGAAAGGAAACCAACCGCCTGAATCTTGAGAAGCACAATAAAACGGCCAACTGATAGGGGCCCTTGGAAAACGAGAGGGGCCCTCCCAGAACCAATTACCCTGGTCTTGTTCGTTGCTCAAATTCCCAAACGCAGTAACATGGCACCTAGAAAGTCCCGGGAGAAAACAATGCCCCAAGGCTTCAAAGCAAAGATTGCGTCGTGTTTTTTCTTTTTTCTTTACACAAATAAACTGTGTTTTTTTGTTTTTAATGTTTCGGGTTTATTTGAGGGGAACACCCAAACAAAACCCAAACGAGCGCCGGATAATTTATCTAAAACTGCCTTAGCGAAAGGGATATCAACCAAACGAGGAGTCCTTAAAATGTATGCAATCTTGGGTTTCCCCCTCGCACCTCAAAACAAATGAGAGCACCCAATCAGGGCTCAGGAACCGGTTACACACAGGGTGTTTAGGTACAGGGAAGTTGATGAAAACATGGCAGACCTTGACCTATGTTTCCTTCAAACAAGTTCTTGTACTTACATTCCGAATCAATTGTTTAAGCACCCTTGGGGACTCGCTTTGTCTACTGCGCTCTCTTTCTCAATCCCAATTTGAACCTTTTGGTGGGTCAGCGACAACTGTGAAACAAATTCGAGCCGGCTGTTAAACCTGCGAAACCAAAGATCCAACTACCGGATCCCGTCTCCTATGGTCAGTTTCTCCGCGTGAAAGATCCAGCTTTGCATCCTCCCAACTAAGGCCAGAAAGAGAAACTCTCGGTTCATCCCCACGACGACCCCAAAAGCCTCAAACTTCTTAGTGGGTGTGGCTGAAATTTAAGGAGCTAGGGTTACGCAGGTTCTCGTACATTGATTTGAGCCACAGCCATTTGTGGGGCCAAAGAACACCAGCGCTTCCGCGCTGAGCGCCTGGGGCCGGGAGAACGGCCTTGCTGGTAGCACGCGAGCAAACGGTAACATCCTGTGGCAGTGCTTCTTGAGTCTTCGGTCAAACAAAGCAAATGCTGCCCTTGCAGCAGCACCTGCTTGTATTGACAGAAAATACAGGAACCACTGACTTCTTACTATGTTTGTTGGTACTCATTGGAATCAGAATGAGAAGCCTCCAGTTGACCAAACACTCAAGGTCGATGGTGAAAACGCGGGAAGTGCCTGTGAAGCCAATTCTTTGTCCAACCAAGTCGGTCGCGAGTCGCAGCTGCTCCTTCTCCATGTTGCTCTCCCAAGAGCACAGGTGGACTGAGGTGTAGCAGAAGTGCACGTTTTAGTGAGATCGAAGACGCGGCCTGGATGCGAAAGGTCTGTGAATAGCCAGCCAAAGAAAAACAAGACGTTCAATTCATACTAGATCCAAATGCCTTGGCGCCCGAATGTGCGGCTATGACACCACCCCGCCCGCTTCCGGTGCAAATTGAAACCGAGACATGAGCTTGAATTCACATCATACGTGGCTGCGGCTCGGTGATTCTCGTGAACAGGCACATCCCTGTTTTGCACCAAGGGGAAACAAAAGAAAGCCAACCCTCGAAAACACGAACATTCAACCACATTCGCAAGGTCCGCTCCAGGAAACTTGGAGCTATCTGCACCCTGCTCGCCTTTCTTAACATGGAACCCAAACCGGTTGCTCCTTAGCGACCGACACCCTCGTGGGCTTCGGGCTATGTCACCGCCATCCAACTGCAGGAATTGGTCCATCCACATAGCGCCATGGTCAGCCTGGGTTCTTCCCCTATGTGGGTATCCTTTTGGATGGCCCATCCGAATAGGTGACATCCATCTTCCCAAGTGGCCTGACCCTTCCCCTTTCGGGCACCCCGGCCGCTGAAGGCGTTCCAAAGGTCCACGCTGCTGCCAAGTCCTCGGCTCCCGAGCGAGCGCTCCGCCAAAAGCTCGAGAAACACGCACAGACGGAGCCCCCACCCAAAAACGCGGCGAAACACACGTAAACAGGTGGCAGTTCACACCGAGAAACCTTGGAAACACCGCAAGCCCTAGCACGCAACCAAGTTTTTGGGCACCGGGGGGAGCGTAAAGTATGAAAAGAGGTTGGGGCAGTTTGAGCAACATGGGACCAGATTAACAAAAAGTACATTCCCAGTCCCGAGACACAAGGCGCAGGGGCATGCATAAACCAAAGCGATGATGCCGAACAAGAAGGACCAGCGCGGTACACGCGGTTCAAGCGAATCAATCACTTGCCTCACAGCCATTGAAAATGCCGGGCGGGCGGGGGTGGGGGGTTGCCCAAAAAAGGGGGCTTATTGAAAGCACGCCATTCGATTGCTTTGTTTAAACAGCTCTACGTAAAAGCCATCAGGGTCCGAACACCAGCCCCACCAATACAAACACCGTCATCACCACCTTCACCAGCATGAACAAACAATACAAGACCGAAACACATAATGAAAAGTTGAAGAAAGCAAGGCATGAAGACGGGAGAAATGATGTCCACAAGTAATGAAATGCGTGATACATGACTAACAAAATACAGAAAGCAACGGAACGGACAAAGAAACTAAGCAAAAACAGCCAGACAGGAAGAATGAAGCAACACATCAAAGACAAAATATTTGTTTGTTCTTTCCGTCTCTACATCTTCATGGCATTTCCATCTTCATGTATGTATATGGCAGTTGATCAATATTCCTGTTTCCGGAAAACGCCATCTTCGCAAGAAAAAAAGCTTCTTTCGCGAATCTTTCGCGACTCCATCGCGACGCCCTTTTGTTTGCAGCGTTCACTCTGGAGCCATTGTGGCTGCTGCAGTTATGCTTGCAAACACGGTAGCCGCATTTCACTTGCGTGCAGTACGTAGTGTTAAGTGCAAGCAGTCACCGTCATTCGCCCTTGCCCCTTGCGCTTGCCGGCGATGCGCGGAGACTTGCAACAAGCTCCCTGGCCTTTCGCCGGTCTTTCGCGGATCTTTCGCGAAACTTGCTCCAAAATAGCCCAGCCAACGTTATTGATTTGCACCATTCCCAACACAGGCAGGGAATCAATAATGCAAGTGTAGGTGCTGCGTATCTCCCTATCTAAAAGGGGGCGGGGTCTGCAAATATGTAAGTGCACAGGCATGCCTACAAGAATCCAACGCGGAATCTTTCGCGAATGTTTTTTTCGCGAACTCCATCGCCGATCTTTCGCGGAGGAGTTTAAGCCAAGACGAATGGTCACCGAATGCATAACTCCTTGCAAGGACCTTTTGATCAACCCCCATATATGTTTCTTTTTCCCCGTGAGGTGTGTCGTCATTTACTTGTCAGTTTATGTGTGTTTTCAGAAACCCGTTCTTTCGTTTGGTATTTGCTTCTTTGGAACCGCTGTGTTGTCTTTATTTATTGTCCTTATTTGGTTCTTTCTGCCTTGATTGTTCTTTATTTCGCCGTTCATTCTTTCTTCTTGTTGTTTTTGTTGTTTGCTGTCCTTACTTATGCTGCTTACTTGTGTTGAACGCACGTATCGATTGTTGTGTTTTGTTGCGTTATTGTTTCATGCGTTCCTGTCGTTCTTCTTCCGTTATTTCCGCATTCATTGAGTCATAGTTGTTTATCTATTCATTTATGTGTTATTCGTTGCTTATTTATCAAGTTCTGCATACATTTATGTTGTTCTTTATTTCTATCTATGTTGCAGTGCGTCTAGCTTTTCTACAAATTTGGTTTGTTTTTGATTTTGCGTGCCTTTCTTGATGCCTTGTCATCAACGAGACAATCAATGAAGAATAAACAGCTAAATACTAAGTTTCGGAGCTGAAGGAAGGTCGGATGGAAGAAATGAATAACTAATGAACACAATGCAGACATAAACACATATACTGAAATCCACCAAGGAAGAAATAAGGATTCAGTGCAAACAGCAGTAAGTCGGAATAAACTGAACAAACCGAGAAACGGAGAGAGAGGAAATTGAAACTGAAAGAAAAAGACAAAGACAAAAACAAAACACAATAACAGAAAACACCAAAAATAAAAAAAACACAAGCAACCCGAAAGGCCAGCTGGAAACTCCGGGATTTGAGATGATCTGGGTGGCCGAACCCACTGCAAGGTTATCCTCCGCCGACCAGTCGAGCACGTTCAGGTAGTAGTCGTCCTACCCGAGCCGGTGAGAAAACACAAGGATCCGAAGCATGGGCGTGTTTTAAAACAGGAGGATCCTCAAAATGGCGGTTTTCCTTGTGGTTTTCCGTTAAAAGCCACCAAACAAGGGCTACCCTCGACAAAAGCAAACCAACCCGTAATCCACGAATTGAAAATAAAGGACAGCTCCTGCAAAGCGCCTTGAGGACATGGGTAAGCTCGATTTACGCTCGAGGCTCGAACCAGATTCATCCGCTGACCAAACATCGTGGGCCCGCACTTTGCCCTTTGAACATCGAGCCAGAAACGAGCAGGTGGGGCAGGAAAGAGCGGTCAACATTGTGGAAAGTTAACCCTTTACTTGGTGGTCCCAGCCATCCCCTTGGCTTTTTTGGCATGTTTTCCTCTTTTTAGGGTTTAGTGGGGGTTTCCATTTAACGCACCAAAAGTTAAACTTCGCCCAGATTCTGTAATACCAGTAGAGCCGGCGAAGCCGGTGGGCGGAAGTTTCAAAAAAACAAAAACAAAAGTTCTCTTTCTCTTTCTTTTCTTGACTCTTCTCTCTTCTTCTGCCTATTCATTGTTTCTTTTTTCTCCGTCACTCTTCCTTTCTTCCTTTCTTTCCTTCCTTCCTCCCTTCTTTCCTTCTTTCTATCTGTCTTTTCTTTCTTTCTTTCGTTTGCTTGCTTTTGTGCTGTTCTTTCTTTTGTCTCTTCTCTGTCTATCTATCTGTCTATCTATCCATCTATCTATCTTTCTATCTTTCTATCTATCTATCTATCTATCTTTTGTTTAATCTATCTACCTATCTATCTGTCTGTCTGTCTATCTACCTCTGTCTCTCTCTCTATCTGTCTATCTTTTTACCTCTATCTATCTATCTATCTCTCTATCTTCATATGTATCTATCTATCTATTTACCTCTCTATCTATCTATCTATCTATCTAATTTATTTCTCTATCCAGCTACCTATCCAGCTATCTATATCTCTATCTCTCTTTCTATCTATTTATCTACCTATCTCTCTGTCTATCTATCTATCTATCTGTCTATCTATCTTCTGTTGGTTTATCGATCTAACTATTTATCTCTCCATCTATCTCTCTATCTCTCTATCTCTTTCTTTCTATCTGTTTATCTCTCTATCTCTTTCTCTATCTCTATCTATCTATCTATCTATCTATCCATCTATCTCTCCATCTATCTCCCGCGTGTCTATCTATCTATCTATCTATCTGTTTATCTCTCTATCTATCTATCTCTATCTATGTATCTCTATATCTCTCTATGTATCCCTCTGTCTACCTATCTATCTATCTCTCTCTACCTGTCTATCTATCTATCTATCTATCTCTTTATCTCATTATCTTAAGTGTGTTTATCCATCTCTCCATCTCTCTATCTATCTGTATGTATTTCTAATTATCTTTTGATCTACCTATCTATCCATCTCTCTATCTACCTCTCTATCTCATTCTCTCTACCTATCTATCTATCTACCTCTCTATCTACTCATCTATTTATCTATCTATTTATGTATGTCTCTATCTATCTACCTACCTATCTATCTCTCTCTCTCTGTCTCTGTTTCTATCTATTTATCTATCTCTCCATCTATCTATCTATCTATCTGTCTATCTACCTATCTGTCTGTTTATCGTTTATCTATCTATTTATTTATCTCTCTATCTCTCTATCTATCTATCTCTTTTTCTATCTATCTATCTATTTATCTATCTCTCTTTCTTTCTATTTATCTATCTCTCTATCCTCTCTCTCTCTATCTCTCTATCTTCTAGCCCTCTCTCTATCTATCTATCTATCTATCTCTCTATCTCGGTATCTCTCTGTCTATTTATCTGTCTATCTTGCTCTCTGTCTCTCTCTCTTTGTATCTATCTATGTAGCTATCTCTCTCTCTCTATCCATCTATCTTTCTGTCTCTTTCTCTATCTCTTTCTATCTATCTCTCTATCGATCTATCTATCTATCCATCTATATCTGCACTTAAAAG
Source organism: Effrenium voratum (assembly GCA_963377175.1). Classification (NCBI taxonomy): domain Eukaryota; class Dinophyceae; order Suessiales; family Symbiodiniaceae; genus Effrenium; species Effrenium voratum. The sequence goes on along the minus strand of CAUJNA010001001.1, from coordinate 460,633 downwards.
TTGCGATTTTCAAGCCCCAGCTGCGAAAGTGGACTTCACGTACTACTTTCGTACTTAAAAGTTGCGATTTTCGAGCCCCAGCTGCGAAAGTGGACTTTGCGTACTACTTTCGTACTTAAAAGTTGCTGCGAAAGTGGACTTCGCGTACTACTTTCGTACTTAAAAGTTGCGATTTTCGAGCCCCGGCTGAGTTGACCTTGCAAAAGTGCTGCGCCTGCCACGAAATCTGTACTTGACCTTGCGAAAGTGCCGCGCCTGCCACGAAATCTGTACTTGACCTTGCGAAAGTGATGCGCCTGCCACGAATTCTGCACTTGACCTTGCGAAAGTGCTGCGCCTGCCACGAATTCTGCACTTGACCTTGCGAAAGTGATGCGCATGCCACGAATTTTGCACTTGACCTTGCGAAAGTGCTGCACCTGCCACGAATTCTGTACATGACCTTGTGAAAGTGCTGCGCCTGCCACGAAGTCTGTGCTTGACCTTGCGAAAGTGCTGCGCCTCCACGAAATCTTTACTTGACCTTGCGAAAGTGCTGCGCCTGCCACGAAATCTGTACTTGACCTTGCGAAAGTGCTGCGCCTGCCACGAACTCTGCACCTGACCTTTCGAAAGTGCTGCGCCTGCCACGCAATTCAAACCTTGGGAAAACTTGACCTTGCGAAAGTGCTGCGCCTGCCACGAAATCTGCACCTCACCTTGCCAAAGTGCTGCGCCTGCCACGCAATTCAATCCTTGCGAAACCTCTGCGCGTTGCCGTGCCAATGGGCCCGCGCTCCGAGCATGGTCCGAGACTGCCCGAACGCGCTCCGAACGCGCTCCGAGCGCGCTTCGACCAGGCGCCGCGAACAGGCTAGCTTCTAGCTCTCCGGAGACACCAATTCACGCACGGGGCCACGCTTTTTGCAGATTCCTTACTCAGTAAGCGCGCACATATTTTCTCGCGTGCTTATTCCTTCTCTTCATCTGTCTCAGCGAGAGCTGGCTTTCAATTAGGAAGTTCCTTCTAAACTTCCTTTGACCAAAATGGGCAATCCCCATGCTTTGTCACCTTGGAAGGGTCCCCTTGGCCACAGAAATCGGCAACTTAAACCCTATTTGTGGCCAACTGACCCAAATTGTGGTTGCAACAGCGGAGTTAGTCAGATTCCCCAATGTCTCATCATACCCCCAAAATGGGGGGGGCTTTCCTTTGGGTTTCCTTCTTAATCAAGGTGAAAAGAGTACCTTCAAGAACTACACACACACAGAGATTCGTTCAAAACGGAGCCTTGGGACTGTACAAGTAGCACCACCCCAAAGCTCGTTTTGACATCGGCCACCCCCAAAAATCCTGACATCCACAACAGAGCAGCTTAAAATGGCTCCTGCCTGAGTATTACTTGAAGGGGCCAAGTTGGCGAGTGATTAGTCGGCCAAAACTCTCTAAATACACTCAAAAGCTGTGAATCTGAAGTACTGCACGTGATTCTATATGCCATTCTCAAAAATCCGTGCGTGGATCATCGACATGGTCGCCTCAAAAGCTGGCTCACGGCACATATGGGCATGTGACACCCCGAAACGGCTTCGATTTTCCGTTTGGATTTCATCTCACTTCTTGAGTGGGTTGGCCAAAGAAAAAGAAGTCCCCACCATGTTATTTAACACTGGAATGAACTCTTCCCGAAACGAAAAACGCATATCTCTAGCGGTTGATTCCCCATTATTTTCAGCCATCCTTCTTTTCAAAAGCCAGCCATTTCCGGGTTTTTGGTCTTCCAGAACGAAAAGTCCCAAAGAATGGGGCAGCTAGCCCTAGAAAAGTGGAACCCTTCCCAAGAACAAGTTGAAAGGAAGCAACCCACTAAACCACCTGCGGCTCACTAAGCCGTTGCAGAAACTCGGACGTCGGAGTTTCCGATCACATGCCTCGAGGTTCGGAGCGGACAAGACCTGGAAGCTGAAACCGGGCTCTCGGCTTTCAGATCTGCAAGTGCGCAAGTGCATAAGGGGAGAAATCCACGAAAAACCGCTCAAAAACACCGCCAAAAGCGAAAGGGGACGGCGTTTCGTGGGTTACAGTCAGAAACCCAACCAACACAAAACCGCCAAAAGCCGCCAAAAACCAAAGGGGACGGCTTTTTTAGTGACTTAAACTCGGAAACCCAACCACGAAACCAACCAAAGGGATCTAAAAAGCCAGGGAACCGGATGGCTGGGAACCGCTAAGTCCAAGGGGAGATGGGTGTGGAAACGTCGTCCTTTGAAGCTTCCTTTTAAAACCCATCAAAAAAGGGGTACGGAGGCTCAAGAAAAAGACAGACCATGGTTTTGCTTGTCCTTCGAAACTAATCCAAACGGGGGTCCTTCAAGACACAAACTGGCGAACTCCGCAAGGACTGGATGCAAATTCTGTGCTGGGCCCGTTCACTACTTGGATGGTTTGGGGCGCTGAATCCTTAGCACCCCCAATTCCAATGGTTTACAGGCTGACTTCCTGAGTGGATTGGCAACAAAACAAGTCCCAACTTTTTATTTACCACTAACATGGTCTTGCCAACAAAAACGAAGTACAAAGTCCAGGAACTCGGGAAGTGAGTGGAGTCAGTAGGGTGTCTAACAGTGGGATGACTGCCTACAACAACTTCTTAGCTAATTCCAGAACGGTCGCAGGCACAGTTGAGCTGAAAGGGGGCCAGGTGTGACTGTGCGAAGTGGGTTCCTTTGGTGGCCTTCAGGGATACCTATAGTCCTCCAACACCGTCCTGCGCACATACCCAAGAAAAATCATCTCGTGAAGTTGAGACGGGTGTGGATGCCCTGTATTTTTTTTAAGTTGCTTCCAGTCACCTCGCCTTTAGGCTGGGGCTATGGACCCATTCAGGCTTGCGGGCTTGAGGGTCTGGATCCCATTCCTCGCCTTGTAGGGCGCCTGCGGGAACTTCCTCTGGACCTGGCGAACATGTTGCAAACCAAAGGGGACAAACCCCGAAGCGAAAGGAACAATTGGGAACCCAAAGGAGACACATGGGGAAGTTTTTAACACCTGTGGATTTAACACCCGGGAAGTTGAAAACACATGGGGAAATTGTCCTAGGAGAGAAGACCTGGGGAACCAAATGGAGAAATTATGTTGGTACCAAAAGTATGGGGGGCTTGTCCTTTTGGTTCCCCTTTAAAACCACCCAAAGAGAAGGTAGCCTGAAAACGACACACCATGTACTGATTAAGAGCCATAGCAAGAGAGTCATTGCTTCTCCTTCAGAACCACAAGAGCGGGAGGGAACTCAAAAGGTGCTGCATTTGCTTGCGCATGTTCCATGCAGTTCAATTGTTGATGTTCAAACTAAAAAGCAAGTACAATTCCCGCAAGGTGATACCCTCCCACGCTGCCATAGGACCAGGACATGACAGTTGGTTTGAATCCAGTGCTCGCAAAACGACAAATGTGGTGCTCCCCAAACAACAACCGTTGGTTTTTCTCGTCCTGGTAGCGGCACAACGCCGCAAAAAGAGACAACCCTTTCTATGGGCACTTGTCGAATAGGGGTCCGGGACCCAACATGTTTGTTGTCCTGTTGGTTTCCCTTTAGACAAACCCGAACATGGTACCCTCAAAACACACACCCACACGTGCCAGCCGGAGTGGTTCAGAGCAGCGCTCAGGAAGTGTTCTGGAGGGTTGCAGGGGGTTTCGGGGCTGTTCTGGGCCTCTTGGGCTGGTTTAAGGGTTTCAAAGGAAAACCACAAGGAATGCCCAAGCCTTTCTGGGCGTCCTCTTAAAAACACACCCAAATGATGATGTTGTGAAATCTCTAGGGGTGGGTACAAGTTGGGTCTCCCCCTCTCTCTCTCTCTCTCTTTCTCTCTCTCTCTCTCTCGCCTTGACCGGGGACTCCGCGCAAGTGCTGCCCGTTAGCAGCGAGCAGTCGTCCTCCCAACTTCAGCTAAGGTGGACATGGACTGATTGGTTTAAGGGATCCCCTAACCATCCATTTGGGTGTGGTGCTGTTTCAGGGTACCCTTTTTGGGGTTGTGTCAACGGAAAACCACTGGAACATGTCTTACGTTACTTCCATTTGCTAAAAGATGTTTAGTTTCCCGTATTGGATCTAAAGGGAATCTATCACGACTACAGCGAGTAGTGGTGATTCTTGCAGTGGCCTTGACTCGCGAGCTGTGCCCGTAGAGCTCAAATTCCCAGTCTGCAACCAAGGCCATTCGAAACAAGGAAAGGGTATTTTTGTTCGCACGTGAGATGCAAGGAACCCTCCAAAAAATTGACTTGGTCCACTAAAGCGACATCCTCAAAGCAATTCGCTCAACGGTGGTTTCGATTGAATCCATCCCCAAAAGTAACTTTGAGAACCCCTCCAAATGTTCACTCTAAGGGACCCCTCGACAAATACACAAATCGACATGCCATTTTGCAGGTCTGACGCGTTCCAAGATACGACCAAGTGCGAGCCTCGTTCTTCCGCCGGTACCGGAAGAGGCCCCTTTCCGGGGTGCGCAACAGCGTCTCCTCCCTGGCCGGATGGGAGTCACCGTGCCCAAAAGGAGATGCACATCTGAAACAAGCAGGGACTCTTGGGTTCCAGGATAATCTGGGGACCGTTTGGTGGGATTCCAACAAGAAACAAATATTGGGTTCCAGGATAATCTGGGGACCGTTTGGTGGGATTCCAACCAAAAACAAATATCGGGTTCCAGGAGAAAATCTGGGGACCGTTTGGTGGGATTCCAACAAGAAACAAATATTGGGTTCCAGGTTAATCTGGGGACCGTTTGGTGGGATTCCAACAAGAAACAAATATTGGGTTCCAGGATAATCTGGGGACCGTTTGGTGGGATTCCAACCAAACAAATATTGGGTTCCAGGTTAATCTGGGGACCGTTTGGTGGGATTCCAACAAGAAACAAATATTGGGTTCCAGGTTAATCTGGGGACCGTTTGGTGGGATTCCAACAAGAAACAAATATTGGGTTCCAGGATAATCTGGGGACCGTTTGGTGGGATTCCAACAAGAAACAAATATTGGGTTCCAGGATAATCTGGGGACCGTTTGGTGGGATTCCAACCAAACAAATATTGGGTTCCAGGTTAATCTGGGGACCGTTTGGTGGGATTCCAACAAGAAACAAAAACAAATATTGGGTTCCAGGTTAATCTGGGGACAGTTTGGTGGGATTCCAACAAGAAACAAATATTGGGTTCCAGGTTAATCTGGGGACCGTTTGGTGGGATTCCAACAAGAAACAAATATTGGGTTCCAGGTTAATCTGGGGACCGTTTGGTGGGATTCCAACAAGAAACAAATATTGGGTTCCAGGATAATCTGGGGACCGTTTGGTGGGATTCCAACAAGAAACAAATATTGGGTTCCAGGGAAATCTGGGGACCGTTTGGTGGGATTCCAACCAAACAAATATTGGGTTCCAGGTTAATCTGGGGACCGTTTGGTGGGATTCCAACAAGAAACAAATATTGGGTTCCAGGATAATCTGGGGACCGTTTGGTGGGATTCCAACAAGAAACAAATATTGGGTTCCAGGATAATCTGGGGACCGTTTGGTGGGATTCCAACAAACAAATATTGGGTTCCAGGATAATCTGGGGACCGTTTGGTGGGAGAAACAAATATTGGGTTCCAGGATAATCTGGGGACCGTTTGGTGGGATTCCAACAAAAACAAATATTGGGTTCCAGGATAATCTGGGGACCGGGATTCCAACAAGAAACAAATATCGGGTTCCAGGGAAAATCTGGGGACCGTTTGGTGGGATTCCAACAAGAAACAAATATTGGGTTCCAGGTTAATCTGGGGACCGTTTGGTGGGATTCCAACAAGAAACAAATATTGGGTTCCAGGATAATCTGGGGACCGTTTGGTGGGATTCCAACAAGAAACAAATATTGGGTTCCAGGAGAAAATCTGGGGACCGTTTGGTGGGATTCAAATATCGGGTTCCAGGAAAATCTGGGGACCGTTTGGTGGGATTCCAACAAGAAACAAATATTGGGTTCCAGGTTAATCTGGGGACCGTTTGGTGGGATTCCAACAAGAAACAAATATTGGGTTCCAGGATAATCTGGGGACCGTTTGGTGGGATTCCAACAAGAAACAAATATTGGGTTCCAGGAGAAAATCTGGGGACCGTTTGGTGGGATTCCAACAAGAAACAAATATTGGGTTCCAGGTTAATCTGGGGACCGTTTGGTGGGATTCCAACAAGAAACAAATATTGGGTTCCAGGTTAATCTGGGGACCGTTTGGTGGGATTCCAACAAGAAACAAATATTGGGTTCCAGGAGAAAATCTGGGGACCGTTTGGTGGGATTCCAACCAAACAAATATTGGGTTCCAGGTTAATCTGGGGACCGTTTGGTGGGATTCCAACAAGAAACAAATATTGGGTTCCAGGATAATCTGGGGACCGTTTGGTGGGATTCCAACAAGAAACAAATATTGGGTTCCAGGAGAAAATCTGGGGACCGTTTGGTGGGATTCCAACCAAAAACAAATATTGGGTTCCAGGTTAATCTGGGGACCGTTTGGTGGGATTCCAACAAGAACAAATATTGGGTTCCAGGTTAATCTGGGGACCGTTTGGTGGGATTCCAACCAAATATTGGGTTCCAGGAGAAAATCTGGGGACCGTTTGGTGGGATTCCAACAAGAAACAAATATTGGGTTCCAGGAGAAAATCTGGGGACCGTTTGGTGGGATTCCAACCAAACAAATATTGGGTTCCAGGTTAATCTGGGGACCGTTTGGTGGGATTCCAACAAGACACAAATATTGGGTTCCAGGTTAATCTGGGGACCGTTTGGTGGGATTCCAACAAGAAACCAAATATTGGGTTCCAGGAGAAAATCTGGGGACCGTTTGGTGGGATTCCAACCAAAAACCAAATATTGGGTTCCAGGAGAAAATCTGGGGACCGTTTGGTGGGATTCCAACAAGAAACAAATATTGGGTTCCAGGAGAAAATCTGGGGACCGTTTGGTGGGATTCCAACCAAACAAATATTGGGTTCCAGGTTAATCTGGGGACCGTTTGGTGGGATTCCAACAAGACACAAATATTGGGTTCCAGGTTAATCTGGGGACCGTTTGGTGGGATTCCAACAAGAAACCAAATATTGGGTTCCAGGAGAAAATCTGGGGACCGTTTGGTGGGATTCCAACCAAAAACCAAATATTGGGTTCCAGGAGAAAATCTGGGGACCGTTTGGTGGGATTCCAACCAAGAAACAAATATTGGGTTCCAGGTTAATCTGGGGACCGTTTGGTGGGATTCCAACAAGAACAAATATTGGGTTCCAGGTTAATCTGGGGACCGTTTGGTGGGATTCCAACCAAAAACAAATATTGGGTTCCAGGTTAATCTGGGGACCGTTTGGTGGGATTCCAACCAAACAAATATTGGGTTCCAGGTTAATCTGGGGACCGTTTGGTGGGATTCCAACCAAAAAACAAATATTGGGTTCCAGGAGAAAATCTGGGGACCGTTTGGTGGGATTCCAACCAAAAAACAAATATTGGGTTCCAGGAGAAAATCTGGGGACCGTTTGGTGGGATTCCAACCAAACAAATATTGGGTTCCAGGAGAAAATCTGGGGACCGTTTGGTGGGATTCCAACCAAACAAATATTGGGTTCCAGGAGAAAATCTGGGGACCGTTTGGTGGGATTCCAACCAAACAAATATTGGGTTCCAGGAGAAAATCTGGGGACCGTTTGGTGGGATTCCAACCAAACAAATATTGGGTTCCAGGAGAAAATCTGGGGACCGTTTGGTGGGATTCCAACCAAACAAATATTGGGTTCCAGGAGAAAATCTGGGGACCGTTTGGTGGGATTCCAACCAAACAAATATTGGGTTCCAGGAGAAAATCTGGGGACCGTTTGGTGGGATTCCAACCAAACAAATATTGGGTTCCAGGAGAAAATCTGGGGACCGTTTGGTGGGATTCCAACCAAACAAATATTGGGTTCCAGGAGAAAATCTGGGGACCGTTTGGTGGGATTCCAACCAAACAAATATTGGGTTCCAGGAGAAAATCTGGGGACCGTTTGGTGGGATTCCAACCAAAAAACAAATATTGGGTTCCAGGAGAAAATCTGGGGACCGTTTGGTGGGATTCCAACCAAACAAATATTGGGTTCCAGGAGAAAATCTGGGGACCGTTTGGTGGGATTCCAACCAAACAAATATTGGGTTCCAGGAGAAAATCTGGGGACCGTTTGGTGGGATTCCAACCAAAAACAAATATTGGGTTCCAGGTTAATCTGCGGGGAAGTACCGTTTGGTGGGATTCCCCCCCAAAAAAAGGGAAAAGGCCGAAAGTCTCTTGAGTTCAAAAGCCAAGTGCGCTGGCTGAACCAAACCCGCGCTAAGGCGTGGGGTGCTTTACTCAGTTCCCAAGTTGGCCACCCCAACGCGGGTGCATCTTTCTTTGAGGGAACCCTTTGTTGGCTGGTTTAAAGGGAAACCCAAAGGAGAACCGCCTTTTTGGGGGACCCCCTGAACAACGACACACCTACATTGTGACACAACTGCAACGCTTTAAGCATAGCATTCGATGAATCACATCGATGGCTTCCCAAGGCCCAAATCGATGTCAGAGAGAAGGAGAGTCCCTCCCACAAATATGGGTGTGCCTTAGGGGAAGCTTCTAGTTTCCCTTTCAAACCACTCCATAAATATCTAGCCCTGTAGCCCTGCTCGCGAGCCTCCGACCAGCGCCTTGTTACTGTAGGAGTTTAGGCTAAAAGCAACTCACGTGTCCGAGCCTGATGGTACTTTTGCCTCAGCAACCTTGCCGGGTCTCTACAAGAACCAAATATTCTGCAGCCCATGCCGTAGACACTTTCGCCGCCAGTGCTCCTCTCCAACATAGGACTGACGAATTAGGAAGACTTGTTCCATGCTGGCACTGGGAAGCCTTGAGATTCACTTTTGCACCTGGGGCATTTCCTCCGTTGTCCTTGATCACACACGTAGCCTTGTCCGCTTCATCCTTCTTCGCCATCTGCGCCAAAGTTGCAGCAATGCTAGTCTTGCCATGGTCCACATGGCGGGCCAAGATCCAGCCCTGGCCATCGCGTCGCCTGAGGGCGACGCGCGCCCAGCTCACGTCCTCGCCAACCCCTGGAGTTTCCTGGAGCCCCGGTGCCGAACCCTTTAGGGGCCCTCATGCTGCGCTTGCTCGCAGGCCTTGTCAGCAAAGAGTTGTTTGGGTATGGAATGTTGAAGATACAGAGCTCATGTGTATATATATATATACCACATGTATTGCTGCTATGTGAGCTCCGATGAAAATGAATGTCCCCAAATGACATGGGACTTTGGTGAGCAATCCCCATTTCCTTGCTCAAGTCCCCTGCAAAAACTACCTACTCCCTGTAGTGATAGAATCCCTTTAAAACCAACAGGGGAAACCAAAACATGTTCTTGAGCAAATGGAAGTTGAGGGAACCCTGAACAGAACTGGTTTCCCAGTGATTTCCTTTTCGACACCCCAACAAGGGTACCCTCAAACAACGACACACCCTCTTTCCAAGTTGCCTGTCGCTGGACTGGGAGCTCTGGCCGAGCCTCGGCGTCGCCGAATGCGATGCTTAGAATGGTAATTAAAAGTGAATAAACAAATTACTGGGTGAAATGGAAACTACCAACTTAAAAGCCGAAAAAGCTAAGGAACAAGATGGAGGCATCCAACCAGGTTCTCCCATTGAGCATAACACTTTCGACACACAGCGGGTCGTTCCCTTGCTGTTTGACTTCAAAGAGAGACGCCAAAGACATTGCCCCTCAGAAACAAACCAAGACAAGGCCATGGCGACTGGCCCTTGCCGGAAAAGCTAATTTTGCACTGTTTCTGTTGATTGGAAAACACCCTCTCATCTCAGGAAGATCATATTCCTCTTAACGGGACTTTCTGTTAGCTTCCAGTTTTGGCGAAAGGGCACTCACTTCCCAGAATCCAAAGCTCCAAGATCCAAGACGCGGAGGAAATCCAAGGCATCCCGGAATTCTCAGACACTTTTAAGCGGTCGGAAGGATTATGAGAATGCCCTCTTGCTTCGCCAAGGGTTTCAATGTCTACTGAAGGCTAAGGCTGCCGTTCCAAACGCTACCTCGCAAGCATACAAGTGCACACCTAACCGAATTGGCCCTGGGGACGCAAGCGCCGGTGTCCGTGAAAGCGACTTTGTAGGAGCATATTTGTTGGAAACGGAGACTAATTACCCTGTGGTCCCGCCAACGTGAACATGCCCCTTGGCGTCCATCATTGCTTGAAAGCTGACACACCTGGTATCAGCGTTTCCTCAATGCCGAAACAGGACTGGTGACGCCCAAAAACATAGGCCACTCAACGCGTGGTTAACAGTCAACGAGCCACCGCACTGAGAGCGTTTGAAATTTCCACCCATGAGCCCAAATAAACCCCTGCTGGTTTATTCCATTGGATCCAACGAGAAAAGCACCTGAGGATCCCTTGGGAGGGCTTAACATTCGGAAATAAAAGTTGAACCTTTTGGGGTCCCTACTAAACATGAACCAAACAAACATGGCAAACCAAAAAGTCAAAGGGTGAGACTTTTGAACCACTGAGTGGAACTATCAGGCCACACCCCAACTTGTCGGAGTGAAGCCAAGAGAAGCTGTGCCCGCCAAACAGCGAGTCAGTTGGCCTGAGACAAACAAGGATCGAGTGTGGGTATTGGTGCGATCCCAAACTGCAGTTCACTACGAGCCACTAGTTAGTCAAACCCTCAAAAAGCGTTTTTTATGGCCTTGCCCAGTTTTCAGGGTGGAACTTCCACCCCCGCCCTTAAGAAGAAAGCGCGTGTCTCCCAACAAAAATTGGGACAATTACACCCCCCGAAAGACGGATGTTCACAAATTCACTCCCCCATTCCTTTTCAGAGGTCAGCCCCTCTCCCCGCGTGATAGCCTGGTAAATGGAACACAGCCCATCTAAACCAGCGCCCTCTCAATCATTTTCAACCCACCTAACCCAAAAAGAACAAAGCCCATCTAAACCAGTGCCATATAATATGTTTAAAGCCCAGCTAAACCAGTGCCATCG
>CAUJNA010001001.1:434549-444549 GCA_963377175.1 Effrenium voratum | reverse complement strand
TTTTAAATAAATTGGTAACCCATATTCTTGAGGAAATTGCATACATGTGGGTTATATTATGTTGCGCGCCTGGTACGAAGATGACTAAGCCCCGGTCCAGCGAGCCCGGGCTAAAGCAGGTCCCGAAGCCAGCGTGACGAGAGAGAGAGAGAGACCGATGCTGGGATGTTTTCTTTTTTATCGCCAAAGAAAATGCAAAAGACTGCAAAGGCAAAACATTAGAGGCTATTCCTTTTGACATTACTCCAATGTTGCAAGAAAGGAAAATAGTGTTGGGCTCTCCTAAGCTTCAAGGGTTACCTAGGAGCTGCGGCACGCCCGCCTTTTGCTACCCCAGCCCTTGGTTGCATGGATCAGCACCAGCCCTGAGCCTAACCCTGGCCACTTGCCTGCTGCCTCAAGCTGAGATTTTCACCTCTCGGCCCCGTTGCGCTTGGACTATGGCTGCTCTGGCGGCCCCCCAGACCTAGTGCCTATGTGGCTAATTTGCGCTGACGCCTACCAGACTGCTTGGCCCTGCCCCGGCATCATTCTCTCTAGCTTGCATCGTTCTTCTGGTTTCATCCCTTCCCGTACTGAGAATGGTTCCTCCAACATAAACTTGTTTTTCCAAAGCCCCGGTGGCGCGAACACAAAAACAGACTTGCCCACTTTGAAGCCTCTAGCAAACTCATACCACCTGCGCTTTTGAGAGAACTGCGCATACAAAAATTCGCCTTGCGTTTGGGAGACCCCGGTTCAGGGCATGTACCATCCACATTCGGGGCCCGCGCCCCGAGTTCAGCGGCCGCAAGGGCGCTCGAGGCTCGGGGGACGGCCTCGACAGCCGCGTCTGGCAACAAGTGAACGAAAAGCACTACTGGGTTGTCAAGCCTCGAGCCACAAACACCCAAAACTGGAAAGTTGAGGAAACTCAAAAGGGCAAGGGGATGCAAAGGGTGCTTTGTGCCTGGCCATGTCTGTACTCCTAACTGGGCTATCCTCAGCAAACAACTAGCACACAATAAGACACACCGAACACAACAGACATCAAGAACAACGCATAGGGATCGCACCAAACTGATAGAATCCACCAACTTTGAGCCAGGGAATCACTCCCTTTGCCAAGCTTGCAGGTAGCGCAAACACAATTCTGGACGAAATATGATACATGTGTCTTACAGGGCACCAAAAAACATGGTCTCCTTTAAGATAGGCCCAAGAGGGGGCCTCGAGAAAAGACACACCCACCGAAAACGCAAAACATGATGACAAACACTTCATGAGGTACGGGTGAATGCCATGTGTCCTGCAGTGGAGAACCGCCCAACATCCCTCCCGAAGATCAGAGTGTGGGCAAACTTTTCTTTTTGTAGAATTCCCTCTGGCTTCTTGGATCATTTCGACGAACATGCGGAGCTCTCCACGGTCCGCCGGCACTGCCAGTTCAGAGAAACTGGCACAGACCAAACTTGATGGTACTCAAAGGGAATGAGGGAATGACCCCTTCTTACCCATCACTTGCGGTTAAGCCTCAGGGATCCCTGGGTTAATTCCCTCATACTGAGCACCAAGCAAACCAGGGTTCCACTGTTGCATTCCCCCATAGACTTAAACCCAGATTTCCCGAGGGAAGCTGGGAGGGACCAACGGACTCCAGCGGCAGGCCACGTCGGCCTTTGGCAGCTCGGGCAGTGGTTCGTTGATCCCTTGCCATGTTTTTTGTAGATGTCGTAGATCCCTCGAAATGCTCAAACTCTCAAAGTCTGTGGCAAAATCCGACCTGGGGATTCCCCAAGAGACGATCCACTATCTGCATTTTCCGGGCCTAAATCACTAGAACGGGCTGGCGGGGGTACCAAGAACATACCAAGGCCCTGGTGCCAGGACCTTACGCGTCAGGCATCCATCCGCGGTCAAACAACCTTCATCAGGGTCTGTCCAAACTGATCCCCTAAAAGTCTATTGTTTAGTAAGTCTCGTGGAAACTACCTCACCAAATCAACTAAAAAGCGAGCAACCCAAGGAACCGCTTTACTCTACATCCTACATACAACATCAAAAAGCTCGAATAAAACGCAGAAAAGTCTCAGGAACCGCACGGCCAAGCACCTTGGGTAAGCTCGTGGTTCCCCCCCCCCCCGCCATCCAAATCCCAGGAACACGGCCGACGTGACGAAAGACGAAAGAGTCGCCGAGCCGAGGTTCCGCGCCAAGGGCATTCCACACAAGGGCTGCCGCACGGTGACCTCAAGCAGCTGCGCGTAGGTGTATATATATAGTATTATTCTATGCACCGTACATATATATATATATATATACATATATATATATATGTATATATATATATACATATATACATATATATATATATATATATATGGGTGTCTTTTTTGGAGGGTGACCCGCGGTTGTTGCGTTTGTTTGTTTCTTTGAAGGGAAACCAGAAGGACAACCGCCATTTTGGGGGTCCACCTAAAACAAAGCACCTCTCTATACAAAGAGAGAGAGAGAGAGAGAGAAAAAAAAAAAAAAAAGAGAGAGAGAGAGAGGGCTGTCTTCCCCTATGTTCCCTATCCTTGGGGGTGAAAGTCCATGTAACAGTGTCAAATGAATGCAAATAGCTTGAGCAGAGCCTTGTCACAATAAGATAGAGAGTGTGAACCGCACCCTTTCAAGCTAAGCGCTCGAAAACATTCAATTAGCAAGCTCGTCCGTCCTTCCCAAACAGCAGCTGACTCACTGTTGACATTTTGAAGGAAATGTGTAATGATGAAAGCATCTTCTTGTGTTTAGGGTGTTCTGCATAGGGATATAGGCCCCTTCCAAACACCTTGCCTCTCCCCCCAAAACAAAACAACAACTGTACGGTCTCCTTTCGCCCTTCAGGCTCGTTGACCCCATGACGGTTCGGGGGAATCGGTCGGGCATCCTTGGGTGATCTGTGGGACCCATGAAACTCCAAACCTCCCGGGGATGTCCGTGGACAACAAGGGCACCACTCTTTGAAGTACTTTTTCCCCCCAAAAAAAGAAGAGAGCCACACCTGAAGGGAACCCCCCAACTGGCTTTTGGTTTCAAAGGCAAGCCCAATCCAAAAACGGAAAAAGGGATCCGGGACCATCTCAAAGGCCCGCAGCTCCCGGACTTTTTCCTGCGCGGATTCACCTCGCCGGGGGCGGACTTCTGCCAGCCCCTTGGATCATCTGGCAGTCGTATTGCTTGCTTGAACTTGCCGGGTTACTCCCGTTTCCCGATAAGCAAGCAGCTCAAACGGAGACCTCCTTTCGGGTTTCCGGGTCAAAGAACATGCCGTCAAGTGCCTAGAGGGAAAACCCAGCTTGAGCTTCCGGCTAGGCATCACGCTCCACCAGTACATCTCCACATTACTCGGAAATCCACAAGTTACGTGGGGCGGGGGCGAAAATGCTTCAGTGACACACATTTGGAGACACCAATACAAAACTTGAAACACAAACGAGGTTTGCTAGTGACTTGTGGTTGACGGAGGTGTGTGCCCGGAACAAAGTCGACATTTGCCATGCAAGGAAACACCCCATATGAGCCCCGGACAGTGATGTTTGTTTCGCACAAGGACATGGGACATTTCCTTGGGTTGTACCCTGCCCCGCATGCCTCCCCCCCAACCGACAGTTGACTAACCATGATATTGTCAGGGACTCATATGATGAAATGAGGCAGCCAATTTGGAAGCTGCATCAACGTAAGATCGCACCTCTGCACGCCTAGCCACCCAAAGTCAATGTCTTGACCTTATCGTGAACCAACCCGAAACAAGAGCTACCAAGGGTTTCCTAGATAGGAACTAATAACTCCTTAATGTTGACCCAGGATTAACTAACCCGTCCCATTATTAGGGGGATGTTCCCTCCAAAAGTGATGAATCCCCACAAAAGGGGACACCCCCTGTTAATCAACCAGGGCTGTATTAATCCGGGGTTAGCATTATGACATCAGGCCGGCACCTGCTCAAGCTTGGTTAAAAATGTATCCTAGCTATTTTGCTGGCAGCGCCACGCGATGATGCCGCAGCCCTGCAGGCTCTGCTGAGGGCTACGACGTATGTAGCCTGGCCTGATCTCCAACGAGCACCCCCAAATGCAAACGCCAACGGTCCAAAGCTGATGTCTTGCTTTGACAAAAATCAGAACGCAAACGGAGTCAAGATTCTGATCGATTTCTTGTTTTAACAAAAAAGCAAAATGCAAACGGATTCACAATTGTGATCGATTTCTCGTTTTTGCCAAAACCAGAACGCAAACGGATTCAACATTCTGATCGATTTCTCGTTTTAACCAAAGACCAAAATGCAAACGGGTTCAAATTGTGATCGATTTCTGGTTTTAACCCAAAACCAAAATGCAAACGGATTCAAACTTATGATCGATTTCTCGTTTCAACAAACACCAAAACACAAACTGATTCAAAATTGTGATCGATTTCTCGTTTTAACAAAAAAGAAAACGCAAACGGATTCACAATTGTGATCGATTTCTCGTTTTAACAAAAAAACAAAACGCAACCTGTCAAAATAGCCGATCTCAGTTGCGCTCTGAAAACGCAAGGGCCAGCGCCCACTTTTTGGGGCTTTCCCATTCGGAGACGAAGCCTCTTTGGCCATTTGTTGGATCACCTGCGAGTCTCCGCTCGCTTGCCGAGCGACATTGACCCTGGCGAGCAAGCGGGAGATTTGTGCAGACCAAGGCAACGAGCTTTTACACTCCAAATAGCATCTCCACAAACTTTGCTCTTCGGATTGCTGAATGGAGGTGTCAACTTGGCCGAGTTTTTGGGGCTAGGGAAAAAAAAGGCGAAACCAGCATATATCCAGTGGTCCAGCTCCATTTGGAGACCAACTCATCTACGCAAGTATGTGTCCAACGTGATTTGAGGGATCCCCAGCCCGGAAGCGCTCTTGCCGCATGACATGATGCACTCCTGTGTTCCTCTTGCGTGTGAAAATCCCCCCCCCTCCCTGTCAAGGAGGGTCCAACATCCTGGGCAAACAAAGATTCATTCGCGTGGAACCCAAAAAAGCGGTCCCCCACCAACATACGGGGCAAACTCAAATACTCCACAAATTCACCGAAGGAGCTTCCTCCAATTGGGGGAACCCATGTGGGGGTGTCTGTTTTGAGGGTACCCCTTTTTGTGGTTTTAAAGGGAAACCAAAAGGAACCACCCATTCTGGGGGGGGGTCCCCAAAGAAAGACAGACCCATGTTAATCTGTAGGAGGGTGGTTCACAATCCCCAACAGAAGCTTCACTGCGAAGTCGCAACCCCCAATGAAAACTGTCGTCCCTCAGGACAACTGCCGCTGGAGTTGGAAAGGTCCTCCTGCCAAACAAAACACACCGGGGGTTGGGATCTTGAGTTGCCTAAGGATCGGACCAAAACACCTAAATTTCTCGACACTTGACATGTTGGCAAACGACATTTTTCGGCGACCACCACCAAACAAATGACCAGACATAGAGAGACACAACCATGAACCATTTGGCCAGAAAGCAGTGAAGCGTGCATTTGTCTATCACAATAGAATGCCAACACATCACTTCACCTTTCCACTTGAGATATCTGGACAAACAACTTGGAGCAAGGGGAAACAAACAAAAAAAACTCCGGCACTCTCTCAGCGGGCTCCGTCTTTTTCTACTCTGCCACCACACGGGTCCCCCAAACAAACGAGACGCAACTCTTCGGCCAACCTCGGGAGGGCAGCAGTCGCGGATGACCTGTGAACGATATGGCCATGAGTCGGTCCTTTTGCATGGCTTGAAGGATACATCCAAAAGCCCTCCGAAAAGGGAAACCTCGAACTCAGGGAAGGGTCACTGTTTTAGAAGAAGACTGGCGCAAATGATCTCAGATGTACACTCCGGAGGTCAGGGTCCCCAAACCTCAAAAAAATCCCTGGCCCAGAAAATTCCAACCCTTGGCAACCCCACAAAAGAAAACACACAAACACCTTGGTGCTGTATCCCATCAAACCCCTGGTGCCTTGCTGAAAATCAGATGAATGCTGGAAAGGGATCCCATCCCCACCAACCCCAAGTAGTCCCTTCCGCTATTTCTTACTTTTAATTGACCCATACTACACTCCTGACCGCCCTTGTTAGAGCGTACTTTCCCTTCTTTCGATTACAAGCTCAAATTGTAAATTGTAACCTGAATCTAGCCATTTAACATCGAATTGGCAAAACAAACAAGTGCCTGGAACAGTTTCATATAAATTACTTACTAGTAGCAGATTACGACAGTCTTTGCCCGTGGACGAGGACCGCAGTGGAACCCCCTGAGATCCTATATATCAATATGTGTTCCCAGAAAAGTATGTTTTAAAAATGGGGGAGGAGGAAGGGGGGAGGGGGGTTCTTTACTCATTTGGGGAAGCAAGTGAGTCTTTTGGCCATGGCACACGTGGGAGTCCTCTTTTTCCTGAGGGTACACCCCTTTTGGGATGGGTTGAAATGGGTTTAAACAACAACAAAAAAACGCCACCCTCGCCACCCTCGCCGCTGGCCGGTCCCATGGCTCAGGCACACACTCTCCGCTCGCTCCAGGTCGCGCAGCTCTTCCTGTAACGCTGGGCCCGTGGATTCGAGAGCTCCGTGAGTCCAAACGCTCATTTCCGGAACGTCCCCGGGGAAAAAATGCGAACGCGTGCTTCCAGGAATGTCCGCCTGCGAGTAACTGCCGCAGAAAGCGAAGAAGCTCCTGAAAAAAAGAAACGCCCAAGACTAAAGCAAAGTTGCCAAGGGCCCCTCAATATTTGTTTAACCATCCCCAATGCTTGTTTTTGGACCCAGTCCGGAAGCCAACAAACCCACAATTGCGGGGTGGCCATTTTCACGACGGGTTCTATATGTTAAACCTTCTCACACAAATATCGTATATAATCCAATCAGCCCCCCACAAGGTGATTTGCAATAAACAAACCATGCCCTAAACGTGTTTCCCCGTGTTGATTCCAATCGTTGGTGCCATTGTCAGCTTCCCTTCATGAAGCCAACCGCATATCAAGACCAGAGTCCAGTTTCATTATGATTGCTTTATGTGAGGCCTATTCACGAAACGTTGCAAAACAATCAGACAGTCATTTGTGCTGAATAACCCATGCATACCCTACACAAAGCTAATGATCTGGGTCACTTCCTGAAAATGCATCCCAATACACAACCAATTCACAATTAGAGTTGCGAGACTTCCTGGAACCTCACCGTAGTACACAGTTGCTAGACTTCCTGGACTCCAACTTCACAAAAAGGGGTCACTTCCAGAACTAACCTGGGGAAAACAGCGAAAACAGTCGAATGGTTTATTCAGGAAAGTTTGGGGGAGGGGGCTATTTATTAGTCAGAGGTGGACAAATCATGAGTCATAGATTCCCTTTGAAACCAACAGAGGAAAGCACGCATGTATCTTAAGCAAATGGACACAAGAGTCCTTCACTTCGGGTTCTGATTGTGGCTCACCTCGGTTCGCCCAACACGGAAAAGGGGACACCTGACCAAAGATAGTCCGGCTGATTCGTGTGCGGAGATTTCTTCGACTGGGGCTCCATGTAAGTTTGCCGCACGTACCTAAACATACACCGTTTAACTTGTGGGACCTTGACCACAAGACCCAGAACATTGGAAAAAACCAGGTGGGCCTTGCAGCGAGTTCTTTGGATCCTCTCTGGGAACTCCAGCCTTTGGTTTTGGGCACACCCACACTTCAAAACGAAGCGTTTCGAACTCGAAGACATCTGATGGCGTCTATTGAGCTGTTGTCTGAGGCAATGGTAGTTTCAAAGCCAACCCAACCTCCAGGGTCCAATGGCCAACTCCCATTGAAAGAAGCAAGGCCATGTCGTTTCCCCGTGGCCTTGCCTGGGGCTCAGTTTCTGGACCATCACTTCATATGGCTGTGGGCCAAAATGGAACCCTGGTAAATGGAACCAAGGACTAAAACCTGCGGTCCAATTCCTGCTGGTTCAATTTTGACCATACCCATATACGTCTTTTAAGTTCTCACCACGGGTTGACAGAATGCTGACCCAGAAACAATTTGGGCCCGGTCGCCCCTTCGAGCGAGCGGCGTGAAGCTGAAACCGGTCCCAAAGCTCCTTGCCAGGTGTCCTCGCGTGGCAACACCTAGGCGGGGGGGCCGGGGCTTGATGTGACCGGAAGTTGTTCTGAGAGGTCAAAATCAGCAGTTGTTTGGGGCTGTCAAAAGGACGCCAACATGAAACCAACCCTTTGTAGAGGATCCCGGATTCTACTGTTGACACCTTCCCAGCCAGGTTATCAGTGGGCACAGATGGATGTTGGAATGCGGGGACCAGTTCAGCAAAACAAATGATATCCCCACCTTTGAAATCTCGCTAAAAATCCTTCACTGGTGAGTGAGCTTGTCACCAAACTCAGGGAATCGCCAAATGGCCGCTTGCAGAGTCCCCTGAGAAGCCGGGAGGAAAACTTCGCCTTAGGGTCCTGCTACGGCAAAGAATTCACCTCACTCACTCATTCACCTCCCTGCGGAACCAACCATACGTGGTTCGTCAAAGGACACACCCAAGCATGGGCCTGGCACAAAATTCCAGAGCTCAGACCAACAAAAACACCAATGGCATCGTTGAATGTCAGCCCCATCGACATGTACTTCTATGCAGGCGCATGTTCTATATATATATACACATACAATGTGGTACTACGTGTTTCTTTTTGGCCTTACTGTATTTTAACCCCTCAAGTGTTGCCGCTCTTTTTGTCAGTGAATTGGAGAGCAAGACCATCCCCGTTCGAAACAAGCTAACGTGGAAGCCAAGAAGGCTCCCCAAGGAAAATCTAAACGTGCCCTTGCCATGTCAAAAGCCCGCGAAGCGATCCGTCCTTGCTCGAGTGACGCCAATCTAGTGTCCATGAGGCCGGGTTCCCTTCAGAGTCCCGGGCGCTTGGGCACGCAGTGTCGGCCAATAAGAAACCCAATGCCTGTCTTGCCACATGTCTTTGCAGTCCCTCACTCAACTCAAACAAACTGAGGACCGGTGCTTGGTTCTTTGGCGAGTACGGAACTTTTCTTCGTTGTTTGACTTTGAAGAGACACTTTTTTTGATTGACTTTGATTCAATCTAATTAAGCAAACAAGGGCAGGGCGGAACCCACCTTCTCCATGACCCGTCCCCTGAATCCCGGACCCGCCTGTCAAAAAAGAAGAGCAGCACAGCCAGCCTGGCCGGCCATGGGGCGTAAATAATTAAAACCTTAGGCTTGGGGGATCAGAAGGAAGGACCTCTTTGGAAAGTACTGGGGGGGGGGGTTTGCTTGCTTCCTGACTGGATTTGCCAACATTGGCAACAAGGAAGACACCCTGTAGTTGCAACAAGTTCAGGAACTGGGTAAGACTAGCCCCGGCAGAAACAGCAGTTGACTATCTTTAATGTCATTGCACGATTAGTGAAGCCCCGATCAAAGGTTTACCCTTTTGCCTCCCAGATTCCCGCCAATACTGAAGTACAGGCCAACAAGGCTTGCCAAAAGCCCTACCCAGTCATTTCTTGGGCCTCCCCAAAAACCCCCCTGCAATTAAAGGTACCCTGCAGCCCCCCAAGCCAAACAACCTGCCAGCAAGGGGCTTTCTTTTTGCTTAGTATTTGCTGAGTGCTTCAACCCACCAACACTAAGCCACTGTTGAACCACGAGTTTTCCCAACAAAATATACTTCGCCCAAATGCACTTATCACCCTAACATTTGTTTAACATGACAAGGTTTTCAAGCTCACAAAGAGGATTGGAGGCCAGCCCCCCCCATCAACACAAAAGAACACGCTTGATTCATCAGGGCTCTTTTGAGCCCAAAGCAAAAAATAAGCTCAGGTGATATCCCCAACAGCATGCGGTGCTTTTTTTAGTGCTCGCACCACCCCGCAGCCCTTGCAGAACCGCGTGGAACCCTCGTGGAACCCTCGTGGAACCGGTGGAACCCTGGTGCAACCCCCGTGGAACCTTACCTCAA
>CAUJNA010001001.1:404549-429549 GCA_963377175.1 Effrenium voratum | reverse complement strand
CTGACAAAGGCTGGTACAGTGAGACCCCATCCGCCCATCCTCTTCTCCCATCCGGATTGACTTTTCCGCGGCTCTCATCCCCAAAGCCCAATCTCGAAGTCCGCCAAAGGCACCCCTCAGATCCCAGACGCTTGCTCCTCTCAATTTAGAAGGTCACTTGCTGAATCAGGGAAGGGGTTCCAATGTTCAGATACGCCTTGAAAAGACGAGGGGGTATTCATGCTGAGACGCACAGACTTCCCATGTGTGTTTTGGGTATGTTTGCAGGGTCCCAGAAAAGGCGAATGTTACTCTTTTGTGTCGCCCGCTCGTTTGTGCTGATGCTAAGAAGTCTCTTATCATCTTGTCAAATGTAAGCTGACAGGAGGGGTTTTGAAGACTACTTTCCTTTTGGGGAAGCCCCTTGTCCACTTCCATGATTGTTGGAGGGTTGATTTGAGGCTGAATGGACATACCAATCCTTCCAAAAGGTCTCTCCCGGTCACGCCAAAGATCAGGCATCTGAAATCAGCCACTTGAAAGGTTGCTACAATTTTCATAGACGGGATGGGACGGGTTGTCCATGGGGGACGCCACAACAGGGTTGGCTTCCTGTTAAATTCCTTTGAAACCAACACGAAGAAAGGTACCCGCAAAACAAACAGCAAACAAACACACCCCTAATGGTGTCGTGGAAATTCATGGCAGCTACTAGCCGACGTCTGACCCAATGACGCCGTTGCAATCCTTTCGGCTGTTTGTGTTGTTTTGCCCTTCTACCAAGGCATGAACGAAGGAAGCCGGCCTTCCTGTGATCACCCGGCCTGGATTGGGTACCAACCGTGTTTTGTTGGGGCATGGGCTGGGCTGCCTGGCAACTGCCATTCCGATCTCACCGCTTCTGTGTCAGCAGTGCACCGCATCGCATCGCATCGCATCGCCCGAGTGCCGGTGGGACAGCTTCACTCGGCGTCTTGGACGATCCGCGACATCCAACCTTGAGCCTTTCGGAACAGATTAGGTCGATGTCAGGAATCCAGGCTGCCTGGAATCCACCTGTGTGGAAGGCTTTGTGCTTAAGTCTTCTGGAAAAAATATTGGAATTCTCCAGTAGTGGTAGATTCCCTTAAAAACCAACAAGGGAAAATAGCAAACATATTCATTTCATCAAGTGGAAGGCTCAGTATTCCCCCAAAAGATATTTAGGGAACTTTCTTTACGATCTGCGCCTCGCATCGAACACCGTGGCCCGACCCATCCGAGAACCCAGTCCTGGGGGATGCTCCTCGGTGAAGGAGCCAAAGCCTTAGCCTTGCCAATGAATTTGAGGTTGAAGCCAATGGCGCTCACATTGTCTTCAACATCCTATATCTTCAACAACCAGTGTATTCCATCTATCATCTACTCATCCTGAGCATTGTGAGTATCTATATACTAATTAACATGTATAAACATGTATGTGCATGTGTATATATATATATATAAACATACTCGCTTTCTTCCTCTGGGAACCGTCTCCGTTCCGCGCAAAGATTTGCGCCTTTGCGCCTTTGCCGCTCGCTCACGCTCTCGGGTTGTCGTCACCAGCTGGGTTTGGCCCCTAAGCAAGACACCCGCGCTGCCGTGACCTATCCCCTTCTCATCAGCTTCACTCGAATTGGTGTTTTGGATTGGGTTTGGAGGTTTGGAGTGGTGGCTTCCTTTCTACCTACAAGAACGAGGGGGTCAAATCGAAATCCAAACCAATCCAAACCACCAATTGAGGGTAAACCTAATTCTACAGAGTTGAACAAGGGCCCTCGTTTCTGGTTGAGGGAACTCTGGAAGCCAAACAAACGGCGCGGAATCTGCTCGTGCATTTGTGCTACTTATTTCTGGCCCCCGCAAACAAACATATCAGCAATCCAGCAAGACTCACAAACCATGGCCCAAGCCTGAAATTGCTGGGACCGAACACTGGGGTCCAAAAAGAAGGGGCCCTTTGCAGGACACTAGCACCAGGGCCCGCCATTTTTCGTCGACCTTGTGGGTGTTGAATTTGGCCCATGCTCATTTGGCTTCCTTGTGAATAACATAAACAAGTGCTTTGGCCGTGAATTAGAATTCGGAACCCTCTGGCGATTCGTTCTTGGAGTCATGTTCACCAACCGCCCACGGGGAAAAAAGAAAATATGTTCAGTGATAGATTCCCTTAAAATCAACAAGGGAAAATAGCAACAAATACTCATTTCAGCAAATGGAAGTGCAGAGCATGGATTGTTCAGCGAGGCAACGGGTGCTAAACTGGGTCAAGCCCTCCAGACTTTTGCATCTTGCCTCGCCCCTCGGATTGACCGAGCTGAGATCGATGCATCCCCATCGGCTTGTCTTTCTGGGTTCCGCGCGCGCCACGCACGTCCCGGCTCAAGCCAGCACTCCCCCAAAGGCCAATTTCAATGGGGCTGTGGGGCACTTGAAGATCAAACCAAGTCATGATCATAGGATGATGCGCCGCCCCTCATGTTTAAACCAAAACAAGATTAAGCCTCTTGGGCATGCCACCAAATTTTGAACAAAGCGCGTTTGGACACCCGTACTTGTCATCCGGCCAGTGACTTCTTTCCTGGCACACAACTCCCCGTACGGCCCTCTGGTTTCCGTGTGGAAAATTTGGCTTGCTGTCAAGTTCCATGTCAATTGGTGAGAGGGTAAGGGGTGCACGACAAAAGTCACTAGTAGTCGCTATCAGCGATGCCTCCCCTCTTCTACCTCTGGCTCTAAATCAGGATACTCATGTCCAATGTGGCCCCAGTTTCTTCTACCTGCGGGGGAGAACCTGCTGAGCTCAGGATATTCAGCCAATCCCGTCGTCGGCTCTGGAAGAAACGGCAAAAGCGGCTGACGCGATCCGCACAGGCGTGTTCCTGCATCCAACACTGTAGAAAAATGGGCATGATGTTTGTATGATATTGCGTGAACACACATGCATGATTGCATGTCAGCAAACATGTATAATATGAGGCAGGCAGCTGTCAAGCCAGCTGCCAGGTCTGCCAAGTTTACAATAAGGTTCCCATCATAGGTGTCCTTGTTGGTCGGTGAGGTGGAAAATAGATGACCCTGAAGATGATTGCACCACGTAGACCAGGGCAATCGATTTCTACCTAACCACCCAAAAAAGACACCTATGGTCCCAATAAGTTCAAACTAAAAGATCCAACTCAACAGCAGTAAATCTAATATCTATGCTGTTTTACCAAAAAAACTGAAAAAGGAGTTGAATTTTCAAGGAGCGGACTTCCACTGCGAGCTCGCCTCAAACCCAGCTCGCCATATGCAGAACGCATGGTCATTGAGAGGCAAAAGCCAAGGCCCCCTGCCCGCCCAACCTGAAAGCCGCCATAAGGAGCGAATCAGGAAGCCCCTTTCAAAGGTCCAGCTGTCACAACCCCGACATAAGAAGGAAAAAAAACACACGCAAACACGGAAGATACAAAGACATGCGTAAACAAACAAAGAATTAGAGAGAAACACACACACACACACAGTTTCACACACACACAGACAACAAACACACAAATAAATCAATAGAAAACAAAGAAACAGTAAAATAAAGAAAGAAAGAAAGAAAGAAAGAAAAAAGAAACAAAACAAAACAAAAAGAAAGCAAGCAAGCAAGCAAGCAAGCAAGCAAGCAAGCAAGCAAGCAAGCAAGCAAGCAAGCAAGCAAGCAAGCAAGCAAGCAAGCAAGCAAGCAAACAAACACACCCACACAAACAAACAAGAGGGCAAACACGCACAACAGCAAACACATACATATATATATATATATGTATATATTATACACGTATATACAAAACTGCCATCACGCAACGCACAACTCTCCACAACTACCACTGGCCGAACATGGCCGCAGGTCCGGGGTATTTCACCCGAGCGCATCTCGCATCAGCCACACATTATCCACTCAGCCACAACTCCCAGCCGAAGTTGACCGAGTGCAACAGGAAACATGAGAAGCTTGCGAGCAGGAGAACTCACACGAAGTGGAAAGCGGTCCCAAATTTATGGATTCAGTCAGGTTCCCTCTTACGTGTTGGGAAGCTACCAAGGCTGCATTCTCCCGCGTTGTGTTTAAGGTTCACAACCCTGTTGCTCAGTGACCTCGTAGACAAAGAAGGACCCTTCTTCTGGTTGATCATGTTTGTTGGGGATCTGAAGAGCGAAATCGGACAATAGGTGCCTCCAAACAACAGTGAACGTCATCTTTGAAGATCAGAGTGGAAAGTAATCCTTATGCCAAAGTGGAATCCCCATCCCCACGACGTTGCAAACGGAGCGCTACATCGACCCAAGTTGATCAAAGGAGGGCTCACGGAACCGGGCTGGTCCCCAACTTTGAGTGAAATTCGGAAACCCAACCAAACCAACCAACAAGCTGAGGAACCGGATGCCTGGCAACCAAGAGACAGGAACCCTGCCTCAGCTCCCAATCTGAGTGACACCTATGGCTACGGCAATCTGGGTGGTGTTTTCTGATTCTTTGTCTCGGATGCTCTGGTACGGTGGGTCTTGTCCAAACACTTTGAAGGTGGGTTCCTATTTAAAGCTCATGTGAAAGAAAGGCTTGGGGCCGGCTTTGGTCGGGTTTGTGCTGCGGATTCACACCTCAGCCTTGTGAGAGTTTGAGATACTAAGGGTGTGGCCACCAAAATATATGGCCATGGGTCAAAAGCCCGTACCCCCACTGAACATCCCAATCTACTACAATGGACTAAAAATGGGTGGTGTACCTACCCCCGAATGGTACCATTGGTTTTGACCCATAGATATAAAATCGACATGAACGTTTCGGCAAGTGAGCTTTGATCCTTTAAAAGCCTTTTGGCTGCCCACTCAGTCGCGCGGCCTTTTGTGGAGACTGGCTTCGTGTGCTGCCAATCGAGGCTCCTGGGATTTCCGAGCCAGGCTGAGGCCAAATACCAACAGTTGGCTTGAAGCGAGGTCACCAAGGTCGGCACAAATGGAGGGTTGTCAAAACTAGGGGCCCTTTTTGGTACCCTTCACTCAAGTCAATAAAGGGGCCCTTTTCTGTTTGACCTCCCCTCCCCCCCAATCACAAGGTGGTTTGCCGGCAACATGATAGAACGTAAGCAGCCAGGCAACTGACGGATCCAAACTCTGAAGCAGCACTTTGACCATCCCCTTTTGAGGAATTCGCACCCGAGCCTCTAATTGGGAGTCAGCATACAGAGAGATCTAATCGACCCAGTGGAGCAACTGTCTGCAACAAGCATCTCACCTGGTGATGGATGAAGCTGTACACGTGTCCAGCCATGCTGCCAAAAGGAAAAAGGTCATCTCTTAAGTCAGGCCAGGTGACGCAAGAGGAAAACATCTTCCAACTTGATCCAACTTGGGGAAATAAGTGGGGCATGGGAAATCCATCCGAAACAGAAAGTCATTGCAGGGAGCCGCGCGTTGCGCGGCCCCCAGGGCGGTCGAATTTGGTCGCCTTCAGCACCCAAACATTTACTTTTCCACAAGTGCGGACGTCTAGCGCAAGGGAGCAACAGTCCGATGGCTCCAGTCGCTGTCGCGGGCTGAATCTATGGCAATCGGATTGTTGCGGAAGGCATAAGTTAACATCTCAAACCTACGGGAGATGTTACGATGTACTTGAAAAAGCCATCGACAAGCTGTGGGCATCAGGCAAATGCATCATGAGAAGGAAAGCATCAAACAAGAGCTGCTGCAACTTGAAAACAGGCCCGATCAGCATGCCAGGCGCTTAATTGCTGGCAAAGGATGCAAACACGTTCCTTGACGGAACGAGAGGCCGTCTCACGAGCCTCTCAGGAAGATGGTGCGTTGTTCAGGTTGATTCAAAGGAAACTCAGAGAGTCTTTACCAACATTGTACTGCTACGTGTGTGTGTGTGTGTGTGTGTTTGTGTGTCTGTGTGTGTTTGTGCCTGTGTGTCTTTGTGTCTGTGTGTCTATGTGTCTGTGTGTCTGTGTGTCTGGGTGTCTGCGTGTCTGCGTGTCTGCGTGTCTGCGTGTCTGCGTGTCTGCGTGTCTGCGTGTCTGCGTGTCTGCGTGTCTGCGTGTCTGTCTGTGTGTCTGTGTGTCTGTGTGTCTGTGTGTCTGTGTGTCTGTGTGTCTGTGTGTCTGTGTGTCTGTGTGTCTGTGTGTCTGGGTGTCTGTGTGTCTGTGTGTCTGTGTGTGTGTGTGTGTCTGTGTGTCTGTGTGTCTGTGTCTGTGTTTGTGCGTGTCTGTCTGTAACTGTGTCTGTGTGTCTGTGCCTGTGTGTGTGTGCGCGTCTCTGTGTGAGTCTGTGTGTCTGTGTGTGTCTCTGCAAGTCTGTGCGTGGGGTGGTGTGCGTTTGCATGTGTGCGTGCGTGTGCGCGTGCGTGCCCGTGCAACTGTGCGCAGGTGCGCGCGCGGGGTTGAAAGCGGGCGGGCGGGCGGCCGGGCGGGCGGGCGGGAGGGCGGGCGGGCGCGTGCGTGCGTGCGTGCGCGGGTGTGTGCGTGCGTGCGCGGGTGTGTGCGTGTGTGCGTGTGTGCTTGTGTGTGTGTGTGCGTTTGGTGGTGTGTTTGTGTGTGTGTGTGTGCTTGTTGCTTGCTTGTTGGTTTGTGTGTTTATTAGTTAGTTGGTTAGATAGTTTGTTTTTGTTTGCTTGTTTGTTTGTTTGTTTGATTGATTGCTTGTTTGTTTGTTTGATTGTTTGTTTGTTTGGTTTCTTTAATTTTTCTGTTTTTTGCGTTGCTTATTTGCTTGTTTGTTTGTGTATTTATCTAGTTGATTGTTTTTGTTTGTTTGATTGTTTGGTTGTTTGTTTGTTTGCTTGTCTGTTTGTCATGTCCTTTGCATCCTCTGCCGCGACTCGCACCGCCCCTGCCACTTCAACAACCCAAGGCTTGTGCCTAAACGAAGGCTTTTCGTGCGTGAAAAGGGCAAGGTCTTCTGGCAGCTCTTCTATCCTGAGAAGATCAAGTGGGTACATCTCAGAATGGGGACCCTTCAACACAGTTCACTTCAATTTGGTTTCTCCTTTTGATTCCAGCAAGAAGGAAGGTACGCGAGGACACTTGGGGGCAGGTTATTTCGAGTCTATGCTTGTTTTGCTTTGGTGCTGCAACTGAGTTGCACTGGACTTAGGGTGGGTTATGGTCGTTTTTGGGTTGGCTCAGTCTGGTTTAGGGTTGGTTTAGAGAAGTCCCCATTTTGTCACTTGCTCACATGATGGTACCGAGCATCGGCATGCTAATCTTTGCCATGGGTTACTCCAATCGCACTAGACCTCCTGGAAACATCAACAAGTGGCAATCCTCCGTGGAGGTTGTGGCACGCCAGGAATACCAAGGATCGTTCCAACATGTTCCAACGAAGATTTCTTCATTGCAATCGGGTGGGCTCTGTGATATCATGATTGGGCTGAAGCTTCTAATTTGCAATTCATGACCCTCACGTCTTTGGGGCTCAAATGGATTCTTGCCTGAGCACCAGGAATGCGCAACCATATAAACACCCAGTTGAGACTGCGAGTCTTTGGTCTTGGCAGGAGCACCGCGGCAAAAGTGCAGAGAATCTCAAAAGGTGTACCCCCTGGATCCTCATTCATCCAGCCTGGTCAAGTCTTGCGAACCATTGCTTCTTTCCTGCGCATGTCCTTTAAATTTGACTGGCAAGATCTCATTGAGCGCCTCGATTGTACGGCCATTCGGGCGAAGATAGACTTTCACCGGGAAACCTCTCCTCAAGGCATCTTTTGTCATATCACTCAGAGTGCAGCTATGTCATGTCAGTAGGTTGTAAAATTAAGTGTGTGTGCGTGTCTGCAAATAGCCACGCTCATGATTGTGGAAAGTAACCCTTTCTGTGATACCAAACCGGGCCACCCCGACGACTATATTCTCCCTTTGAAGGTGACTCCTTGCCAAACCGGCATTCTTTCAGCAAACGGCAACTGAAGGAATACTGGCGACCGGATCCAAACTGGCCACAAGGATTCACTGAACAAGCTAAGATGGTTTATCTCAATACTTCTAGGCTTTTGGACCCAACCGACTCAAAATACTGCCTGAACAGAGAAAAACAGAACATATGTGCCACAAATCAGGACCTTTTCAGCCAAATGGTTCAATCTGACGTCAAGGTAATTCCCTTTGACCCACCGATGTCGTCCAGGAAATGTTCGACGGCACTTGCCCAGACCGGACGCTCAAAAGTTTTTCCTGAGGCTGAGCAAGTCGGCGGCCACTTGCATCTGCTGCTGTCTCATCAGCAAAGAGCCGGTGGTTTAGATGCAGCTTGTAGCACGCGGGTCAGTCACCGCCTGCTTTGCTCACGTCTTATGCAAAATACGGTCCATAGATGGTCCATAGATGTCACTTGCTTCCTTGGAAAAAAAATCAAACCCATTTTTTTGGGCGCGTCGTAACCCCCCTAACCTGGACGCGCCTTCAAGTCAGCATCGGCCAAGCTCACTTCTCAAGTTCGCAAAGCGAACTGAATTGGAGAATCTGGGAAAAGCCCTAAGGGTTGGTATATGTTCAGGCACATGGTAGGATGTGTTTTCTCAGGGCAATTACCTTTTCAAGTTGGTTTCCAAAGGAAACCAAGAGGCAAACCACCATATTTGGGCTCATCACTTCCAATTCATCAAACTGTCCATCACCGCCCAACTGTCTGTTGGATTGCCCTAGAAGCTTTATAGTGAGGCGATGCTAAAATGATGATGTCGCCTAAAGTCCCTTCTTGGCTGCATGTCAGTACTAGATAATCTTGGTCTTAGAGTTGATTCCCCATTCTCTTCACCCACCATTCTCTTTAGAAACCACCCATTTTTGCAGGGTTTGGCAGCCATCTTTAAAGAGAAGGATCTGTGAAGAGAATGGGAACAGGATTGACGAACTCCTGACTGCTCAGGGTCCTGTGGGAAGGTTCTTCCATAGGCTTCAGCTGCTCAGCAGGGCTGTAAGCGGCACGTGAGTCCCTTGAAATGTTGACGCCCGAACAAAAAAAAGGGCCTCAATTTGCTGCGATGGGATTTAAAGGGAAATTCCTCCAAAATAAGGCCAGGTGGTATCCCCAACAGCAACCCTTCCGGAACCCGTCCAGAACCCTAGCCCTCTTGCAGAAAAAAAACTGGTCGTGGCATATGTGAGAAATCCATCTAACTCCAAAAGTCTAAAACATCTACGGATATGGCTGGGAATCGCCAAGTGTGGGCCGCACTCTCGCTACGCCGCCCCAATGCTTTCCTCCAGGCCACCTTTTTTGCTAGCCCTGCTGCATGGATTTTATTGAAAACATCCAAAGCAAAATAAACACATATCGTGTCGATGCTGAAACCGATGCTCGCTTCTGCCAAGCCGATACCCAGCAATTCTGTCTGTTGCTCATCTGCATATTGAAGCTATTTCAGCAACATGTCCAATGACGCATCGTGGCAAAAGAGAACCCGCACACATCACAACTTGCTCATGTGGGTGATCACAATTTGCTCCAGACTTTCCAGAAGAATGGGTGGTTGCAGGACCTTCATTATTTCTTCATTTCCTGCGATTCACGGAGCAAATGCCTGCGAGAACTCTAGGCACGCGTGACCTTGGACCTCCGACAAGCTCTTCTGGAGGCATCGTCGCTTCGTTTTCCTGACTGGGGACCCTCTCAGGCCGACTTGACCAGAGTCCCAGAGTCCCAGAGTCCCGGGGCGGGGAATTCACGTGGCGCGCGCTGGCTCACAGCGGCACAGAAACTGGGCGAAAAAAGTGAGAGACAATGAGTACCGCGCCCTATGGAGCCCGAAATCGCAAACTGACAAAGCCGTGCGTGTCAGTGCCCCCCAAGTTTCATGACTTGCTTCATTTGGAACCCAGTGAATGATCCTAGCTTTTAAACCCGCACCCGAAAAAGAAAAAAACACTAGAATCAGGGCCTCAATTCTAAGGCTAAGAGTGGGGAGGGGAGGGTGTGTACTGCTCATATACTCACTTGACCAGGGGACCTGGAAGTACAAGCTTAACCTTTTGGAAACTATGGACCAAATTAGGAAAACCAAAAGGTTGAAGAAGGTCGGCTTTGGGCAAGTGAGTATGAGGCGTATATACTGCCTCAGCAAAGGCCATGTCATTTGTGCTTCGGCTGGCTACCCCAAAACTACACCAGGTTGAAGTAGATGGAACAATTCTCGGTAGATGTGGGAAAGCAAAGGGGATGGCTAAACCAAAACGTGGGGAGTTGTGGCGTCTACCATGGTTCGTTGATCCCGTGCAAGAAAACACTTCTTAGTGAGATAGGTCCTATAGACCTCTGATGCCAAAAGGCTCAAAGTGCATGTCGGGGAGCTGCCAAGCACCTTTCAAATGACCCACTTGGGTGCCTTGCGCTCGAGCCAGCGCATCTGCCATCTGCCAATCGGCAGGGGAGCACCAAGGAATGCTGCACGCGTTAGAAGGGATATAAACTCCTATAAACTGAGACCATGAACCGGCACACACTGTCCAAAAAGATCCAATTCGCCCACCTTGGAAGAAAAAAGGGGTCTTCTTTGCTGGAACTTGAATTTAAAGGGCGACCCCCTCCTGTGGTAAAACATGGTGCGACATGCAGCCAACCTTGGCCGAAGGTCCCGACTTCGAGTCTTTCGCCAAGACGCCTGCGAACATGTAGGCTAGCTGCAAAAAGTTGGCGCTGGTGCTCCCAGTCAAGGCTCTTCAACAGCTAAATGATTGCCAATGGTTGACTGCAACAATCACGTGGCAACATTGCGGGTCTGGGAAAAAAACAAATCCCCTTGGGTCTCGCTTTGGGTAAATTCCAAAGATATGAACTATTCAGCAACACTGGTTGACTCCTATACTTTAATCATCTCAATTTGGTGTCAAAATACCCCTCACACGCTACCTATCTCGGCCCTCATTGTACACACCTTCTCAGTTGACTGGCCAACAAAAAGCAACTGAGTATCGGCCTTTACATAAATGAAGACACCTGGAACATATTTTATATTGTCGACTCAACTGGCGACACACACACACACACGCACACGCACACACACACACACACGCTCACGGGCACGCGCACGCACACACACTCACACAGACTCTCCCTCTCTCTCTCTCTCTTGATTGCCAGTTCAAATCCATGTGTGGCTGTCATTTTTTTGGTTGGACAACAAGGCCACCCATATATCCACTGGCACGCATAGCCACATGAGCCACAGTCAAAAAAAGCTGGTTCCCAAACAGCGCATGGGAAGGTAAGGGCTTGCGCCCGGTTTTGTGGCTGACATTTAGAGCTCGTCCCCCTTCTCGCCCCTCCCAAATGGGCCACAAACTACTGGACAGTTTGACCAAACTCCTGGATCCGTCCTTCGCCTGCTGGCAAGACCTGCAGCCAAAAAGAAGTCCAGCACAAGACCATCAGCCATCTCCCCCACTTGGCAGGTTGGTCACTTGGATATCTGTTCCTTTTCTTGGCCCACATCTGGGGCACACAAACAATTAAACTTCCACATTATGCTCAATATGTCGATCCCTAACGAATCAAATAGCTTTGGAGGAGACCTGAAACCCTTCCAAAACCAAGGCCACCCCGCGGATTGGCTAAGACCCATGGCGCGATTTCCTTTGTCCTTGAGTAATGAAGGGGATGAATGTTGTGCCATCCACTTTCACCCAACTGGACACTGTTTTGGGCACTGAGATAAAACTCACTTACCCAACTTGGAAATAAATGGCTAAATTTGGACCTTGACAAGACATGGGCCAACATGTGAAACAACAAGGTCAGGAGGCCGGGTTTGGACAACTGAGTAAGGAAAGAGAGAGCAACAGCGAAGCCTTTGGCACTTTCCGCTTCGATTGGCGCGGAAAGGCCTCATGGCATTTCGACACGGGAATTTCCCAAGATCAATTGAGCAGCCCAAAACCCATTATCTTTGTTCCGCCAAACATAGGCTCCTTAACATCCTAACATCGTGAGCATTCCCGCCAAATCTGCCGAATTGGGCATGGACAGTTACTCATGAGCCAGTCAAAATTTGGCGAACGGCTCGCACTCACCTGTAAACTGCTGCGTGGAAACTTCCGCATAAACCCACAGGACTAGGTGGGGTACCATGTGATCCCTTCCACGCTTTGGTCATGTGAATCTGTGATCGTTTGCTCACATCCAGCCTTTCCAAAGGATCCTGGAACCAGCAAAATCGTCTGGACAACTCAACAAATGTCTATCCCCTTTGATGCCCTTTTCAAAATACATGGTCTATCGAGCACCCACTGGCTTCAAAGGTGTCGCCAGAAGCTGCAGGGAGATGGCTGCCGTGACACTTCGACCGCCGCAACAACCAACCGCTGCGTTCGAGACCCGACCTTCTTGCTCCATAGCTACGTGGCCCATACATCAGAAAACATACCCAGTGTGAATCTTTCTAGAAGAAAGAGAGGGCCACGCAGGGGCCCGCAACGAGTTTTGAGTCTCAGCCCTTTACAGGGCCCTCAAAGCCAGATGGGCCTTGATCGCAACACCTCAGCCGCACCTGTCTGCGTCCTGGGGCGCGGAAAAGCCGAGGTAAGCACAACCAGTCACCATATGGTGAGCATTGAGAGTACCCTTTCACCTGTGATGTAAAAGGAACACGAAAAACCGAAGCTGTCTTGGTCCCCCTGGATATGTTCACCTCAAATTAAAATGAAAGCCGAAGGACAACCACCATTTGCTGCTGTGCCCTTTCTTACGCCGCATAGCCATATATGTTTTCCTTTCAGCTCACGGCCCAAACTTCTAGAAAACGCGTTGGACGCGGCGAACCTGCGGGTCCACCCCTGTAGGGTGTCAAACGAGTACTACAAGAGTACCACAAACAAAACTTACAGCGCGAAGAAGCATTGGTCAAATCCTCATACACAAAAAGCGTGAATCCCAAACCGTTTTCTAGATATTTGACTGGTGGAAGCTTGGGACAAGCACAGACGTCGAAACAGAACGCGGTGACTGGAGGTACACGATCGGGACAAATCAATCTGTGGGTGTCTTTGTTTGAGGCTCGGTATCCTGGGGTTTCCAAAAGAAGCCAAAAGGAAACTAAACATTTTGCTCGGTTCCCTATTCTTAGACAGCGCACCCCTCTTATTTGTATATATATATATATATACATACATAAAACGGAACTAGACTGAAAGGGACTGCACATGTCTGACCATGGCCTGGCAACCACACGTGGGACCGGCCGCACGAGGCCGGGGCTACCAATGATGGGAGCCCTCATCGAAGAAGGCCCGCCTGCGGTCTTGGGTCTGGGGGGATGGGCTGTTAAGGGTCCTTCTTTGCATTTTGTTTTTGAGGCTTTCTCCGTCCCCCAAAAAGAGAAAAGTAGAATCAGAAGGTTTAAGCCTTGAGCTCCTTGCAAGTCGTCTTCGCCCGCAAAGCCCTTGTATCCCAATCCTGTTGCCTATCGAGTTCCGCCCACCAAAACCTAGAAACTGAATCGGTCGGGCCATGACTTTCAACCGTTTCGCTGGTGACTTTACAAGCGATTCTTGGCGGCTAATGACCCCAAGTATCAAATACCTCAATACCTCCCAGGATTCAACCGCCTTGCTTTGCTCCTTGGGCCCAGATGCACAAAGGGCTCCCATGTTTGACCACCCCAACGGGAAATCCATGTTGGACGCTCGATTGTCTGGGCTTTTCCAGCGTGGAGGGTTGACGTTGGGAAGCCAGCATTAAACATCAAACAAGGAGCACCTTTCTTCCTTCGTAATGGAAGGTCGAGGCGGAAGGACAAAACCAAAAAAAAAGAAAAAGGCGAAACAGCACAGCGCAGGCTTTGTGTTGCTGTTTGGAGGTCCTGCGTCAGCCGGCGGGGAACAAACAAAATGGCATGGGCTGACAGGAAATGGAGGCCGACATGTTTTTGAAGTGGTCTGGGTCACTTCGGTGGGGGGAAGTCACGCCGAGGAAGGCTCCACATGCGGCCAGCAACACAAGCCCCAAGCTACCCTGACATTCAGCAACAAAGGACAATGGCAATGCAAGGCGTCAACTGAGGCCATGTCGCCAGCAAAATGTGTGCTTGAGGCAAAGCCGACCCATCGTCGCTCGACTCTCGCCATTGGCAGGAGGCAGTGTCTCCTTGAAAACCACGCCACGTTAGTCACGTCAGTGCCTCTTTGTCATGTTGGGAGTTCGGAGGGGCTGTTTGAGACATACCCAATGCGCCACATGTCAAGCTTTCCTCCTTTGTGTGTAGGAGCTATATGGTATATGGTATCGGTATACCCTTTGTTGGACATCATTTGCGTATTTCCGTCCACACCGTTCCCCAGTGAACCGCACCACAGATTTTTCGGAACCCGCTTGGCATCCGCTCGACCCGAACCCGAACCGAGGCCTCAGGAGCTGCTTCTCCGTCTCGCCCTTTTGCCTAAAGGCCAAGGGGAAGAGCAAATTTGGGCGTGTCGCTTGTTTGAGCCTCGCTGCCCCTTGTTTTGGTGGTTTCGAAAAATAGAAAGAAGAGGAGCACCGTTGCGCCATTTCTCTTTTTTCGGGGTCCACTAAGAAAGACACTTCTGGGGGCAAGCACCTCTCGGCAATCTCGAATCAAACAGTCAAACCACATATCCCTTTTCAGGGTGCCCCCTGGTTGGTTCTAACAAACCAAAGGAAAGCAACAACTCTAGGGAGTCCACTAAAACAAACCCGCATGAGTTTTTGTTTGTTGTTCCTCGAGGGCAATTGCCCCTGTGATGAGTCCAAACAATTTACTGCCTCCCCCCTCGCTCCTGACCGGTTTCCTCAAAACTCCATGGACTCCCAAGGGGGGTATGGGAGGGGGGGGGGAATTCCCTTGTTAACCCCTCAATACGGCTCTATTAAGGGTCTCCACGAATCGAAACCGAAACCGCCTGACATCATCCTCCTCCAAGAAGGCCGGCAGGTCCACGAACCTCGGGAATCGACGAAAGCGAGACCTACAAAGGACACTCGTTGCATCAGCATGTGCCAAACCGAGCAGTGAACGGAAATACATAAGTAAAACACATATTACATGCATATACATATATATATATATATGTATATATTGTGTCTGTATGTTGGGCATACATTATGCATAATATGTATATATATATATATATAAATATGTATATATATATATATATATTCAGGTGGCAAACCTCTTTGGCCTCTTTGCTCCCTGAGCTGTGAACCTCCTTTGCTTGGACTCTAGTTCTTCACCGATCCCGACAACTTGGATGGGCAGGAAACCAACCGCTTGGAAGATCCCTCATCTCATCTTTACTGGGCTGCCCTCAGATCCCTCGCTAAAAGTTTAACTTTTGGTGGGCATATGGAAACTACCACTAAACACTAAAAAGCTAAAAAGCTACGGGGAGGGCAGGGGGCCACCAAGTTTAGGGACATCCCTATGGGCACCAAACTCCCTTTGGCCCCCTCCGCAAGGAAACGCCTAGATGGGCCTCTGAAAAGTCGAAGGCCAACCGTAGTGCATTGCTCATTTGCCCAAAGGACCTAGAAAAAATAAAGTTGACCTTCTGGCACCTACTAAAAAGTGGCCAAGACTGAGAAATGAAAAAGAACAACCTAATCTTTTGGCACCTTACTGAAAGGGAAAAGTGAAAAAAGCTAATCTAATGGCACCTTACTGAAAGGCTAACCTATGTTAACCTTTTGCACCACAAAAGTGGACCAAAATTGCAAATGGTCAATTTGCATGGCACGACTTCAGCGCCGGCCTGCCCCACCATCACAAAGAGCAGGAAACTACATTCTTCCATCTGCTGAAGTTCCCTGGCAAAAACAAAACAAACAAACATCCAGTAGTAGTGATAGATTTGTTTGAAAACCAACAGGCAAAAACAAAAAAAAAAAAAACATATTCTGAAGCAAATGAGAAGCTTTGACCCTGAGCCCTGTGCCTGCGCGTGCGGAAAAGCGACCAGCCGCTCCTCAGTCTCGAGATTTAGGTCTAGTTTCCTCATTGAGCGGAGTCCAACACCCAGCGACTTTGGGTTGTACATAGTCATAAAGGTTTGTGTAGGCCCTTCGCTAATGCAGCTACAATCGCCAGTGGTCGCGGGCGCTGCTCAAGTTGCTTTGAAACTTGGGGCGCAACAACAACGACACAGTGATTTTAGCCACCAAAGTACAAATTATGCTGCATTCATTCCTTTGTTGCACTGCAACAATGGCAAGGACACAGCGAGACGACAAGCTTGAGCTGCCAGAAACAGCCCAATCCGACCTTGCCTTTCCCTGAGCATCAAACAAACAAACAAACACACACACACACACACACACACACACACACACACACACACACACACACACACACACACACACACACACACACACACACACACACACACACCATGCAATATACTACTCTGCAAAATGCTTACGTACAAATGCATTGATCTTTGACCTGTGAACCTCCCACAAAGAGCAAAGAACTGAAGATGCTAAGCCCGCCACTTGCGGGAACAACCCAACGTTTTTTTATGCCTAAGTTGCCCTACGACCCCGCGAAACACAAATCTATGTCCCCCCTTCAACAGAATCAGTCCTCAAATCCCGACTTTCTGGAGCGGGTTCCAAAGCAGACCAGCTGTAGATGTGTATCATGGGGGCTGGGGGGGAGGGTGGGGGAGGAGGAGGGAGCCCAAATAAGCCCGTAGAAAGCCCGTAATAAAGCCTTATTTGGGGCTTATTTGGGCTCCCTCCCCCCCGCCCTCCCTCCCCCCCAGCCCCCATGAGTGTAGCAATTGTGAAAGGGTGATGACCATCCCTTTCTTCGTTCAGGAGGGATTCACCTTGTCACTTGTACTCTTCCCCAGAACCCCACTGATCCCCTGCAACATGATGTGGCCTTGGTCATTGTTCAAGCTCATATCGAGAATCGTTTCTACAGCCATCATGTGACCGTTAACCGCAGCGAGGGCAACGATCTGACCCAAAATACGTTGACCAAAATTGTTATTGTTAGTGTCTGGTCAATGTTCTAGAGATGAGGTCCGCTCCATGTTTTGATATTCAGAGACTGCCTGACAAAGCATCTGACTTCTTGCCCCAATTACTTAGCCGCTTAGCGAAAGCTGGATGTGTCTGTCGGTGAACATTAGGGTTTCTTCATATGGAGACAGCGCTTAGCAACGAACGATTCAATGCGGACGGCAGTCTACCGTAATTTGGGAGGGCATGGGGCGCGACACAAATTGTCCCAAGCCGGGCCACCCCATTTTCCAGCTCATTTCCTGAGTGGATTGGCCAAACAAAGTCCAAACGTGTTGTATGCCACTAAAACGGTCCAAACCCAAAAGCGTGGCTTCCCGATTCGGAACTCTGGAGTGAGATTTTGGACAAAGCAAGTGCTATGGAGATCCAACTGGACGCTTTCTTGAGCTGGGGTTTGCGCCAGGTCCTGACTGCTTTTGAGGCGTTTTTGCGCACTCCCATCGAGCTGCGAAGTAAAACTAGTCCAGTAGAAAGGTTAGAATAAGGGCACCCTTTTTTCTGTAGTCTATGTTAGTAGACGAAAACCCTCCCCCTAAAAGAGAAACGGTACAAGGGCACCTAGCTGGGGGACCTAGAAAAATGGTCTCCAAGCTTCGGCACCCTGGCAAATCGGAAGAAAAACCACCAGGAAGTGGCCGGAGCTCAGGTACACTTGGGAGGACGTTTCAAAAAAAAACACGGGCGAACTCGCAAGGTCGCAGGCCGGTATCTGGGCAATGTATGTATATATATATATATATATGTTTTGACCAAAGGAACAAGCCTAGTTGTTGCAGGGGGTTGCATATTATATATATATATACTCTACATATACTCTACTTCGAAGCTGGAAATATGCGGGCTGCCCTTACGTGAGACATTTTCACGACCTCTCGCTCGTTCCAAGGCGCTGCTCCAAGTCCCATTCCGAGTCGTTGCGCGAGCTCTCTCTGCTGCACCTCGGGGGGTGGTGGGTGGGTGGCAACTACGTCCGCTTGCTTTTTCGTCCCCTGGAACGGATCCGCAAGGCCCCTCAGGTAAAAACTCTCCCGAATCCTTTCGTCCATTTGGATCCATCCTGGAACAAACCAAAAACCCATGTGCGTTCGCTACTTTGTTGCTTTTAAACACATTCCAGTGGTGGTGAAGTCCCTGAAAAGCCAACAAGGGAAATGACATGTATGTTCTTAAGCAAAGGGGAGACCTGCCACCAGCTCTGAAAGGCGCCCTTGCCGGGACATTTAGAAACCAGCTCCACAACAACTCCCCTCCAACCACCAGCTACAATATGGCTGCCTTTTTGGGGTGTTAAATGGAGACCAAAGCCATTTTTGGTGGTCCTCTAAACAAGCAACCTCTGGAATAGCATAAAGCCACCTTCTG
Organism: Effrenium voratum; assembly: GCA_963377175.1. NCBI lineage: Eukaryota > Dinophyceae > Suessiales > Symbiodiniaceae > Effrenium > Effrenium voratum. The sequence goes on along the minus strand of CAUJNA010001001.1, from coordinate 411,186 downwards.
ATTAATCCGGAGGACCGTGCAAATCAGGGGTGGTTCCCGTTGAGCCAAGACATGATTTGTTTTAGGGCGCTCCTGATTAGTAGGGTCCCCGAGATTAACCCCAGGTTGACATTACCTTGTAGAGATTCTAACGTCTACCCTCTCTAGAATAGTGGAAAGTGGACAGGCCTGAGACTCTCCCAGCTTCTGAACGAGAGACAGCGACAGCGACCTGTGAGCCAGTAAGCCGCCATGAAGGCAGGTCCCCATGGCTTCCAAAACATGTACCCCTCGGCAAACTAGTGAGCCAGGTCAAAAAACTTCCAAGCGTCCAAACCCAACAGTTCTACCGCTAGCAAAACAAGAATTGACCCAATTTAGATGAAATCCTTATATAGGTAAACGCTGGTGGTTATGCCAACCACCATTTTATTCTTAGTGGTTTGAATCCCAGAACATGCATGAGCCCTGGGGCTTCCTCCAGAACGTTGACTTTGACCTGCAAATAACGGTCCTCACAGATTTGTGCTGTTTGTCTGGAAAAAAGTAAAAATAAACAATGATTTCCAGTAGTATAGTCTCCGATTAAAAACACTACAAGGGGGAAAAGAAACAAACCCCAAGTCAAGCGGTCTTTTCACCAGCTCACATTCTGATTTTCGGCCAAAAAGGGCGACACCCAGCTTCCGGAAGCATCTTTCGTCAAGGCCCGCGCTCCGCGCGCGTCGCTTCGCTGCTCAGGCCTCGGGATCAATTCCCTGGGCTCCGGCCCAAGGCCCAAGGGGCGATGGAGACGATCGACGTCAGGGAAGTGGTGAGAGTAAGCCTGGTGAGACAACCTGAACGGAGACTTATGGCTTTTGTGGGGTAGAACCACGGTTACCGACCGACTTACTATGGCTTTTGTGGGGAAGAACCAGGGTGAAATTAATTACGTACTAAGTACAATGCCCCTTTAGTACCCTGAGGCCTGATCCTTCCTTACGGAAGTGGACAGACAAAACTCCACTTCCGTAAGAAAGATTGTCTTCCACTCAATCGTCAGATTTCATGATTGGAGGGATATGTGTCTTAAGTTCAATGAGTGACCTCAACACTGTGTGGTTTCCTGTTGATTTACCAAACAAAAGGGGGTACCGAGGCTCGCAAAAAGCAAAAGCATATATCCAGTTGTACCATAAACCAAATTCAGTCGTGACCATGGGAGAATGATGCTATGACAAAGAAAGGCCCGCGTCGTCCAGGTCAACCTCCACCTCCCCCCAACTGATCCATCGCCGAAATGTTGGCAGGCAAGTCCCCAAAAGCCTGGGGGCCTTGCTTGAACTGGGTCCCTCAGAGGACGTGGGGCACTTAATCACCTCCAGCTGATTTAGCGGATCCGCTGGTAACCCTGCAGGTGGTTGTTGGGTGTATTCATAAGGAACCCTGAGCCCAGACTCATGACGTCAAATGCTCACGGCTCACATAAGTCTGCGATCCCGAAAGTTGAGTCCAAAAGACGGGCGTGGCATCACGGACGATCTCATGTTATCCCAAGGTGAGCTTGAAATCGAATCAAAACATGCGTGTTTCTCAAAATAGTGGAACCCCGATAGAAAGTGCTTGGTTTCTTGTTAAGCTCACCTGCCAAAAGGACCCTGAAATAAAAACAAAAATCATCTTTGGGGGCCCCGAACTTAACAAAAACCAGGTGAAAAGGTCGATTCGCTTTGGGCAAGTAAGGAATTGGTTGCCTTATTCCAACTGAAAAGATCCAAGTCCGAATCTGTTAAAAAAAAAAAAACCTTTGGATATAGGCTGCCCATAGGTGTCCTTGGGAAAATAGATGGGTTTCCCTGGTAGTTGATTGAACCACCAGGTAATCAGAGCCCTCTATTTTTCAACATCAACCAAAAAGGACATGCTGCCCCCACCTGGTTTTGACAACTGGTGACCAAGGCAGAACCCCTTTGGCCAAACAAACCAGTCGCATGGGGTGGAAACCACGAAATGGGTGGGATCCCTTTCGCTTTGAACCACACCAAAACTTTTGGTCCCAAGGAAAACGTTTCATATGCCCAGCACGAGGCTTTCCTTCGACACATGCACCAAACACAGGTATTTTGCAAGCCGCCGCCATTCTTTGCCGAGTCGCTTTTGGCGCTATGCATCTTCGTCAGCAAGGGAGAAGCCACTTTGTTCTCTTGCCTCAGCACCACGCACGGGAAACGTGACAATATCAATAGGCACTGTCAAACTTAGGAATAGAACCAAACTCAAAGCAGTGCCGTATTCAACCAATTCTTCAGACAAGACATTTACGGTCAATATGCCCATGGGTCAACATCCCGTACCACCTGTGAACATCCCAATCCCAACTAAAATAGACTAAAATGAGTAGTGCACCTACCCAAAAATGGTACCATTGGTTTTGACCCACAGCCATATAGGAACCTGCCCACTACTCTATCTCCGCCAAAAAGGCACCCAACCACAAATAACACTCTTGGGTTCAAACATTCAAATTGTGTGAAGCTCGCAAATAGCTGGCTTGTTGTTTGCTTGGATGCTTCTTAGCCGTTCAAGGATATTTCCAGGTATGGGTTTTGGAGGTTTGCTAGTATAGGATGGCTGGGAACCAAGTTGAGAGGTGCCATGTTCAGCTCCGTCAGCCTCACGTCTTGCACGAGCACCGGAGGGGCTTTTTTGAGGGACCGAATCATGGGGCCAGGCTAGCTGGGCCAGTTGAAATGGCCTGGTTATGATCTTCGACAGGATTTGCCCAGGCGTGTCCTCCCTTTCAGCCAAATCTGCAAGTGCTATGGCATCTTTCGGAGTAATCAATGATAGAGCTGCCTGAGACAATGCCGCAAGTACCATGCATGTGCAAACACGCCAAGCCTGCACGTTGTGAGATGCTCTCTGAGCTGGACTGCGGTGCTTCTTCATGAATTTAAACTGATCCAAGATCCATTTTGTACAGCTCCAGTGCAAATAAGCGGGGTGCACCTTGGGCCAAACTTGGACGGCGCTTGTGTTGCGCTTGTGCTTCGTTGCTGCACGTCCTTTCGGATACGGGCCCTGAAGGTGGCAAGGCAGGGTGTGGGGCCAGGCGTGCTTCCAACCAAACCAAGTGAATCTGTTCGGCGGCAACAAAACAAATGGCTAGTTATGGCTCGAAAATGGCTATGTCCTTGTTTTGGTCTGGATCGTATGGATTCCTTGGGCCCCGGACCTCTACCCAGACCTCTGGTTCGGACCTTCTATTTTGAGCCGCAGCCGAAGAGTATCCAAAGAGATCCCGAGCCATTGACAGCAGACCCCCCCGCCCCTTTCACCAGGCCAAGGGTCTGATCCATCGATCTAAGGCTCAGGCTGAGGAATTGAGACTGGGAGGTCCAAGCAGCAGCATGCTCCCACGCACCTCGGGGGCGATTTTTTTCTTGTTGTTTTCCCGTAGCGCAGAAAAATAGAAGACAACCCCAGTCGTGACCCCAAAAACTGTATCAGGATCTGATGCTGTCATCCGCATGATAGAAGATGGCCTAGGCTCTTGGCTCGTGGGCTACTATATTGCTCATCTACTAAAGCTACCGTAAGCTTTTAGAAGCCAATCTTTCGGAAGGCCCATCGCCTCGCAGCTTTTTCGTGAGATCTTTCTTGCCGGAAACCTGCTACGGAAAATGGTTGGTTTTGCTACATCGGTTCAAAGTTGAACATCTACAATCGGGAGTAAACCATAGAACCGTCACCCGCTTACTCGTTGGGTGCAAACAAAAACAGCGCAGCCAGTGAGTGCATCAAATCATTTCCCACCGACCTCCAGAGCTACCGCGCAAGGGGGCCGAGGTGCTGGCAGAAGCTGATGCGAGCCGCGAGTAGAGGGGCTTTGCTTGTGGGAGTGGCGTGCTTTAGGGGACCTCCAAAATAGGCGGTTATCCTGTTGGTTTCCCTTCTAGGTGCTCCAGTAGAGAATAAGGGTACCACCTTTTTTCTGTAGTCTATTTTTAGTGGGGGAACCCTCCCCAAAGGAGGGTAAAAAGGGCACTACTGGGGGACCTAAGGTCCTAGTTTAGAACCACAACAAATGGGTGCAGGAAACAAAAAAACAGACCCGTGTGATCACCCACGACACTACGCGTAGGCAACACACTAACGCGACTTTACGCCGCCACATTCTGTTCTCACACGGTGAGCCCTTACGAATCTCGAACAGGTTGGAAACCAGCCCAATCCCAAAGGTATTTGGACCGCGGCACTCAAACGCATTGAAACATGGTGCCCCCCATCTGTATTGGCAACCAAAACAAGCGGAAATAGATTGTCTTACTTGGCCAGTGGCAATAGTAAGGAAACAAATATTTGGCTGACTTTAACGGAAATCCTTCCCCAAGAAAGGGTTCCACTGGACCACCGGGTTGTTTCGCCCCATGCTTAGGTGCGAATGCATCCTCCATTGCAGAATTGGTGCTGAACCAACTGGTTCAAAGGCCGAGCAAACCTGGAAGCTCCGTCCGCTCCCAAAGCCTCGATCCAAGGTCCGCACAGGCACCGTCCGTCCAGGATCACCATACCACCCGCTCGCCGAGTTAGCGCTGCTAAAAGCGCTAAGACCGCCCCCCCCGCCCCCGAATCGCTGGAGCCGAATCGGTGCCCTGGATGCTTGGCCAATCCAAGTTCGTCCAATCCCAAGCAAGAAACCGCTGGAGTTTTGGATTCATCCCGAGGACCATAGTCAGAAGAATGCCCAAAATAGAATTGGTCCCTACAGGCAAGCCCAGAGCCATCCGTGACTAACATAGTTCTCAGGATGAGTCTGAAGTTGACATGAGAAGGCACCTCTCGCGGAAGGATCGCTTGCTGACGGGGTTTTGGTTGCCAGAGAGCCACCCAGAGACGCAACCCGTCCGTTTGAAGGCCGTTGACCCGGTGGGAAAGGGCAGGCAGAAAAACAGGTGGGTCCACATGTTTACATAGGGATTTATACCCACCAAGCATGTGAAAAGTGTTCACTCTCTCCCTAGGCCCTTTCACTCCTTGATTTGGACCCTCCCACATGTCCAAGTGTTTCCGGGCAGCTTCAGGCAACCAGTTGGATGTTTAATTTTGGATTGTACATCCGATGGCCTCGAACTGATTGCCTACTATGACTTGCAACTGGAAGTTCGGGCTGAAAGCAACACATTGAATACAACAAGGCAAGTGGGGCCTTCTTCTATCAAACGCACCCCAGGGTCCACTTTCGCTCGGAACCCTCGGGCGAAGCCCAGGCTCTTGTACTCAATTCCTGAGTGGCTGAACAAGTCTAAATGGGCTTCGAAAACAATCTAGTTGCAGGCCCAAGTTGACGTGTGTGGAAAACGGTGTCAACTAGCCACCAGAGGCTTGAAAGTGCAACTGCAGCCAAAGTAACCTGGCAGCCCTTCCCAGTCGTTTCAGCCAAAACCTCTTCGCTTTTAGCTCCGCCCTGGGTACACACCAAAAACAACAAGGGGTGGTGGAACCCAACGTAATCCTTTTGCACCATATTCCTAACACTGGAAAAGGGGCATTCCTCTTCCTAACGGGGGGTCCCTTCAAGAGAAAACTGATCTTCCAAGTACCTCCCCACAGGTGCCATGTTGGTGGGACTAGGTCCTCCAGTAGAGAGGTTAGAATAAGGGCACCCTTCTTCTGTAGTTAGTCTATTTTAGTAGACGAAAACCCTCCCCCAAAAAAGGGTAAAAGGGCGCTACTGGGGGACCTAGGGGAGGCACGGTACCCCTCTGGGTGTTTCTCAACATCAGCCCGCACCGTGGGCGCCCCGACAGCGTCGGGACTCGATTCCGCGGCGTCTGGGAGCGCGAAATGGCCCGTCTCCCCAAAGATCTTGGCCCAGTGCACAGAAAAGCAAAGTGTGTCTCACATGCATATGGCTGCGTCTTTCTTGTTTTGGGTGAAGCCCCTTTTAGCCATGCCTCTGGCTGTGTCCCACTTTTGGGCGAAGCCCCTTTTAGCTGGCTTCCCTGATGTTGACACAAACCTAAAAAGCTCACCCAAACCAGCAAGCCAGGACTTGCTACGGAAGTTGGATTTCAACACACCCACCAAACACCAGTTGTTAGTTGTTCTGAAGCATTTCCTGTAGCTGGTGTCTTAGAAAAGCATATCTTCGGATTGTGTTTCATCTGTAGTCTAGACATAGGAGGCCCGCAAAACCACTGTAGAGAAAAACACCCAACCAACTGGCAACCAACAGGTGATGCTTAAAACCAAACAATAAAACATGGAAAGTCGTACCGGAAACTGTGCGTGTGTTGAATCATGTTGACAAACTCCTGGAGAATGTTCCAGTTGCCCGTGCTACTGAAAAGCTCAATGAAACAACACATGAGGGCTCACATACACAAACAACACATATACAAACAACACATATACAAATTCATACAAATACATACAAACACAAAAGAACAAACATACAACACACAGAAACACGCAAACACACAAACAAACAAACAAACAAACAAACAAACAAACAAACATACAAACCAACAAACCAACAAACAAACAAACAAACAAACAAACAAACAAACAAACAAACAAACAAACAAACAAACCAAACACACACAGATACAAACAAACAAACAAACAAACAAACAAACACACACACACACAAACACAAACAAACAAACAAACA
>CAUJNA010001001.1:349549-399549 GCA_963377175.1 Effrenium voratum | reverse complement strand
CGGCAACCCCCCTCCTTATTTAGTTCAGCATTTTGGTGCTGAAGCCGCTTCGAACATTCTTCCCCAGCTACGGTATGCGTGCGCCGCGAATCGAGATACGTCAATCTAAATAAGACACAAGTGCGAAGAACTACAAGTCTGGCAACTTGTGGCTAGCAACCGGAACCCTCAAATAGCATTTGGGTTTGTCTTTTCTTGACCGGTGCCCATTTTGGGGCGGGTCTGAAGGGAAAACACGCAGAAAACCAAACAGGACATTTCCAGGGTCTGCTATTTTGAGACAAGCCCATGACGTTCACCGGCGCCAACTCAAACGGGCAACCCGGCAAACATCCAATCTTCAGGCCCTTGCGCTGGAAAACGGCTGGCTTGAAAGCCACGCTGGTTTTTTGAGACACCTCGTTTGCTAAACTGGGTAACTGGCCATCCCTTGCTCCCGAATCAAAGACCGGGCCGAAATGGTTCTGTTCAGTGCCGCACTAGAGCTGTACCGCTGGAGAGCTCGTCCCTTAAACCCAGAGCCCCTCACGTGGGGTTTTTGTCCTGTCGAAATGTGGCTATGTGAGTATGTCTTAGAAGGAAAAAACAAACCACCTCTAACTGGAAACGAAAAATCCCCATCGATTTATGATGTCCAAGGGTTCCCCTGCAAAGCTCAGATGTAGGGTTGATCATTCCCTCACGCACAAAGGAGGGGGTTCTCACCGAAACCTCAAGATCAATCCAACCAAAATAGATCGTTTACAGTAAAAAGCTGATTGTACTTCATGCTCCGTCAGAGAGTAGATGATTGGAAGCCTTGCTGGGCAATGGATGTGCACTGTGAAAGAGTTGTGACAAGAGGTGGGTCCACGAATGCCTGCTTCCTGGGTCGGATGGCATCCAGCGTCTTGCGGCGCAGGTTTTCCAGTGAGCAAAAAGTCCTTGCGGACCAAAAGGAATTTCATCCCTCGCCCGGCTTCGGGTATGGATCAAAATGAAACCCAGCAGGGGACTGCAGGTTTTAGTTCTTATATGGCTGTGGCTCAAAAATCCGGCACCCAAAATGGGTTGCCCTGGTAAGTGGAAACATGGACCAAAACCTGCGGTTTGCCCCCCCTGTTTCATTTTGAGCCACACCCATATCCATTTACCGCAAGCCATGGGCCGATTTTCGACTCACCCTTCGGGGCCCACCGAGATGGATCGCGGGTCGTTGCACGTGGTAGATCTCCTTGACTTCGGAATAAGTTCTCGATCCAAGTGGACTGAGATGGGTATGCGGTATGCGTCAAAGTGGGGGAACCGGGGAACCCCAAGAAGTGGACTGACATATGCGTCCAAAGTGGGGGAACCACAACAAATGGTGGCTTGCCTCTTGACTTCCCTTCAAGCAAGATGAAAACAACATCCAGCAACACTCCAGAAGAGTACAAGTGGGATGCCATGGATCGCATGTGGATCCCTTCAGTCTGGTCCATCCATCCCATTGCCCTTCCTTTGGTGCAAAACCTGATCACTATACTATGGTAATCTAGCGGTTCGTTAATTACAAAAAGTTAGAGGATTGTCACGGATGCCTCCTCTAAATGTCTGAAAGTCTTTGTGTGGCTGGGAAATGCCAAGGCCCTGTTCCCACTTTAAGTAACCGACATGAACCATCTCCAACGGGCAATCAGAGGGTGGGTGCCATGGAAATGTAGCTCAAAGGGAAAAGGGTTTACTTGGGTGTCTTCTTTAGGGGACCCCATAAATGGTGGGTTTGTTCTTTTGGTTTCCCATTAAAACAAAAATGAGGGGTACCCTCAACCAAAAAGGACACACCCACTTGGCTGTTTGACTTTTTCGGAAACACGTGTACCCCTCGTGCTCACAACGGTCCAACTACTTGGTTTACCACGTTGGCCCCTCCCCCCCGGCAAAAAACAAACAAACAACAAAGCAACAAAACGGCACACACGGACCTACAAACCACTCGAACATGGCTTTGGTTTGCTGAACGTACCACTCAACGTATGACACCAAGCTGTACAGACGACCCTCAATGCCCATTGAGCCCTTTGCGGGGACTGGAGCCCGTACCTCGCACGGGCCAAACGACGTAACGGCCGTTAGCAGCTGGGCATGAGGTAGCTGCCTTTTGAAGAGAGCTTCCTGAAAAAGCCAAAATTTCTAGGGCTTGAATCCCCATTCTGTTCAAAAACCGGCCGTTTTACCTGGGATTCTGGAGGTTTTGTAGAAAGAAGGATCCCTGGAAAGAATTGGGAAGGTACCAATAGAAAAACAGGCCACCACTGGAAGTCTGGGAATGTATCTGGACAAAGGGACCACCCTTCTCACAACAGGGAATCCACGATGTTCAAAAGAAAAGCCCAAAGGAAAAAGCCAATGTTAGGTGTCTCCGTGGTTTGGTGACCCTTTTAGAAACCCGTTGGGACTTTAAGGGTCGATTCAATTTTAGGTCCAAAAATACCAAACGGATTTGGAGAGTGGAATCCACACATGTTTAAATCACTATTCCTGACTAAACTCATTTGCCCAAAGGACCCAAAAATAAAAGGTTAGCCTTTTTGGGGCCATGAAAAAAACTGAACCAAACAACAGGAACACCAAAAGGTCAAAACGGTCGATTCGCTTTGGGCAAGTGAGTAAATCTCATTTAAAAGGCTTGTGACAAAAAGTATGGTTTGATTTGGTCCTGCAACTTGTGCCGCCTTTTTTGTACTTGGATACCCCAAAAAAACACGGCGGGCCCGTATTTTTTTTCCAAAAACCGCCGGCTTCACCCCCGGACCCTGGAGCACTCGTAGGCCTTGGGTGCTGGATCCATCTCTGGACCTGGGCACTGGCTCGTCCCTATGGGAGATCCACAGATGTGTCCGTGTTTTTATGCTCCATTTGGGTGTGTCGCAATATGTTTAATGGCTGGGGTTACGCAAGTGTTGGTCTTTGCTTCCAAGGGGGCCAAAAATGGGTTCCACTTTTTTGAGCCACAGCCACTTGGGTCGGTCACGGTGTCTTAAGGGATCCCCCCAAAATGCCTCTGTTCCCGTTCCTTTTTGAAAGGGATCCCCCAAAAATGGCTTCGGTTCGCCAGTTCCCACCACAACTAAAACCACCAAAAATCGGGGCTCTCCGAAAAGACGAGCCAGCCGTTTGCCGTGCCACATCTTGCTGTAATTTCCAACACTGAAATAGAAATTGGTCCTCACCCCGAGGCCCCTGTGGGTCAGGTACCCCTGGTAGAAATCCGCGTCTGCAGACATTGTGCTAAGAGTCTCCTTCAATTGTGGCAGGGGTATGGGCTGGGTATGTAGTTGATCCCTCAGATACGGGCGAGTCCTAAAATTGCCCAGCATCCGAAATGGCTGGATTCTGATGTCCCTTGCAAACATTCTCACAAGATGTCCGGACACACCCACATGAAAGCCCGACAATATTATACAGAAACCAATACGGAAAAATGCCACATTCCAGGACACGGACCATCAACAACGGGATCATCATCTGTCGCATGCCACAGATGGAGCTCGCGGCTCACATGTTGAAGAAAAGATGCTTTGAAGCAAGCGACGAACGGTTCCATTAATGGGGTTAATAGGGGGATCTTACCCAAAGTGAAGGATCCTGGAGACACCCCCGTACTAGTCCGAATGGACAAATCCGCTGGTGTTTACCGCACCTTCCTGTTGGCCTCCATGATTGGACGGAGGGTCTCCCCAAACTCCCCAACCTCTGTGTGGCTCCACTACCTGAGACCAGGTGGACCGGGCCCAGCAAACTCCCTCGGTCCCAGCGGCAGATTCAGACTCCCATCGAGACTCGTGGCAAAAAACTCGAGTGGCACCTTCCCAAGAAAGCAATATGCTGCGGCACGCACATGGTATCCATCGGACTGCAGATGACGTGCATGCTCCAGCTTATAGGAGGTCAAAACACCAAGAGCCAAATTGGCGAGATCCTGAATCTATATTTCATGACATCTCAGCATGCTCCTATGGGGAGCAGCCCCTTTCTGGCCGGGTTTCAAACGAAAAAACCATCCCCTCCCCCAAACCCTGACATCTTGGCACCAAACATGTTTCTTTGCGGCCGCTCCACAAAACATGGAACGACATGCGAAACAAAACAAGGTGTTTCTTCAAGCAAAACAACATTCCAAAGGTGACTAGACCTATGCCAAAGGACGACAAGCTATAGGCTTTCCAAGTAAGAAGGGAGTTGGACTCATCCAACTGGCTGTTTCAAGTCAGCTATGATCAACACCTTACACATGCTGCAAACCACAACCCTTGGAAGGTGCTGGCCAAGCAAGGGAAAAATATGCCTTGGACAAGAGACAACATCAAACACGGACCAGGGCTGACTCGAACCACCATGGACAGGCAATTGGTCCTGCCTGCACAGGGAAAAAATAAATAAAACATGCGGGGCCAACAGGGAGTCCAGGAGCCTTTCGCTGCCATGGCAACGCGGCTCTCAAGATTATATATATTTAACTAGGTCCTCCAGTAGAGAGGTTAGAACAAGGGTACCCTTTTTTTTCTGTAGTCTATTTGAGTAGGGGAACCCTCCCCCAAAGAAGGGTAAAAGGGCACTACTGGGGGGACCTAGTTAATCAGGGCTGGGGTTGTGAACAATGGCAACCCGTGTTGACAAGCCTTTGATGGGCCCCGTGGCCAGAGAGATGCGGGATTCAAATTGCTTCCCGGCAAAACGAGGCTACGCCTTTTACCACGTGCTCAGTTGTTCAGTGACCCTGGACAACAAAAGGGAACCCTTTTTCGGGGAAGACCATTTTTAGTGGGGCAGCCGCCAAGAAAGAAGAAACAAGGGTGCCACTGAACAACTGAGCATGTGGTGGAAGGTGTCATACAAATCAAGAGGAGGTAAATGGTGTTTGTCCCACCCTCACTCAGCCTCCCTTTTTATAGTGGTTGGAATTGGTAGTTTGGGAGAAAGCCGGCGATGTTCCCAGTTCGCTTCAACTGACAGGGGTTCAACCCCCAATCCACCAGCCCAAACCAACCTTAAACTTCAAGGACAATTGTTGCAAAAGCAGCAAGCTTCCAAGAAAAAAGGAGGAGAGACCTGCGTTTTCCCCCAAAAAAATGGGACCCATGCAATTCATAAATGAGAACTGGGGGGACGGCCCTTTGGTTTCAACCCCGGGCGCGGAGAGTCAAATCGTTCAGCGGATCGGCGCCTTTCATGCCCGCGAGCTCCCCCAGATGCCGCAGCTGGCCAAGGTCCGTTTTTGCATCTAAGGGCAGTCTCACCTCCCGTATTGGCCAAGCAAGCCAACCGAACTTTGTGTTTAGATTCACCTTCGAAGCTGAAAACCAGAAGCTCCAATCTGGGAATGAGAGTTTCTGTCGGTGCGTTTAGATTGATCGAGCAAGGTTAAAGTCCATAAGCTCAAGGAGTGCTCTTTTCTGTTTCGGTTGCCCCTCCTCACGGGGGCCCCCGGGATTTTCAACACATGACGCCTCGCCTTGCGCTTCCCATGGCAAACAGTTCGACTGGTTGCCGATCGCATCAGAAAGGGGCCGAACGTGGGATACGGCGTGGTTTTTTGTTGGAGATGATTTTTGTCATATTGGTTTAAAGGGAAACCAAGAGGCAAGTTACCAACAAATGAGGGTTTTCCTCAAAGTGACACATACACAAATGCAGGCTTTTTCTTTGGTTGCCCTAACAACATGTGCATTGGTTCCTCAAAGGCATTCTGAGGCAAGGCGGTTGCTTTCAGCATGTAGCCCATGTGCTTGCACTTCGTTGGGCGCCATGAACTGGTCCACTTGTTAAATTTCGAAGTGGCGTCTGCCAACCCAAACTTGTTCCGCAAAGCTCGATTCCATGTTCATCTGAGAGTATGAAGCCCAACTCGGCGTAACAAACGGCTTGCCTTCACTAAACCATCGACTGGGGGGGAGCTTTCCCGATGCGCTTGGCATGTGTATATATATATATATATGAGCTACGGAAGTTATTCGCTTGGTTGAATGATCTTTTGTGTTCCCTCCCATGGCTCTCCCTCATTTTGGGGGTCCTACCTGTTACCCAAATGCTTCCGCCCGGCCTTCACTGTAGTCTTCTGTGAAAGGCTGTATGTTCATGTACATATACATATTATATATATATATATATGTATATATGGGTGGTTGAAAAAATCAGTGACCCCTCTTTGGTCCCTGTCCAGGGTTCCAACAGAAACGTCTGGTGTTCTACAACCCCCCATATGTGCTTGTTCCCAACGCCAGCGACCCACCAGACGTGGGGGTGTGGCAAATATACGTGTCCGTTTTGAGGGTACCCTTGTTTGGGCCGGTTTTAAGGAGAAACCCACAGAAACGCCACCCTTGTGTGACTTGTATTGTTTGCTTGCTGTTGTTTTTGGCTGGGGGAGGGGGGCCTCTTTAAGGCACACCCCATGTAACGTGGAACCCGGCACCTTGCTCAACGTCGCACAGTTGGTTTCCTTCCAGACAAACTAAAAACATCCAGTGACTTAAGTCCCCTGGAAAACAAAACAGACATGACTCACCTTAAAACAAACAGGAACACAACACAATTCATTTCAGCAGTTGGAAGAAGAGGGCTATTCACGCTATTCAGCACACCGATCCCGCCTCCTCCGCCACGAAAGCCGAAGGCACTCGGGGCTGGACCTGTGAAAGTGACCGAGGCAGAATGACAAATCACCCCGAGAACGAATCTCATTGAACAAATTCCTCAAAAAACCTTCGGCATGGCAAGGAAAAATCCAGCGTCTTTTTGTTTACCACAAGAGTTGGTCCAGACGGGTCCCGCAAAGTCCAAACCACTCGAGTGATGTTTTCCCCCCCGTTTTTTCTCCGGCCGCGACAGGTACTGATAGGGGAACGGGGAACTCCGTCCGAGCGCGGTCCTCCGATTTGTCCATCTATTGGAAAACGACCAAGGGGATCAAATCCTTTGCCCAGATCAAACCAGTTCAGGAAGTCTCTCCAGGAATTTGGTGACCCCATTTCCCAATTTTGGTGATTCCCTTTCCTGAGATGCTGAGCGTTGCTAGCATCCCTGCCCCTCAACCCGAACGAGATGATCTATGTCTGTCTATGACTATATAATTTTTGTGTGTGATCCGAATTCTAGTATGGTCGATGTGTGGTTTTCGTGGTCGCTCTACTGCAATAGTATGGTTGATGTTTAGATTGTTCTCATGGTTTGTTTATGGTTGAGCCCCCGATTGCGAAGGCGGGGGTGGGCAGTGATCCTGAGGTTCTGCGGGGACTGCATCACTGGGAAGGTCCCCATATCAGGTTCTGCAGCAATTCCAGATCGTTCTCTTGGACTATGCTGGCTGCCATCTCTCCCAAAAGTGTCATACCGGTGTAGCTTTACACACATCCTTTGTGGGTTTAATACACACGCACACACACAGACACACACAGACACGCACAAACACACACACAGACACACACAGACACACACACACACAGACACACACACACAGACACACACACACAGACACACAGACACACAGACACACAGACACACAGACACACAGACACACAGACACACAGACACACAGACACACAGACACACAGACACACAGACACACAGACACACAGACACACAGACACACAGACACACAGACACACAGACACACAGACACACAGACACACAGACACACAGACACACAGACACACAGACACACAGACACACAGACACACAGACACACAGACACACAGACACAGACACACAGACACACAGACACACAGACACACAGACACACAGACACACAGACACACAGACACACAGACACACAGACACACAGACACACAGACACACAGACACACAGACACACAGACACACAGACACACACACAGACACACAGACACACAGACACACAGACACACAGACACACAGACACACAGACACACAGACACACAGACACACAGACACACAGACACACAGACACACAGACACACAGACACACAGACACACAGACACACAGACACACACACACACATCCTTTGCTTCGTCAAACTCCTCAAGGACATCTTCCATACGAACACCATGGCACACCAACAACTCTTCGTCCATGTCCGTGGAATCCGACTCCACCCCCAGATGAATTCATGGAAGAAGCCGATATCGCTTGGGGGCCCAATGTTTGGGCGTATGTGCGGAGTACCCAAAGGACGTGGAAAATGTCGCTTGACCTTAGCGCCCTGGACTCAAATTGGTCACACGCCTTCGCGCTTGGAAAGGCCTCCTGTGAAGGAAGCAACTATCATTGCTGCATGCAACCTAGATGCTATGACTCACAATTGTAACCGTTTCCTAGAGAAGCTTCCTTTCTTTCATTCAACATCGCTTCGCCAATCTCTGCAAACGGATCTGCTATCGGATCCCCCCACCCAAAACCCAGCCTCCGCAACCTCTGTCTGAACTTGTGCTGCATCCCTGGCACAGATCGATCGATCGAGGAAAGAAACTCAGGGACACCAGACGAAATTTGGGGGTGACCAAAGGAAACTCGGCTTTAAATGGTGACGTGCTTTCACCGGCTGGGGGACACTCATATAGGTTGAGTGACCCAAAACAAAAGGGTTCCATCATCAAACCGGTCCGAAATTGGCTGCGCTTTCACATGACGTCCTTTGGTGCAAGCAATCGCCGAACCGTGTCCCGCCTGGAGTGAAGCTCTTTTGACCAACCCCTCTTCCCTTGCCCTACCCACCAAAATGCTTCGGCAGATGAGCCTGGAAGTTGATCCGATTGTGCCGCTGACTTTTCTAGGCTGATCAATTTAGGGGGTGCCAATGATTCACCACAAAATGAAAGATCCACAAATCCGCCGACCCTCTGCCTCCTGTCCCAGCCTCTTGCAGAGGGGACCGGCGTGGGATGCAACTGGAAGTGATTGGAATCAATGATGGTCCCTGGGGGACACACCCGAACCTACAAAAAGTGGATTCCCAGGACCGGTCCCGGGACCGGTCCCAGGACCGGTCCTGGGACCAGTCCTGGGACCGGTCCTGGGACCGGTCCTGGGACCGGTTCTGGTGCTTCGCGCTGCTTGCGGACGAGCAAAACCGGTCCTGGGACTGGTCCCAGGACCGGTCCTGGGACTGGTCCCGGGACTGGTCCTGGGACTGGTCCTGGGACCGGTCCTGGGACCGGTCCTGGGGCCAGTCCCAGGACCAGTCCTGGGACCCGGTTTCGTCCTGGCGCTGGTCCCAGGACCGGTCCCAGGACCGGTCCTGGGACCGGTCCTGGGACTGGTCCTGGGACCGGTCCTGGGACCGGTCCTGGGACCGGTCCTGGGACCGGTGCCAGGACCTGTGCTGGGACCTGTCCTGGCCGGTCCTCGCCGCGGCTCGGGCTCGCCTCCTGGTGCGACTGCTGGCGTCGGATCCACCCACGCCGCTCTGGACACCTGTTTCCTCCGCTATTTCGGCCTCCCGGGCCAAGTCGACGCACCTTGAACGACGCAAACCGGCCCCGCGCAGATTAAGGGACACGTCGGAACGGTGGCAGCTCGTCCGTGAATGCCGCACGGGCTCCTGGGACCAGCCTGGACTGGGTCCCCCCAGTCCAGGCTGGTCCCAGGCGCAGAAACCGGCCCGCGCGGCAATTAACGGACGAGCGGCCATCTTTCCGACCTGTCCGTTAATCAGGTTTCCGCCGCATGCCCCCCTGGGGTTCTCTCTGCAAATCCGCCGAGGGTCGGCGGCAGCAGGCGGGAGCCTGGTTAATACATGGAGGGCTTGTAAAATTAGCTTCAATCAAACAAACAAAAGCCAAAACTAAATTTGTTGAGACCGGCACTTTTGGTACCCCATTTAAAAGGACGTGAGTCCCGCGTCCCCCGTTGTTCTCCATCCACAGCTTCACACCCAAAAGTGGGACTCTTGTGCGTCGCGAAGTCCCCCTTCCCGGATCTGCGTGGGTCGGCCGCTGGGAACCTTGGGTTTTACCTTCCGTTTCCTGCAGGGTTCCTTAGTCTAGGTCCTGCAGTGGAAAGGTTCGAATAAGTGCACCAGCTTTTGTCTGTAGTCTATTTTAGTACGGGAACCCCATCTGCTTAAGTCCCCTGGACAAAAAAAAGGTTGCGATCCATGGTTGCAAAAGAAGTGTGCTAAGGCCTTGCTATCCCTCCAAACCATGCGTACATGTGGCCCGGTTTCCCTCTTGCAGGGTTCCTTAGTTGAGTCACAATCAAAACCCGGTATTAGAATGGTCGTAATTCCTGAACCATGCTTCAAAAATTAAGAAGGCAGCCGCAACTATTTCTGGCTGGGACTGCTCCTTACCAACCTTCATCTAACCGGGTTTTGATTGTGGCTCAGTTGTCCCCTTCAAAGATCACTTAACGGTGAGGCTCATTTGCATTTGACTAGCGGGCAATGCGTTTTGCCTTCAAGGGGAAGAATTGCCCCAAAAGCCCTGTCTTAGGCTTCTTGTTTGCATTGTTCTATCAACCTCCTTTGGGCGTGACATTCCCGGACCCAAACCGTCCAAACAACCGAAACCAAACCGGACAGCTCCGTTCGAGTCGTTTGGGATTCCCGAACCCCGACTGTCACTTCTCTCATATTTCCGCGGATTTGAGGAAGTTGACGAGTTCCCTTGAACCAAAACCGCACAACTAGGGGTGTCATTGTTTGAGGGTGCCCTTGGCATAGCTGTAAAGGGAACCAAAAGGAACGATTTGTTGGGGGGCAACCTATGGGGTTCTTGGACCAAGGTAAGGAAACGAGGTTGCCGAATGGCTCCGCTCCCCTCATTGCCAGTGCGCCTGGGCCGAACCTGAGCCAGGGCGTGTTGGGGTGTCTTGAGGCAACATGAGGTTTGAAGCAAAACCCAAAGGAACACCACCATTTGGGGGTCTGAAAAAGGCGACACCCTCATTTCAAGAACTCCGGGCCAACTCCACTGGTTGCGCCAAGGCGCCACATGGCTGCAAAAAAGCCTCGAGGCTCCGGAAAAAAGAATGGGTGGCACATGAGTTCAATCTCTTGACAAGGCCGCCGGCCGTTTCTGAGTTTCTGGTGCCGACTTGCCACACACAAAAAAAGCAATCAAAGTGAAGCTTCTGATGGGAGTTCCATGCCACGGCTCATTCCCTTTGCTTCAAGTCCCCTGGAAAGACTTGGCTTTTCCCACTGGTCTGGGGTTGAAGGGAAACCAAACGTCCTTGTTTGAGTGTTCGCGTGGTTTTTTTTCTTGTGGTTTTTAGAGGAACTGACCTCTAAAAAAGACGAGCCTCCCACACATGTTGAGAAAGAGCCATTTGTACGTAGCTGTTCATCCATAGGCCATGAATGGCCCGCAGGTCAACCTGGCACCAAACCACGGTGTCGCCCTTGTTTTCTTGGCTTACGAAAACGAAGGGAAACACAAAAGCCATTTTGGGGGTTCCAAATCCTACAAAAAGACACACCCAAAAATACACCATTGATGAGCAAGGCATGGGAAACTCCTGGCTTGGTCTTAGAGTAGACACTCACTTTTGATGGCTCTTGCGAGTCTGAAACGGAGGCACCTTTTTTGAGCCCCACCCCACTTTTGTTGACCCCTCCCTTTGTTCAATCCCCATTTCTGTAAATGATACGAGCAAAGGATCTGGCAACTCAAAGATCTCAGTGTCTCGAGCCCGAGGCCCTGGCGGTTTCAGCATGCAGCACTCGCGAAGAGGAACTCGAACTCTCAGCAAAGAGCACTCGCGACATGGGGCGCTCCGCTAGCGGGAAGACTTTGCGGACAACTGCTGTGGTTGAGAGTCTAGACACCAGGCATGACGTACAGCCATGCTTGGAAGCATCGTGTCTATGTGTCAACGTGTCTCCTCCTAATAGTGATGCTGCCAGCGACTGGCTGAGCCTCGGTCGCTGACTTCAACATGAAAGCTTGCCCTGGAGGCTGGTCATGGCGCCATGGCTGTGTGTTTCTTCCGGAATCCTTGGGATTGCTTGGCCAAAGGGAAGCCTCCCATTCCCCGACAAGCCCTGCCGTCAAGTTTGGGCCAAGGCGCTCGACTGAGCAAGCTCGAGAGAGCAACGGGATCTGTGACACACACACACACACACATGATCACACCGACTGGGGCCAGAAAATCTGCTTCGATGCACGACAAACATTCGATGCAAAATCCCTCGTCCATACCATCCTGTCTGAGCTGTAATTAGGGCGGGCGTGCAGCTGCTTGAATCACTTTTTTCGCCCCACAATGAATTCATGTCCAGTAGTATGCGATGCTGGCTTCCAGTGAGAAGTTGTAGCCACGAGCAGGGAATTCGGCCTCAGCATGACAAAAGTCCTAGGTGTCTCTCAAAACTAGGAACCCTTCAAATTGATACGCTATCTTTTGGTGCACATTGAAGCCCAGTTTTACAGCGCCCCCCTCAAAAGTGAGAGAAGCCCACCCCCTCGGTCACAATGAATTCTACACCCGAACAAGTGATCATGCTAAAATGGGTCTGGTTTTGTTTGGGGGACCTCCCAAAATGGCTTCAAAACAAGCCAACAAGGGCTACCCCCCAAAAAAAACAAGACAGACCCAAATGTTCTTTAGCATCCAAGTGGCCTTGCAAGGCGCTGAGCATGATCTCATCGGTCACAGCTGTCTCGTCGACGCCCTCAGCGTGGAACAAGCCCACCGGGTGGCTAAGCCGCTAGGGTCCTATGGTGAACCCCTTTTTTCTGTATCTAAACCAAAAGGACGCCAACCAGTCCCCATGTTTTCGCCTTTGAAAACCAACCATGCAACAATCAGCATTTAGATGTTCAAACCCCAAACAGCTTGGTAAAGGCCAAACCACAACCTGAAAAACCTTTCGGGTGGTTCTCCCCTAGGTCTCTCCGATGATGTTCTCAAGCCAAATGGAAACCACCAGGTCTTTGGGGGCAAGTCCTCTTGACACACCTAGACCTGGGTGTGCCTTTGGAAACGAAGATGGCACCGGTGAATGCTCTAAAAAGAAAGCAGCGCCATCTATGACCAACCAAACTGACCTGGAAAATACGCATATATAAAGTCATCACACAGAGAACCCCGCGAGAGTTATTGAAGGGGACCAGCGGTCTATGACACCATTCTGACTGAAATGAAGGACACTTGAAAAGCAGTTGGGTCCTCTTGGCTTTCCTTCACCATGAAGAAAGGGGGTCCATGTCGAATTCTAGAACACCTATGTGAGCAGGAAGGCACACACCTCTGATGATCTCTGTGTTGCGGGCTGAATTTGGATCCACTGTGCAAGTATGCAACTCTGAAGTTCCAGCCGCGAGCACTGCAAGCAAGCCCTTGCTCAAGCATTTTTTTCTTAACTCCCAAACTGTTGCAACAATGCCCAGCCCTGGGAATATGCAAAAGACAAAGAACCCGTTTGGCACCCAATTGGCTCTTAGGACAATTAGAACTCGTGGAACACGGTTCTCACCCAGACTGCCAGGAAACGTGTCCAGTTCAGCCAGGAGTCTGCCAATTTCATTTGCTGAAAGAGCGCCAGCACGGCTGGCCAATGACCCTCAGCTGAGCAGCGCTGAAGAGAAGATGCGTGTTTCTGTGCGGGGCCCGCTTGCGATGGTTTTCACCAACCCCCCAAACACACCAGGAGGGTGTTTGGGAGTTGGTGTGTTTGCGGGGGGGGTGAGTCTGTTACTATAGGGGGTTTCCACAGTTGACATGTGTTAGTTTGGCAATTGAGTTTTGATGGGGCACCCTTCAAAAGTGGCTGCTGAACTCCAAAAACAAAACAACTAAGCTAACTTGTTGCTGAGGGAAATGGTGGAGACACCAAAAGGCAAAAGTCAAAACACGTAAGCTTAGTCTACGTCAAAGGGAACCCAACCGGAAACCTACCACCTGGATCGTGATGCTTTACTACACGCATCTTCCAAAGTCAATCAAGGAAACCATCTCCAGGACCTCGGAAGTTCACCGAATACCACCAGGGCTTTGGTCACTGCCTGTGGGAATTCCTGGAGACTTCTTAGAGTCAAGCCTCCTTCGCAGCGATCTTGAGCATTGAGTTGCAAGTGAAGATGTCCTGAGTCGAACCAGTAGGAACATGGCCTTTCTCCGATCAAGACTTCGCGCAACCTGGGTGTCTGCCTGGAGTCTCCATGGCCCTTTAAAACTGGAGTCATTACCCAAAAATTAAGGGGTTGTGACCTCTTTTTCTGGGGGTCATGGAGACTCTAGGTTTTTCTGTGGTACCCCGCAGGATGGCAGAACTGGGAACCCGGAACCCGGGAAGATATACGTATGGAAACTGTATATATATATATATATATATTACTGCAAAGCCGAAAAACAGTTGTGTTTTTCCTTGGGGTAGTTTGGGACATGGGCAATGAGAATTCAACTGCGATAAGCAGGCAATCAATATGTGGACGTCGCTTGTGGAACCATGCATCGCCAACAACCTGACTTCCCATAACTCCACAACTGTTTTTCAGCTATATATATATATATATGTCTACGGCAACAACATATTAATTGGGGAATCCTCTCACAAATGGTTGGTGGACATAACTCGCCACCTAAATGATGTCCACTTGAGGGCCCAATTAAGACTCAGACCCATAGAATAATATGTATGTAGCCGTGGCCTCATTTCGTTGCTAGACAACTCCTTGCTTTCTGCCATTCCTACTAGGGCCGCGGCCGGTTGGAAGTCTTGTGAAATCATCTGCTGAAGCAAAGCCAGCGCAGTCTCCCAATGACCGCATGCATTGATTGCAGAGTTGTACGTAATCAGATCCTTAGCATCGCTTCTGCAGGTGGCATAAAGACAAAGGCATGCATGACGCAACATGTGCATTCTCCTAAACATTGTACAATAGCTAATTACTGTACTGCTGCCACTCATTCTCAGTACAAGAACACAAGCCTGATCTCTGGCACCCCGAATCGCTCCTCTATTGCGTCTGGGACTTCCTTCGCCGCTTAATGTTGGCTCTCCCGGCTTGAATTTCTTGGAATAGCGCAAGGCCTTCGGGGTTGGCATAACAAAGGCTCAGACACCTTTTGTGGAATCAATCGAACGCCTGCACTCTGTAACTAACGCGCTGCTCGCTGAAAAGAGGGCAGGCAGCGGTCGCCTTGCAGAAAAGCTTCTAACTACTGCGTGCCGGAAAGAACGCATACACTCATACACTCGTACTCGCACACAACTTGAGCGAAACTGGGGCACGACTCCGGGGTAAAACAAAAGCCAGTTGAAACCACTGATGCCATTATACGAGACAATGTCAAACACCCATGTTTCAAGCAAATGCTGCAGCTGATATTGCCAGGGATTGTAAGAAGAAAAAAAAGAAGAAAACAAAAACCGATGGCCATTGTATGTGTGACTTGCTGTCCTGAAGCCCATTGCCAGTTGGGTCTGTTTTCTTTAGGGTATCCCCTTGTTGGTGCTTTGAAAGGGACATCAAGAGGAAAACAACAATTTGTTTGGGGGGTCTTCTAAAAAAAAGACACACCGAATTGCCCCACATGTAGCACCACTCCCTCAAGCAAGGGGCATCCTCACTAAACTTGTGGCGGAGTTTGTCCACATTCTCCCCAAACTAGCACCGTGGATGAACGAAATCCTGCACCACTTTAAAACCACGGGAAACCACTGTTTGTTGGCATTTGCATGGGAATCATCATTCTATGGTTTCTCAGTTGATGCAGGATTTCGTCCATCCACAGTAGGTGACCTACACTGGACAAATAGACTACTTTTTGTCTGGAAAACGCGGCATAAAAAACCATCCAGTGGGACCCAACTATGTCCACCCAAACTCACCTAAATCAGGACACCTATTTGCACGATACCCAAAAACAGGGGTCGGGTGCCCCCCCCTGTTTTGGAGGTTCGTTTCCATGTGGCAGTTACCTCCGGTAAGATCGGGGGACTCCCCTGCTCACTTGCTCCGGTCCTGGGAAATGACAAGTGGGCCATGCCATGGACTACTTGTTTCACTGATTCCCTTCATATCGCAGGAAGTGACCCGAAGAAAACCCGCAAACCCCCGGATAAAAGTGACCAACTGGGGGGTTGAACAGAAAACCAACCACTAAACCAACTGAAACGATCTATAAAGCTCAGGAACCGGATGGCTGGCAACTGAAAAGTGACTAGCTGGTGGGTTGGATGGACAACCAACCGGAACCACCAAGTCTGGCGGTCCCAACTGAAAAAAAAATCCACCGAACCGATGCTCGCCCAAGGCACCACCCGGATCTGCGAGCCGATCATTTCCTCGAGGAGCGGCAGCACACGGTGCTCGGGGCAGGCCGCGATCACGGTGTTCCAGGTGACCACCTCCCGGGGGATGGAATTGAAGGCTACAAACACAAATGCGCGGTCTTCCTCTTGGTTCCCTGCAAAACAACTATTGTTTTATAAACAAAAAGACCAACAAAACGAAATGGGTACCAACGCCAAGAAAGACCAGAGCAAAAAATCACACCCAATACACCCAGAGGAGAGGATCCAACCCACATGATTCGCCAGTCGGCCATGTGTTTTTTGTTTTTTTCCAGAGGATGGATTCCCTTTCCGCAAAACATACCCCAGGTTTCCCTAGTTTCAATGAGTGTTTTGGTCTTTTTCGTAGCGCTTCCCATTCTGGTCCTGATCAATTTTCGTTTATTTCGGGCATCGCGGTCACCCCAACTCAGCCAACAAGTACACCTCTTTACTCACTTCGCCGACTTGCCGGGCTTTGGGCCGCGGGGGGGGGGAGGCTGGAATCGGCTGGAATACCATGTTGCAATCTTGTGCAATATTCACGTGCCACCCAGGCGCGTCCACCGCAGCGTTCTCACTGGCCAGGGACATCAGAGCTACAGCGTGCTGCCATCGCGCGCTCTGCGCGCATGCACTGATGGCCTACACGGGAAGCCCTATCCTCATCTCCCAAACACCCTGAAGGCCACGCATCTCCCTCGGGAATGCAGGAAGGTGGCTTTGGGAACACAAAATGGCGAGCATCGCCTTTTTCAGAGGGAAAGCAAGGTGTCGAGGTGTCCGTGGCTGGGATCTGCTGCGTTTACAGCAGTTCAACCGATCCATGCTTCGAGAGCCCCAATCTTTGACACCCCGGTGCATTTGCAGGATGCTTTGGTACCCCCTTTAGTGAACTGTGTTGGTACCCCTTTGCTCATATGAACAAACGTCTCCAAACTGTCTCGGACCCTTTGGCAAACTCCAATTGTCGCGTGTTCGCAGGGGGGAGGGGAAATGCAATGCTGTTCAGCCCTTCGCCTTTCTGGAAAAGAGGTGGTTCTCAGCAGGGAATGAGGGATTGAGATAAACCATCCCCTATGGTTTCCTTTCAGGGAATCCCTAGGTTCATTCCCAAGACCCTGGGCCATTCCCTACTGAGCACCAGCAAGTCACGTTGGTCTTGAAAGCACCGTGGCATACTGAGAATATGTCTGTGGGTCAAAAATAGGTACCCAAAATGGAACCCTGGTAAATGGAACCAAAGACTAAAACCTGCGGTCCCCTGGTGGATGAATTTTGACCCACACCCATATGTTTCCTGGATCGAAATTGCAAACATTGGGCAGTAGTGCTGTGCATTGGGTGCATGCCAATCAGAACTTCAAGCCAAGGTTCGGCATTGTAGCCGATGATGCCGGGCACAAGACCTGAGAGGAACATCACCTCAGCAGGTCTCTGTGTGTGTGTGTGTGTGCGTATGGTGTTCGTGTGAATTCATTGGTGTGTGCTTGTGTTTCACCACCAATAGGGTCCCCTACACATCCCCTTAAAACATCACCCCACCAACCCCACCAAGGGAAACTCACCTTCAACGGTCCAAAACATTAACTGACTAACCAGGGTCCATGAGGAGGGGGGTACTATATAATCATATATTCTCCCACCAACTAACATGGAAGTGCAAAAAGGCCCTTTCCAAGAGGAAAGTGGTCTTTCTACAGGGGTCGGTGCACTTCCATGTTAGCTGGTGGGAGGGTGTATAATATATATATATATATATGCATATTTATGTACACAAATACACACAGCCAACAAAGGCCTCACCGCCTTGGGCTGCGGCTCCGCGGCTTTCTTTTCCTTTCGCCGAGGTGCCGCCAACACGGCCAAGGCCTCCGGAAGGCGAGACTTGGAACCCGGGGCCCCCAAACAAACGAGTTCCTCCAAAGATATGTGTTTTTGTTTGTGTAGGTCCAAAAAAAAGAATAAGTTTTGAAGCGCTTTCTGTGGTTTCCCAATGTTGCTATGCCAGTTTGTTCCTCTGGTGATCCTCTTTTAGTACTCTTTTGCGATCCTACGGGAGTGGATCCACATACACCTCATCCAAACCGTTTCCTTTGTTCTTATCTGCAGGGGAGTAGTTGCCAGGCGGGAGAAATACACGCGTCCGCTTTCTTTTGTGTTCACGTGTTTCTTGATAGGATCGGATGCCCCCAAGAAAAGGGCAATGATAGGGCTGCATCCATGCAGCAACATGGCCAGCAATGTTCCAAAGCATTGGCTTCTCATATGGGCGGGGTCGCCCCTTTTGTGAGGCTACCCAGCCCATTTTGTTTTTTAAGGTTTTCAAGGGAAAACAGGGGGGGGGTCCAACCTTAGCAACAGAAGAGCCACCCATATACGACCCACCCAGCCGGCCGAGTGCTGACTTGGGCTCACCGAACGAGTGGATTGGCGACAAAAAGTAAAAACACAAAAAACACTTGGTGTTTACCGCCAAAAGGTCCAGACCCAAACAGTGTGAAGTCCGGGAACTCAGGAAGTCAGGGACTTTTTTAAGGGGAAATCTTCCCCCACTCAATGATCCTCACTTGCCTCTTAGGGACCTGAAAACTGCAAGGTCAGATCACCTTTCGGAACCTTGACGAAATATGGACCAACGCAGGAAAACAAAGGGCCAAAAGGTCGATTCGCTTTGGCCAACTGAGGGTCTTCCCAAAAAGTATCCCTGGAACTCAGGAAGTGAGTGGGCTTTAACGGGAAATCTTCTTGGGGAAGGAGGGATGGAACATATCCTCATGGAAGCTTGAACTATACTTTTTTTCCCAGTGCCCCCGTGGCACTGAGCAGACCCTACCCGAGCCCCCACGTTGTCCATCACCACAGAACCTTGTCTGAAATGTATATTTAAGGAATTTGCGCTGATCAAGCGCTGTTGGTTCAGGACTTCTCTTTAAAGCAGTTCCATGTTGCCGAAATGATCGGTCCTCTTAAAAGGAGCAGGTCCATTTTGGGTATCGGGAAGTACCCAACATGCTTGCATTATTCTTCTTGCCAAAAATGGAAACTGAAAGAGCTCTCGGACACCCTACTCTCGTTGGTGTGATAGGTAGGGAATGACCGAGTCCGGTTTTTAGGAATGAACCGGAAGGAAACTCCCTCACAGCAAGCCATAGGGGATGGGTTTTTTCTGCTGTGTCCTTCCACTTCTCATTCCCTGCTGAGAACCAGCAAGTATTTCAGGTTCCGTGGTGTTTTCCAGAGGGGAGAAACCGAGAGTCGTGCTTCGCACCGGCCTCTTGCCAACGCCCGCCGCGGTCGCATGCGGCGATGGCCGCGTGATAGGAGATCACATCCTGGGCTTTTTTCACCCAACCCCTTGAAACCCGGGGAGCGGGGATTCCGAGCCATTTCCCTTTTCGGAACCTCCAAAAGTGGCATTGTCAATGGAAACCACCACAGCTTTTAGCGGAAATCCGGTGATATCGGTTTGAGGGTCAAACCCATACAACCTGACAACTCTATACGTCTATATCATATCTGTTTCCTATCAACCAGGAGAGGTCGCGCGCCGCCTCCATAAACATCGACTCACAATCGAAACGCCCTTGTTGGATGATGCTTCAGAGGCTTTGGGACTCACGACTCACCGAGCTCTAGTTCTTTTGGAACAGTACCTGGCACTGGAACATAATAAGAACCAAACTCGAGTTTCAACCAAGCTCACCAAACAGGAATCCTGCGGATGGACAAAAACCTGAGCCATGAATACTGGGACGAACCAACCGACTGGTGCCGGGCGAGGATTTTGTCCATCCACGCTATGCACCCTTGAATCGGTCCCGACACGCGCCTGCTGCAGATGCTCCTGCTTCATGACACGCAGAAGTTCTAGCGCCATCTGCCAATTGCTCCCTCCTCAGCCCATTGACATGGAGTTTTCTGAAAGGGACCTCGCAAAATCCCGAAATGGCCAGGGTCCTTGTGGATTCTCTTGGAAGAAAGCAAACCAAAGAGGCTACCATGTTGAAGCCAGTATGTGGTAAAGAAAAGCGTGATGTGTACCTGTGCGTGTGCCCAGGCTCTCTGGGTCAATCTTGGGATCAGGGAGACTCTCATGATCGGCACGAATCCTGGCTGTTTTGTGGATACCTTTGGGATCGAGTAGTTTTGCATAGATTTGACCTATGACTCGACTGGAAAGGGATGCAAAGGATCGATCCAAACCTTGACATCTTTTTGGGTGGACCCGGCGTTCCCTGAAACCAGGAATCCCCGAGGCCATCCGCGAATTCTCAGCTTCCCTCTGGTTTGGAGCCCGGCGGATTGGAGGCGGAGTGGTTTCCCATTTAAGAACCAAAGGTTGAGGTGCCATCCGAACCGATCCAAACCACGGCTTATATGGCTCTGGCTCAAAAAACCGGGATTCCAAAATGGGTTGCCCTGGCAAGTGGAAGTATGGACCAAAACCTGCGTAACCCCCCGTGCTTAATTTTGAGCCACACCCATATACCACGGCTATACCTGAAATTTCCTCTCGACGTAGCGAGTCGTATCGTTGCAGCGAACCGGGAACGTGCTGGCCGAAACAGCCATCACGCTACCCAAATCGATCGATTTGGTGGTTTGGACGTTAGAGGCACCGGCTTCACATCAAAAGGAAGTTGGATTGAAACCCAAACCACCAATCCAAACCACCAATTAAGGGATACCTGAGTTTATTCAAGCAAAAAAAAGAAACACAAAAGCAGACCCAACCTCGGCTTCAAGGCCTGCTCGGTCCACAAAATTGGATCCAACCCGCAAGTTTGCCCCGTGCTTCGTCTCGTTGGCGCTTGTTGGCCACCAACTTGTTTGCACTAAGTTGGCATACGCATACTTCGCCAACAAGATGAAGCTGCAAGATCCAAATGCAAGAAAAAAAGGCCCAACACTAGCAGCCGGGCTGCGGCCACAGCTGCTTACGGCGGCGTTAAAGGTTGTGGTGTCTCGCAAAGAGGCTTTCGACCTGTCCACGTGTCCAGCGCGGAGCGGACCGAGGTCGCAAGGCCCTCGACATATTTAAAACCCAACACTTGAAACAACCTTCCTTTGCTGAAATTATTCCATTTGCTTTTTCGGCCCGACAAAAAACACCCATGTCCAGTAGTGAAATCGATTCCCTTTCAAACCAGCAGGAGAGTTGTTGGTTTTTTCCGACTCCCTTCAAAACCAGCAGGGGAGTGTTTTGCCTTTTTTCGGCCAAGGAATTGGTGGCCCCTGGCTTCCGCCGCACTGGCACCACCCGTCCAGAGCGTATCCCAAAGGCCATGCTGGGGGTCTGGGGGGTCTGGGGCGGCCGGGAAGGTCATTCATTTGTAGGCTCTAGGGGTAAACGATTAGTACGCGTTTAGCCAACTGAGACGCTTTGACAGGTAACCATTTGCCTTTTTTCCTTCTAGCTTCCAACAAGTGCCTGGACAAAGCTCCCTCGGTGGCCTCGGGAAATGGAATCATAGGGCCTAAACCCACTTGCCCAAAGGCATCTTTGGGAACCTTTAGACCTTTACTAAAACTGGACCAAACCTAGGAAAACAAAGGTCAACAGGTCGATTGAGACCAACAAGGAAAACCAACAGGTCAAAAGGTCAACTCGCTTCGGGCAGAGCAAATCAATCTCCTGCGGCTCTCTGCATCCAAAGTGCGAAACCAGCTCCAGCGCCCACTGCCACTGCCCCGCCTGAGAGAGGGCAGGGCACCTCTATGAAGGGTCTTCCAAAAGAAGAAAAAACTGGGTGCCCTGTTTCTATTGGAGTCTCAGGGAAAATGCATTGAGCCAACATGCACTGTGTGTCCCTAACATGGACAGTTGGGCATGACATATAACGGTACATAGCGACATATATATATATATAATAAAATATAAACATGGCAACTGGCAGGTGGCCCCCCATGTGCGGTGGCCCCCGTGTCCAAATTGTATTTTGATGCAAATCACCCCTATGTCACTCGCTTTCCCGTAGATGACCGTGACCAATCGAGCGTTGCTC
The DNA here is from genome assembly GCA_963377175.1 of Effrenium voratum. Classification (NCBI taxonomy): domain Eukaryota; class Dinophyceae; order Suessiales; family Symbiodiniaceae; genus Effrenium; species Effrenium voratum. Next base: position 377,324 of record CAUJNA010001001.1, on the reverse strand, counting down.
ATTTGACACTTGCCTTCTCGCAAGCGCTAACCGCTGCGTTGAGGCAAATGGTGCTGGGGCCAGTCCTGGATCACTCCGGCGCAACGGGCTCCCAACAAACATGCAACCTGAGCTAGGGAAACATTTGGCTGTGGGTCAAAACCAATGGTACCATTTTTCGGGTAAGTGCACCACCCATTTTAGTCTATTTTAGTGAGGATTGGGATGTTCCAACCATTCTTCTCAACCATCGTCCTTTCCAAAAACCAGCTGTTTCCCCTGGGGTTCTCATGGAAAGAATGGGGAAGTGTCCCCTAGAAACATGCAACCTGAGCTTGGGTGCAATTTTGGAGTGAGCATGCTTGTCTTCCACATAGGAGTGGGGACGCGAAAGCGCGCCATCTTTGGGACCTTGAGGATTTGCTCATCTGGAACGGCAGCTCCAAATGGCTTGACCCAAGTGAGGGATGTCTTCAAGTCCTTGCCCGACCTATTCCAAATGGCCTAGGCTCTCACGTGTTCCAAAAGCTTTGCCCAAGCAATGCGTATATTCAACAGCAGGTCCGCGTGTGCTGGTTGGCTGAGATCAGTACATCATTGAAGCGTTCAGGTAAAGAAAAGCAGCCTCCAACGACACTGGAGGAAAAAGAACCATCCCTGGAATCGCGCATGTCCACTTTAGCCATGCAACACGCCACACATCAACGTCCAAAGTAAGATTATTGTAGGGAGAGTCCCAGTACATGTTGGGCAGCAATCCATCTGCATGATTTACACCCATTCACCAGACCAAACAAGGACTCCCACCCAAATGCCCTTGATGCTTTACCCGCAGTGAACTTGTCTTTACACTGGCAGATCCAATATGAAGTTGATTCAATCAAAATTCAATTCGAGGACAGGCGCGAGTTGCGAAGTAGGCAACTGTTCAAGCTACCCTGAAAGGGAAAGAATAATCTTCAACACAAGCTTGTTTTCCAGGCTTCATAGGTGTTGAAGATCTACATCAACACAAGATCAAAAGAAGCTTGAAGTTAAGTTTCTTCGTCACATAGTTGGGCATAAAACTTCTACAATAATCCTGTGATAGGCAAACGATTGCTCCCCCTGGGCAGGGTCGCCTGGGTCGCCTTGCAAAAGGTATCCCCTTCACCTTGGTTTTGGTTTGAGATGATATCCATCGACCCCAGCACTTTTTGCCAGATGCCGGACTTTGGCTCAGGCAACTCACCCCAGGAACCGCCAAGAAAGAAATCTTGGGTTGGGTAGCAAATTTCCCTTAGGGAATCCCCTAAGCAACCCACCCAAAGGATTCTATAACCCTGACAAGCCGTAGTAAGATGGCTGCATCACAGGAACACGGAACCCGAACATCCAGCCACTTCCCCATTCAACGGATCTTTCTTTTCAGCAAGGCAGTCCCGAAGCCATGGTGTTCTTTTGTTAAACTAGGTGGGGGGTCCCTGGTAAATGGGGCATAAAACCAATACACCAATCGAAACCTTAAACCAGGTGCCATCTATGTCTAACCAAATTGACCTCAAAAGGAAACCCATGTTTTCGAACCCATGGGCGTGAAGCAGTTTTCTGGCCAGAACGGATCCATAATGTTGACCGCACGTGGAATCTTTGAGCGGGAAACACCCTCCCACAAGTAATCCGGATTCCCGCTGACAATAGAACTCACCGATCAAAATGAAGATCAACTTCAACCGCAATTTCTGCTGAAAACACAAACATCAAATTCACCCAAGAATTATGCTGACAATCCGACTTCAACCTAAAGTGCGCCTACAGCATTGAAGTTTAGGTCGCGGAAAGCCCACCCTTTCCTCCAAGGGCTGGAAACCAACGACTGGATCGCGAAGAAAGCCTGTCCATTGGCAGCAAATTCCCAGACCTCCAGATTTCCCGTTTTATTTGACACACAAGGCATGGCATAGTTCCCTATACCTTCTTTGGCTTACATGGCCTTGCCAGTTTATTTGTTTGGAGGTTTCACTTGAAAGTCAACTAATGTTTACCCCCAATCCCCATATTAATGTGGGGGTGTTCCCCGCCCAAAAGTGATGATTCCCCACATTTCACCCAGGGACACCCCCAATTAATAAAGTGGGGGTGATTCATATGGGGTAAACATTACAAGGTGTCCTTTTGTTCCCAGCCAGTGCGGGTGATGCACAAGTTCGTAAGTCATACAGAAAAGTGATTTGTGGTAAGGCAGCCTCGCCTCGCCAGCAGCCACAGCGCCAGCTGCCAGCAACCCGCATCTGCGACTGAGGCGATGACAGCACCAAAGCTATAGATGTCCTGACATGGCACGATCCAAATCAACCCCAGCGGTTCCCATTTACCAGTATAGTTGGTAACCAGTCCTTCAAATGGCTGGTTTCTCCATTGCCTACTTTTCAAGCAACTGCAATCACTGTGACTTGTTTTTTCCCACAAGGACGTGGACAAAAAACCTGCGAGTCCACTTCCCTGTTATGGGTCGACATCGAATTCACCGGCCTTCCCGCGGCTCTCAAAGGTGGTCTTTGCACTACAACTTGGGTTGGTTCAAAGGGTCCAAGTACCCCATATGGGTGTGTCTTCTGTTGCGCCAGTTTCTTCTCTTTTTTTTGGGGGGGGGTCCGTTTTTTTGAGACAAACCCATGGTTTTCCAGATTTGGGCTTGCTAAAGGTCGTCAGTTGCAAGTTCTGCAAATCCAAAAATGTAACGTAGTTGGACCTTCTGAAGTACTCCATTTATGCAAAGAAGTACCCACCTGCTTCCAAGTCCGGATTATTTTATTGCTGCAGCCTGTTGTGCGTTCAGCGCTACACGGAGCTTACCTGTGTAGGGAGTGTTGCGTAGTCCAGGATAGCCGCTGGAGGGGGCTGAGCATCTGAGCAAGGCAACACTGCTGCCCTGGCTCCCTCAAAGAAAGCAAGGGGCGCACCAACCAGGGAGAGGGGGCGCACCAACCACGCTTCAACTCAGCTTTCAATACCCGTTGTTAGTTTGTTTTTGTCGCTGTTATTGAAGTCTTGTTGTGGAAGGTACCCCCCCTGGCAAGCTGAGACTTTTGGAGTTGAGCAAACGCCTCGCCCTGAGATCCTGCATTCCGTCTAGACCCGGAGTTTCTACCCAGTCTCACCCCAAATGTCCATCCTGGTTAATTAGAAAATGCGGAGATGAACCCTACTTGCAAATGTTCTGACGGCAATCCCGCCCTTCGAAACCAAAAGGTCAAAAGGCCGATTCGCTTTGGGCAGCCGAGCAGGTCATCACCGGGCCAAAGGAAAAGGCAACTATGTGGGTATGTGTAAGAACGAGGGACACCTTGTTGGCTGACATGCTTACCATCTTTGGGGGCGCCTGCTTTTGACATCTGGGTATGTGCCGCAAAAATTGGAGACCCCCCGGGAAAAAACGGGGTTTGCTGTTGGTCTCCTGTCGACCAACCTGAGAAGGGGTCGCTGCCAGGAAGCCGCGAATCCATGTGGGAAGGAACATATCATGGCAAAGCGGCCGCTTGAAGTGCGGCATCCTCCAAGTCTCCTTGGCTGGCACTAAACCTGATGGCGTCAGCCCAGAGTGCCCTTAATCTTTGGCTTGCTATGAGCCAAAAACAAAAAGTGACAACTGCCTGGAACCCCAAAAGACCAAATCTAAATAGTCGTCCAGAAGTGGGACATGTGAGAACGGCCGTTTGCTTCAAACACGGCCGTTTCAGGAGAGTCGGATGACTGAATTTTCAAGATTTTGTGCGGCACTTCAGCCGCAGCCCCTTTTCTGCGAACGCTCAAAGAATAACGCAAAATCTTTCCTACTGCGTCCAGAACCCATGATCGATGGCGCATGCCAGCTTTCGAAAGCGTACCAGGGTTCGACTGATCCAACAATTGTCCAATTCAAAGCTCTTTGATGTGAAGCTCTCTTGGCCTTTCTCCTCGCGCGCAATCAGTTCTGCCATTTGATACGCAGCCTGCTCTCGAATAATGCTTCGAAGGCAACATATTGTTCGAAAGCTCCTTTTCGGAAACATCGAAAAGGCCTCTTTGGAACCCCTTTTCGAAAGCAACCTTTCGAAAGCCGCTTTCAAACCCCCTCTTTCAAAAACCTCCATTTGAAACACCCCTTTGAAAGCCTATTTCGCACTTTCAAACCCCCCTTTCGCAAGCCGCCTTTCGAAACCTTCTTAGCGCCCGCCTTCGAAAGCCCCCCCTTTTTGAAAGCCCTTTTTGAAAGCCTATTTCGAACCTTTTTTCGAAAGCTACGTTTCGAAAGCGACCGGGCAAAATTGAATTCGATGCCGATCAAACACAATTTGAGATCCGAAAAATCGCGGCTTTTTGAATCTGGGCGTTTGCATGGGTAAGAATGGGCGTTGCACGGGTAAGAATGGGCGTTGCACGGGTAAGAACAGTTGTTTCGAAAATCAATTTCGACCAACAAAAACGGTGATTGGCCAATCAACCTGAGCTCGAATGCGACAGACCCAGGATGGTTCGATCGAAATACGTTCTTCGAATACGCAGCGTTCAGGTATGCATCTGTACCAGTCGAAAAAGGGCAGTTCTTTATTTTCTGCATGGGACCCTTTCAACATCCAGAATCTAAAAGTCGAAGCTGTCCTACTTAACTACAGCTGACTGCAATCGTTGTTGTTGTTTTTTTTGGTGGTGTCCGAAAGCACATGTTTTCTAAGCCGCGGGTTTTTCGGACAACAGTAAATTTGCTCGTTTTGGGTACAAGCCCCGCGGTTCACTATTTCAGTGCAACGTTGGCATGACTCTTGCATGCGAGCATTGAAGAAGACACTTTGCATGGGCCTTTTACCAAATATGATTATTTTCGGTTCGCAGTTTTAGCATTGAAGAATCTTTGGTCCCCACCGAAGGAACCTATGCGCGTCATCCATATTGGCAAACACATGGCGACAAACTGAGGTTTCCCGCTTCTTTTGTTGTGCTCTTAATTTGTCATATGGACTTACTATTCTTGCTTAGGCTGGGCTACAAGTCATTTTACCGTCTGTGAATACATGGCAGATTCTGCTGCTTTCCTGTCAGCCACCCTGGTCCGGCCAGTTTCGGGCGAAGTGAGTCAAGAACGGCCGTGAGACAAAGCAACCATTTATTTTTAGTCGTTTCAGGCCCCAGGTGAGTGCCTCTCCCTTAAAATTGGCTTGCTGGTTGCGGGACACCTTCAAACCTTCGGTCATTGTAGGAGCATCACGCATGCGACTCGTCGTCTTTTGAGTCGTTGGGCCACTTCAAGGGGGCGTTGGGATCCTCATGGCCTTGCGAAAAGCCTCACTTCCCCGTTCTGCCAAGTACAACTCTGGGCCAATGTGTGCTGTTGAGGAAACTCGTGGCAGAGGAGAACCAAAAACCAAACCAGATGCTTGACAGCCACCATTTTCTGGCGCTTTCCATTTTGACACAAGTATCTGCCATACCCAGAGTGATTCCATCCGTAGGATCCCACCCCATCCGAACCTTCATCTTTCCCATAAAAAACCAAAAGGTCAGTTCAGGTCGATTCGCTTACAAACAAGCTGGACAACCCACGGGTCGATTTTGGTGTTCGGTGGGTATTTACTTGCAAGATTGTACCCCAAGTTTGGGCACCCCCACTCACATTTGGAGCCAACACACGTTTGTACACAGCTGGCGCCCTGTCGGCATTCCTGGCAAATGGAAGCTTATCTCGCTGTATCCAAGAATGTCCGATTCCTTCGAACTCAAGGGTGGAGAGTGAGCCATGGCCCCCGCCCTGAGCGCCAGGGCGCGTAGCATTTCCAGCGGCGCCTGCCACCTCTGCCGCCCCGAGGCGGCGATGGCGGAGTTGTGGGCGACCAGATCCAGGCGGGCGCCCTCGACTCGAGGCTTGGCGCTGGGCTTGGGTCACATGGCGAAACTTCACCGCACCGTGCCTCACCTCTTGGGTGTGGGGACCTGGGGGTGGGGTCCTGGGGGTGGGGTCAAATGGCTGTGGGTCAAAACCTTTTTTGGTACCATTTTGGGGTAGGTGAATTCACCACCCATTTTAGAACCTATTTTAGCGGGGATTGGGATGCTGACTGGGGGTACGATTTAGCTTTTGACCCATGACCAAATGGCGAAACCTCCCCGCACCGCTCTGGTCATGATATGGCCCCCCCTCTTTTGAGTGGGTCATCGCCGTGGACCAAAAATGCCAGTCGCGCAGGGGGGGACCGCCTTTTTGGGTCTTTGTGGGACTAGAAAGGCCTCAAGCGCGAACTCGGCTCGTCAAACTGCTCCTACGCCGCAAACACGCCACCCTCCAACCTGCCCCCCCCTCCAACATACCTTGAGCTTCGATCAATTTAGTCCTCAAGGGCTGTGTCTGTGTGTGTGGCCTGTGGTTGGTGTGTGTTTACGGGTGACATCGCCAAGAGGCGCGCATCTCTCCAAAGACTTGCAGGGCCACGTCCCATCGAGCTTCACAGGCTGCTATGGCGGCACCTGAATTGGGCGCTTGGCCCAGCCATTTCACACATAAGCCAAGCTAGCTTCCCCCTGCGGTTTGGATTGGTGGTTTGGACTTTAGGGGGTCCCCCAAAAGAAGAACACCTCTAGGAGTAATCGCCAAACCAATCCAAACCACCAATTCAGAGGGGACCTGACCTGAAGTGAGGTCGACCAAAAATAACCACTCCTTATATAGTCACCTCAGGTTGCTTTGCTCAGGCCGATCCAGCTTCGACCTTCGACCAACGAAATTGTCATAAATGAAAAAACAAAAATATTAACCAGAATAACTAGCGCTTGCAAGTCGTGAAGCAACCAACCACCCGAGGTGGGGTTCTTAAGACATCTGAGAAACACCCAGCTGCCAACCATGTTCCTGAGGCAACGGAACATCCGAGTCACAATCGAAAGCTGGTGTGGAAAACGTCACGCTGAAAACCCAGTGAAGAATGAAAAGGGCGGAACCTACAGTATTTCTTACAGACTGTCCCCCATTCTCACCTGCTACCCGCTCGGCTTTGACTGTGGCTCCTTTCCAACATGCAAAAACGCCCAAACACTTCCGACCACTTGCCTTCCTCCACGGGATTCTCCGCATTTCCCCTCCTGGGTTCTAGGCAACTTTGCCCGTGCCCTACGGTCGTTGCCGAGCAGCTCTGAGCCACCACGTCGCTCGCTGCCTCGCTCGGGGCTCGGGTGACGGACTCTTAGGGGGGGTTGAATGAAGTCTGTTGCCCGCCCCCTGCTGGTTTCCGGTGTTGCAATTTTGGATTGAAAGGAAAGCCAAAGACAAAAACACCAACCCAAATACCAAATACAAGCAGGTTGACAAACAAAAAATCATATCTTTCCAAGACGCCACAATGTAAACCCCCAGCTCTCCCAAAAAGCGCCAGTATCTCTATGGGGCCCCCTCTTTTTCAGAAAAATCTCAAAGAGTCCCTGCAGCGTAAGTTGAGTGTCTCAAACTTGGGGACCTCCTGAAACGGGGTGGGTCCTCCAGTTTCAGTGTAAAGTGCCCCCAAAAAGCTACCACCTCCAAACCAAAAAAGGGCTGCCACCTCCGGAACAATCTCACCCGAGTCCAAAAAGGCGTGGTTTTCTCAGTGGCTTCAGTAAAACTACGGCAAAAGGGCGAAACCCAAAAGATAAGCCCAGGTGGAATCCCCAACAATCTCTGGAACCCTTCCGGAACCCGAACGCCCGGAGTCACTCCGGAGCCTATCTGGGCCAAAGCCAAAGCAACAGGAAGAAATAGCAACTCCATGTGCTTCAGTAAAGCCAAAAAGGGTAAATGCCCGGATTTGCCGAAATTGACTTCACAAAAATCCCGACCTCCCTTTGAGTAAGCCCAAAATCTGCACACTTGGAGCCTTCGAAACAGCTCGCCCATTCGCTGGCCTCCGTCCATCGGAGCGCCAAGCGCCAGCTGCCCGCTGGGAGCGCCGCCAGACCCGTGCTCGTGCTGAAGCCGTCCGGCTCGACGCCGGCCGAACGCCTTCGAGCGCCGACCGCTTTGAGTTTCAGCCAAAAACTTGCCTCTGCGATAGGTAGGGAATAGCGATTCGGGAATGAGCCAAGGAAATCCCTGGAAAACCATATGGTTCATAGGGGGTCCTTTTATGGGTGTGGAGGGACTGATGTCAAAAGACATATCGGGACGCAGCTGTCTGGCAATATTCGGGAAAACCATCACCATCTGCCACAACCTCGGCAAAGGCAATCAACCCGTTCAGAGAGCAATTGTTTTCACATCTCAGCGCGGTTTTAGCTCGACCGTTTGGCTCCCGTTTGAAGGGACCAACAGGGAACCATCCATGGGCAGGGTCCCGCAGCCGCCAGGCTGGCGTTGCTGAAGATTGGATACGCTTAATAAGCAAGACCAACATGAGGGGCGGAAGAAAACCATAACCCCGATTTTCCCAGTGAAAACGCCGTGCCCAAATGGTCACGAGAATTTGAGAGATCCAATGATCCAAGCAATAGCTCTTTGCCCAGGTGCATTGTTGACAACAGTCCCTGTGTAGACGCCCACATGGAAGCTTTCCTCGGAGATGCGCCCATGTAGAGCTTTGACACACGAGCCATCCAATCTGCAAACCGGAGAACTTCCTGAAACACTTTCTGCAAGTCTGGAAGTTATCTGTTGCAGATCATATTATAGTGGAACATATTTCGCATTGTGGGGAAAATAAAACAAATGTGAAGCCAAAGCGTGACTTCCAGGGGAAACAAAACGGTAAACGGGATGCTGTCCGCCACTAACAGCAATGTCTGTCTATGAACAAACCCCTCCTAGCCTTTCTTCCTTAGTGGATTTGCCAAAAGTCCCCATGCTTTCTTATTTGCCACCAACATGGTCAAACCGCCAAAAGCGACTGAAGTCCGAAACGGAACTCGGGAAGTGGGTATGCGTGGTCCTGCGTTTGGAGGTCGATTGTTGGGAGGAGTTCCCAAGGCAAATCAGTCGAAGCATCTGCAAGGCACTCAAGGCGGTGTTGAAGCCAAAGATGTCGGCATCCTACCGAGTGGGGGAGTGTCCCCCAAACGCTTCTCCAGATGAAACGAAACACAAACAGAAACGCCACGGGGTTGCACAAAAGGCGTCCTCTTTTTGACGGCAAACACAAACACATGTTTTGGCTGAGTTTCATGCTGATTCGCAGGGGTCAGAACCGAAAAATCGGGTTGAACGTCGTAATGATCCTTGTTTGGGTTCCTTCTGCTTTGTATTGCTGCTGAATAGGGGGCCTGGAACAAATAAACAAAATTGCCCATCCCCTTGTGGTTGCCAGGAAAACTAACAAAGGACCCAACCCCTTTTGGTTTCCTTTTGGGGCCGTTAAGGCTTGGTTGTTTTGTTTGCACCCAGCGAGTGACAAACCCCTCAAAGGGTCCACAAGTACCCCATAACAGATTTGGCTTGTTAAAAAGGAGGTCGTCAACTATGATGTCATGCGAATCCGATATGTCCATGACTTTAAAGACTCGGAACCACTAGTGACCAGTGGTTGGTGGACATTTCTCACCCGCAAAATTCCCGCCCATATGCTATTTTGTGATAGGCCCCGATTTTCCTCTCCAAAAACCAAGAGACTCACAAAAACATCGTCCGTCGCCCGGGTCTATGGGCGTTGCTTTTTGGACCCAACCACTTCGGTGCTTTTGGGTTCAACCCCCCACCCCGCAGCCCCGTTCGCGCTGGACCCAACCCGCCCTTTGGCGCCGCCCTTTGGCGCCTGGAAGGCGAAGGCGAGGCTCTGGGGCCAGCGGGTCGCCCGCGCCGCGGCGGAGGCCAGGCTGTTCCAGGTCACCGTCTGAGCTCGCGCTGAGCTTTTTTTGTCGTGTATCGCGAGGCTTGACGTGGGAAGGGGAGCATGTTGTTTTGTCTTTAGCAGTTCAGTGGAATTGGAGTTCAACATGTTGTTTCTTTAGCAGTTAAGTGGATTTGGATTTCAACCACCGCAAAACAAAAAATGTTTCTTTAGCAGTTCAGTGGAGTTGGAGTTCAACATGTTGTTTCTTTAGCAGTTAAGTGGATTTGGATTTCAACCACCGCAAAACAAATAATGTTTAGCAGTTCAGTGGATTTGGATTTCAACCACTAAACCACAAGAAGCAAACATGTAAAAACATGTTTCCCAACAACAACCGTGGTACGGACACCACACGGCTGAAGGAAATCCAGGTCGCACCAACGAACTCCCCGCTTTTTTTTTGGAGGATTCCCCCTGTAAGTACCAGCAAACACTGGGCTTTCTATATGGTTTCAAAGTGGTGCAGGATTTCGTCCAACGGATTTGCAACCGCCCATTCTTCTTCAACCATCTGTTTACATGGAGTGGATGGTTTCCTGAAAAGGAAGGATCCACGGAAAGAATCGAAAAAAACTTCCCCTAGGACAGGTCTAGTTGCAAACCCCCTCCAGATGCTCCAAAAATAGAATGGACCTGTGGCTCCAAATGGACCTGTGCCCAAATGGCATGACAAGTGGCAAACACCAAAGCCTGCGGCTTGCCCCAGCTCTTACACCCAACTATGGGTCACGGCTTTCATCTTGGTTTCCCCTCAACACCAACCAAACAAGGGGTACCGAGGCTCCAAAAAAAGACGAGCGACCTATGTTGCAACCACCTTCCTGGGTATGGCGTGTCTCTTTAGGGTTTCAAGAAAAACCAACCATTTGTGGGGTCCCCTAAAAAACGGAGGGGATTTTGGGTCCCTTACCTCACTGATTTGGGCTTGGCTAAACTTTGGCGGTCGTCGATTTAGGATTTATATCCAAATCTGCAAATGTCTCGTTCGCCCTATTTTGACACAGAAATGGAAACCTTGCGGCCAAGCAGACCCATGTTTCAGAGCGACTGCACCCGACGGAACTCTGTGCAAAAGGGAAACCAGCGATTGAAACCAAATCATGCAAAAGCTTTTGGCGTCCTAAAACAAGGTGGGTTCAGGTAGCTACAGTAACCCAAAATGGCTTTCCTGTTGGATTAAACCAACCAGAAACCCTCAAAATCACAAACGCCTTTCTTAGGTTTATAAATGTATAAGCAACGCATTGGGCGGCTAAGCAGGCAACATACGGTTCTTCCCATAAGGCACCCACCTCCTGCCAGTTCGGTAGAGGACCTTCATGGGTGAGCTTGTTATTGACCTAAATGGATTTGGAGTCCTTTTGTTGACCGGCTTTCATAGGGAAACTACATGGAAGTATTGGACACATCTCAACCCCATGTCAGAATCGGTCCCTCTGCACGTACCATGCGCTCCTAAATCGTTAGAATGCGGCTGCGGAGAAGAAACAATGCCAAATTGCCTCATGGAAGAAACGAGCGGCAAACTCGACTCCCCCCCCTTCTGCAATTCGGAGCGAGCCGCATCCGGCCCTAAGGAGCTGGTTCTGCTCTCAGCCACATGGAGCAGGCTCCTCTGCCAGCGGCCGCGTTCCAGAGCGGTGATGACCTCAGGCCACATACGTACCGTAGCGTGCTTCGTGTGAGGGGCGGAGCTGCAAACATCTCCAGGGTGAAGGAAGCAAGACTTCACCAACCAAAAATGGGTGTGTCGTTTTTTGTCTTTCTTTCTTTTTCCCGGAGGATGCTCCTTCTTTGTGGCTGTAAAGGTAGGGAAACCACCATTCGTATTAGAGTTTTGTGGAGTGTTCAAAAAAAAGACACCCGAAACGGGGAGATGCCTATACAAAAGGTTTCTTGATCCTCCTTAGGAGGCAAAGCCCTCACGCTGTTGGGCGGGGTATTTAGATTCATCATCTGTTCCCCCTAAAAATAAATTCACCCTGAGGAGAAACAAGGTCCCTGGTGGGAGACATTGAATATCATGCTGGTGCTCAGTAGGAAATGACCCAGGGTTCTGGAATGAACCGCTGGATTCATTTCCTTCAAGGAAACCATCGGGGAGGGTTTGTGGGGGTTGTTTCCCCATTCCCTGCTGAGAACCAGCAAGTTCTTAGGTCCTTGGGCAGGATCCAGGAGGTGATTCTCCGTTTTGTGTCGTGTCGGCCCATGTTTAAAGAGAAGGATCCCTGAAGAGAGTGAGGAGGGTAAAGCTAGAAAGGAACATCTTATCCTACAAGTAGAATTATTCGTTGGCTAATACTTGGCCGCCCAAAGCAAAATTGCAAGCCAAAAGTGAAGACCGCAAGCAAACTACCTATTCTGTGCCGCCGAACCTCTCACCCTATCCAGCATGGTGCGCAAATCTGCCAGCATCGGGCCAGAATCAAGTATGCATTCATCAACCACATCCTGGCGTAAGTCAAACAGCTCATTTCGACTGCCTCGCTGCGGCAAAGTCAAGCGTTGCTTTCTGCAACAGTAGCCGCACAAGAGGCAGACAGGTTTGAATATGCCAAACATTGGCCCTTGAGGCGTGCCTGGTGATCCGTCCAAGACTTCCGCGGAACGCATGGTGGACGTGTCTCCATGGGAAGCCTGAAATGATTATCTGAAGGGATGACCGCTAATCCCAACAAAACCCATGTTTAGGCCCGTGTTTTTTGAGGATACCCTTTTTGGGGGTGGTTTGAAGGGAAAGCCAATGACACCCTTCTTTTGAGTCCCAGCCATGCACATTTGAAGCTGGCGATGCTCCCCGTGGTCCTTCGAAACCGAGTTGCGGTGTTGAGGGTCACTTGGGAGCTTTGCACGAGGTTGGACTTGAGCTGATGGAGGAACTCCAAAGCACACTGCCACTGCCCCTGCAAGTTGGGGGTTTGCTGAATTGGGCTGTGGGGGGGGGGGAGGAAATTGAGTGGTAAATTGGGTCATGGGGGGGGGGAGTTACCGGTTTCTGAATTGAGTCGTAAATTGGGTCATGGGGGGGGGGGGGGCGTTGCCGGTTTCTGAATTGAGTGGTAAATTGGGCTAGGAGGTATGTAACCGCGCAAGCCACGCATGTGGCTAAGGCTTGCGCCTTTCTGCTTGAGGCTTGCTCCAACCGATCGCCTTCAAGTGCCTTGAGGCTTTGAGGCTGGGAGCATGCCTGGAGTCAAGACCGTTACATGGCTTTCCCACTTCTCCTTTGTGCAATTGCTCTCACCCAAGCAAGAAGTGGGAGCTTTCTGTGCATTTGTCCATTTTTCCACTGCTGCAACGTGCAAGGTGGTGCATTGTGTCCGCTTCTTGGATTGCAATATGGTCAGGGCCGAGCGAGGGACCAAGGCAGTTCTGAAAACCAAAATGGAACCAATTAGTTGCCAAATCTGCATATCTCAGCACAGGAATTGGGCAAAGAAAGAAGCCTGGACTGTGTAAGAGCAGGATGGGGGCATATTCCTGTGTCTGGCGTTTATTGCTCCTAAAATTTACTAGACCCTATCCTGGATCCCTGCCTTCCGCAGTCCGTGCTTCTGTTTTTATCCTCGAATAATTTGCAGCGGTTCCGCTATTGGGTGTGGTATCCTTTTTGGTGTTGGTTGGGGAAACCAACAGAAAAACCCAACCCATTTTGGGGGACCCCCCCCCCAAATCCTTCAATTCCCCGCAAAAAGAGGGGCTCACTCCCACCACGCCGCTCCCCAGCAAAATCTCTTACCTGCGCCGCACGGATGGCCATGTTGAAGGAGATGACATCGGGCGCCTGTGGCGTGGAACATCCAACGTTTGTGATACCAAGACGTGGACCTTTCCCATGACGACTCAAAGTCAGATGCCCAGTGGGTTGTTATGGAACAAAGGGCACCCTTTCGTGGGTTGGTGGAGTTTCAAGGGGAACCCTTACCAAAAACAGGAAAAAAGAGCACCACTGCGCAACAGACTTGGGGATTCTGTCGATATCACAGAAATTTGCAAGATTGGCTCTCAACTGCACCTTTGCGACAACCCTGTCCAAGTCCTTTCGCTACTTTGCTGCACAGAACGTGGGGCTTACCCGACCCGAACCTTGGGTCGGGAAACCAATTTGTTTTAAGTATCCCATGTTTACACCTAAACCCAGGGGTGGTCTGCTTCTCAAGCGAAACCCCTGCATTCAAGTCTACCGTTGCAAAAGTCAAACAACGGAACCCAGTTCGGGGCTGTGCCCCAACAAGGCAACCCCCCAACGAGCATTACCATGAGGTGTTTCCTTTTGAACCACCCCAAAAACGATTCCCTTACACAGACGCACCCACATGAGAAGGAGTCACTGCTACTGTTTTTCCACTTAAAAAGTAGCAGCAGCCAGATTTGGAAGGACGCACAAGCGAGGTAAGTGGGTGGCAACCCTGGCTACTGATCACTTGCCTCAACGGGGCCCGTCACAAGGGAACGTTTGTTGCCAAATGGGAAAGACCAAACAGTTTTCTTATGCGACCATTTGTCAAAATCCCGTACCCCATTAAAATAGACTAAAATGGATGGTGCAGCTACCCCAAACTGTTACCATTGGTTTTGACTCACAGCCATGTGACAAACAAACGGCTACCAATTTTGGCTGGGCTGTGGTCATCTTTTACTCGAGCAAAAAGTCCAACCTTAGGTCTTGACGGGCCTTGTCAGCCCTTTGGGGCCAGCCGCGAACTTCACTGATACGCTTCACCATGTTCGGAGGCCCCTATGGTTGCTTCGAGCCGTTGGGGCGGGCTGAAGATTCATTGTCTATCTTTTGGCCACCTGAACATTCCTGAACAAATATCCATAATTTATATGTGTCTAGGCATGTTTTGTGAAAGAAAACAAAAACGTACGAGTGTGATTTTTTTGGAGGGCCCCCCCCCAACAGAAAGAAGTCGCTTTCCTGATGGGTGTCCTTTAAAACCACAAAAAGTACCCTCAACAAAAAGACAGACCGATATTAACATCTTTGTTGCCGGGTGCTTTCGCACAGCAGTCAGGACCCCAGATGCATCTATACATTCCATTCATGCCAACTCACAACTCACCCCCCTGATAGAAACATTTGTCAAAGCGCTTGAAAATACAGTGAATTGGAATTTACCAGTGAGTCAAGTACTCATCCCATTTTAACCATCCCAGTGGATTTACCTGAAAATACCAACTCGACTCTTCACCCACCCATCTTCCCGGCACCGACCCGGCCTGGACCCCCCGGGCCGTGCAGAACTCCAGCACAGCGAGGGCACGGCGCGGGTTCTGCTGCGCCAAGGCCCGCCAAAGCTGGCGCGCGCCAAGCCGCGCGAAAATGAGCGAAAAGGACGCATTTGCCGGGGGGGGGGGGAGGGGAGGGGAGGGTGGGGTGGTTGGGGGGGGTGGTGGGGTGGTGGGGTGGGTGGGGTGGTGGGGTGGTGGGGTGGTGGGGTGGGTGGGGTGGTGGGGTGGGTGGGGTGGGTGGGGTGGGTGGGGTGGGTGGGGTGGGTGGGGTGGGTGGGGTGGTGGGGTGGTGGGGTGGTGGGGTGGTGGGGTGGTGGGGTGGTGGGGTGGTGGGGTGGTGGGGTGGTGGGGTGGTGGTTCTTGGCAGAAACCCCCGACTTTCAGTTGGCAGCCGTTCTTGGGAGAAAACCCCGACTTGGGGCAAATTGCTGCCAAGGGATGTCCCAGGTCATTGTGTCATGCAGGGCATCACGCCTCCGAAACTATACAAAGAAGGGGTTTGGCAAAGGATCCTAAGGAAAAAAGGTGAAAAGGGCGTGTTTCACTTTGCTGCCTGTTTCGCTGCGGCAACATCAAACCGCTTGGGCAGCAAGCCATAGTTCACCAACCTTTTCAAGCAACCATGGAAGGGTGCAGCTGCCGGCCTGTTCAAGAGTGCATACAGTCTTCCAAGACCTCCGATCGTCAGCTTCCAGGATTCTCCCCAGCTTGTTTCTTCTTGGAGGGGGTGATGTTTCTCATAACCTGATTGCAGTTACTCGTTTGCTTTTTGCTGTTCCTTTTTAGGGTTCACTATAGTTTTCCCTAAAATCCTTAATCAACTGAAGGGGGGCTATCCAAAGGAAACTCGTCCTTTTCACCTTTTGTCTGCGGCTCCTTTTTCAACTGAAGGTCGGTTTTGTCTCCCCAAAAGAGGAAACTTGCTTTTCACCTTTTTCCTTAGGATCATTTGCCAACTGAAGGTTTTTTATTTTTTAGTCTCTCCAGAAAAGCAAGCCAACGGACGGTTTGACAGAGCCATACTTCTTCCCACCTGGAAGCCATCTATCAGCACAAGCCATCCCCAAATCGCCAAACAACTACCCCATTCTTCTTCTATGATCAAGAAGAATGCTAGTGGTTTCAAAGCCCCACAAACAAATCCCATTCCAAATCATGTTCGTCCCTTGGGTTGCTCTTCCCGCCACAGTTGTTTCCAAAAGGTCTCCCTGAAACCTTCACCTAACAGCACCAAACAAGCCAAAGGAACCTTACTTAGTTTGTCTCATAGGGCTGTGGTCGCACTCAGCCAGCAACGCGCGAAACCGCGAAAGCGCGCGCGCGAAAGCGCGCGCCTGAGCCGCCTCCCGCGGCTGGTTGCGCCAGTGCTCAAGCCTCCCCTCGAGCACATCCTTCGATGAGATTGGCTGCATGACTGAGGGGGGGGAGGGGGGGGGGAGGGAGGGGGGCGGAGGGGGAGGGGGGAGGGGAGGGGAGGGGGAAGGGGAGGAGACCAGTTTCCCCTGGCTGATAGAAAGTGGCGCAGCACCAGAACCAGATGGTCCTGGATCTTGCAAGTCATGGGAAATTTAGTTTTTCAGAGGGGCTCCTGGAAATAACCCGGAGAACGGAACAACTGAGAAATAACCCGGAGACGGAGGACCCAGGGTTATGAAAACTTTAGGAGTTGGAACCCAGTCAAGAGTGGTTGGTGGACATCGGTGTCCAAACGTCTCATGTTTGAAACCCGGATGCGATCCTAAACGGACAGTCTCGAATCTTGATCCAGCTCTTTTAGTGAAGCCAGTCGGAAAGTAACCAGCTAGCAACACACGAAGGTAGCAAACCAACTGGTTAGTAGCCTGTGCTGGTAGCTCGAAGCACAGAGTCCCAATCATGACCCCTACGTACCAAGCTTTGCATTTGCATCAACTAGTATCTTGTGCCCTTCGTCCTGCCTTTCAAGCACAAACCCTTTACCTACCAACGGCAGCTAGAGCTTGGACAGGCCTGTTGTGCCAGCAAAGTACTTTCCTCGCAAAAGCCCGCACAACTCCTCGAGTTCAGTTGCCAGTAGATCGCGCTGCCAAAGCCTGGTCAGCGTCAAACATGAAGGCACGGGGGAGGCGTGGCGTCAGCGAACAGATATACATATGTATGTGTGTATACCGCATACATGTATGTCATGTGTGTATCAACATATTCTTGATGATGTATACATATTTGAATGTGCGGGCCACTGTCATAGTGTCACAATCAGTCGGACCCTTGCACATGGTTGAGTTCCTGTTGCTTTCTCTGTGACATCGCCCGACAATGCTCCACATTCTCGTAGGAGCGACTGCGACAAGCTCACTGGATGCAAGAATGCCCAGGTGTTTCTGCGATTCGATGCTCACCAAGAGATGTTCGATGCCTTGAAGCATGATCCATGGGCCGAAACGGCCAACATGTAGGGACCCACGCTGGTTATACCCGGCAATATACTCGCCTGGAGGCTCTACTCAGCAGCTCTTGTCGGTTGAAGACCGAGGAGACGGGACGCCAATCCACCATCCTGTTGCACCCAAGAATCTTGCGAACTACAACCCTACCGCCGTTTTGCGGCAAATCTAAGGCTCTGCTGAAATATATCTCAAACAAATCCCAGAGTCGGTGATTCGAAAGGGATCTACATGATTGCACAGGCGCCGTTCAGGATGCATATACCCCAAAGCCCGTCCTACATAGGTGGTGTAAGTTCATTTAGGTGATATGTCGACCTCGGATTCATAAACCTTGCGGCAGTTAAGAGAGAAGAGTTCCCTCACGGAACGCCCCTTGATCAACCCCCCAAAGCCCCCCCCCCGCCCCATGCCTGTCGCATGGCATGCGTCATCTTGGTGCGATCGATCGAAAAAAGAAAGACTTCTGGGAGTAAAGGGGTGGGTTTTAAACAGGGGTAGGGTTTGTCTCCAAATCGAGGGAACCCCGGAAACAAAAAGCAAAGACGTGTTTTCTTTGCGGTTTTCCTTTCAACCAATCCCAAAGGGTACCCTGAAGAAACCACACAGGGCTCCTATGGGAGTGTCTTTGTGTGGGCCCAAAGGTTGGAGGGAAACCAACAGGAATCCAACCACCGGCGGCTTTGATTAGGGCTCCCTTCGCAGAGACCTTCACTTGCCCCAAAAGGAACACAGGTGTGAAAGGGAACCCGGTTTGATAGAAACCAAGGGAACAAATCTCAGATTCGTTGTGGCTCTGTTTCAGCTGCGTGCGGAGCTTCCTCTCCAAACATCACCCAAGCAACCTCACTTTAAGCTAGCGCCCAAATGCTGATGTTCGAATCTTTGGGGTTCCTCAGGGTGTGGTCCCCTTTCTTGGAGTTGGCACATTGTCTCTTTTGGGCTCCCGCTTACTCCAAAGACCCTCAGGGTCGAGATGCTAGTCTGCGGAAAGGGAATGCAACAGGACCCACTACAGATATTCACCATACCCTGAGTTGGTCGTCTTGGATTGCTGATTTGGGGATTTCAGCCCGGGTAAATGGGAAACCACCCCCAAAGATCCTATCCACCAATCCAAATCACCAGTCTGGGGGGAAGCTGAAACATTCTACCCTTGTGACATCATTGTCTTGAGCTGAGCAAGCATAGAGGTTCTCCGTTCAACAGACCGCCCCCTTTCTTGCCTGAGCCCTCGGCCAATCTTCGGTTCAGACAACCGCAGACTTGAGTCGGCAAAATGTTGAGGAGAAGGCGAAGGTATGCGGCTTTCGGGTGCTTTCCGATGGCCACGCAAAAAAGTTGCGAGGTGGGTGGCTCGTCTTTTTCTGAGTCGGCACCTCTTCTTGGTCTGTTACAAAGGGAAACCACAAGGAAAACCGAAACCACTTTTGGGGGCTCGAAATCCTAAAAATCACCCAGGTGCTGCAATCCTGGGGTTCCTCACTGTGGATTGGCCCAATCCCGTAAGACTGGCTTGTTTACCACAATCATCCTAACGTTGAACTAGTCCGGTGGAGCATACTAATCACAGGTGGTCGCTTTTTAGACCCGAAGTTCACATCGCCGACCGAAGCCCACAACCTTCACAAGTGGATCGACTTCGAGTCAGAGCAGCAAGCAGCTTTTTGTCTCTCCATGCGTCCAATGGGACGTACCTGAAACGCAGCAAAAGAGCAGAGACTGACCCAAGACAAGCTGCATCAAGCTAGCCAGACACGCCTCTGGAAGTTAGGAACAGCTGTCTATTTCAATGACCAGACTTGAAGCCGGCAAAACAGAGCGCCAGCTAGTCCGTGGCAAATGTGTAGACACTAAGGGCAAAAATGTAGGCACATGCTGACAATGCTGCCTCTATGTCCTTGTGGCAGGCAAATCACAAGATCACTCAGGTGAGTGTTACGTAGCGAGCCTTCAAATCGACGGTGTTCTGCTTGTTGTCTTTCAAGGAAAACTTCCATTTGCGATTTATAGCCCCTGGAAAAGAATGGACATATATATATATATATATCCAGTGATACATGTCCATTCAATCGAAGAGCGGACAAACCAAAACGACACAGTTCAGCAAATGGGTGGGTCTTCTTTTGAAGGCGGCTTGTGTAAACGCCAAGCGGCTCTGCCCAGTCAGTGGAGTTGAGCCCTGGGCGAACATGGCCAGTGAGCTGACAGCTGTGCTGTGTGTCAAATAGGAGAACCCCAAAACGGTGCTCCCTTGGGTTCCAGGAATCAAACACATTTTTCAAGCCAGTGGTCCGAGTTCCCTCAGCCGCCAAGCTACCCTGGATCCTTCAAAGCATCTGTTTGCCAGAATTGCAGGAACGTGCCGCAACATGGTGGTGCGAGAAATGAAGTTGTGTTTAAAGGGAAACCCGTGTGCCATCTACAACCCCCCTGCATGAGCACGAGTATGTGGGTGTGTGTGCACGTGCGTGCGTGCGTGCGTGCGTGGGTGTGGGTGCGTGAGCGTGTGCGTGTGCGTGTGCGCGTGTGTGCGTGTGTGCGTGTGTGCGTGTGTGCGTGTGTGCGTGTGTGCGTGTGTGCGTGGTGTGTGCGTGGTGTGTGCGTGGTGTGTGTGTGTGCGTTGTGTGTGTGTGCGTTGTGTGTGTGTGTGTGCGTTGTGTGTGTGTGTGCGTTGTGTGTGTGTGCGTTGTGTGTGTGTGTGCGTTGTGTGTGTGTGTGCGTTGTGTGTGTGTGTGCGTTGTGTGTGTGTGCGTTGTGTGTGTGTGCGTTGTGTGTGTGTGCGTTGTGTGTGTGTGTGTGTGCGTTGTGTGTGTGCGTTGTGTGTGTGCGTGTGTGCGTGTGTGCGGGTGTGCGCGTGTGCGCGTGCGCGTGTTGCGTGTTGCGTGTGCGTGTGCGTGTGCGTGTGCGTGTGCGTGCGCGCGCGCGCGTGCACGCGTGCACGCCCTGCGTGCCCTGCGTGCCCTGCGTGCGTGCCTGCGTGCCTGCGTGCGTGCGTGCGTGCGTGCGTGCGTGTGGTGTGTGTGTGTGTGCGTTGTGTGTGTGTGTGCGTGTGTGTGTGTGCGTGCGTGCGTGCGTGCGTGCGTGCGTGCGTGCGTGCGTGCGTGCGTGTGTGTGTGTGTGTGTCTGTGTCTGTGTCTGTGTCTGTGTCTGTGTCTGTGTCTGTGTCTGTGTCTGTGTCTGTGTCTGTGTCTGTGTCTGTGTCTGTGTCTGTGTCTGTGTCTGTGTCTGTGTCTGTGTCTGTGTCTGTGTCTGTGTCTGTGTCTGTGTCTGTGTCTGTGTCTGTGTCTGTGTTTGGTTGTGTTTGGTTGTGTTTGTGTGTTTGTGTGTTTGTGTGTTTGTGTGATTGTGGAGTATGTGTGGAGTATGTGTGGAGTATGTGTGGAGTATGTGAGTATCAGTATGTGTTTGTGTGTGTGTTTGCTCGCTGTTATCACTTCCAAAACCATGTTTGGCTACGCGTAAACCATATTTGTAGCTGAACCCCACACCCGACATCCACGCCTTCTTAAATCCATCGTAAAAAAATATGAGCTCTATGCGTATCAAACCATACTTGCAAGAAATCCCTTGGAGCGCATTAACTTGCAACGGTACCGCGAATCAAAACCAGGCGCGGACACAGACACAGACAAAGATACACACTCACACAGGCACGGGCACAGACACAGACACACAGACACAGACACGGAAACGGACACAGACACAGAGACAGACACAGACCCAGACACAGACGCAGGCAGACGCAGACGCGGACGCGGACGCGGAGGTTGACGCGGAAGCGGACGCAAACGCAGACGCATACCCACACACACACACCCACACACCCACGCACGCACGCACGCACGCACGCACACACTCACACACACACACCCACACCTACGCACCCACCCACCCACAAACACACACACAAACACAAACACACACAGACACACAGACACACACACAGACACACACAGACACACACACACACAGACACACACACACACAGACACACACACACACACCAGACACACACCAGACACACACACACGCAGACACACAGACACAGACACACACACACAGACACAGACACACACAGACACAGACACACACACAGACACAGACACACACACCCACACAGACACACACCCACCCACACACACACACACACAGACACACACCCACACACACACACACACCCACCCACCCACCCACCCACCCACCCACCCACACACCCACCCACCCACCCACCCACCCACGCACGCACGCACGCACGCACGCACGCACGCACGCACGCACGCACGCACCAACACCAACACCACTACCATCACATGCGACACTGAAAATTAGGTACTTTGCCAGGTTGGTTTCCCAGTTCAGTTTTCTTCTCCAAACTCTTTGGGACTAGATAGGGGAAGCGGCACGCTTGTCTGTCAAATCCTGGCTTGCATCACACTCCGCATCAGACATGGACAAGGACTTGTTGCAAGCTTGACATGTTCGCGACACGTTCTTCAGGTGCTCCAAGCCATGCATTCAATTGGCCCCGGATTAATAAACCCCAGTTCATATATATCTTGGGGGATGTCCCTGGTTTGAGTGGGGAATACTCACTCGTGCAGGGAACACCCCCATATATGGCCAGTGAAGATCCCCATCCCCACGAAAACGTCGACTAGAAGGGGTGGTGAATTCACCAACCCCCCGAAATGGGATCCCAGAACGGTTTTGACCACCAGCCATATTAAGAAACAGGGGTGTATGAGTCGGGGACATTACTCAGATGCTTAGTGGATATCCATGGGAAAAAAAGGGCATCCTTTTTTGGTTGGTTGAGCTTAAAGGGGAACCCTTCCAAATAAAAAGCGGAAAAAAGGGCGCCACTGAAAATACCTAGCATTGGTCCCCTTCTCCCTTCGATCCTTTTGATCCAAGGGGCCTTTTGATCCCCGGCAGGTGGCGAAGCAGGCGAGCGCTCTGGCCAGGTCCGGTGGCAGTGGGTCCGTGGCCTGAGACGAAAAAGCCAGAAGCGAAAGCGAGGCAAGACATCGGCCCAGTCTGCAGGACCGCGATGTCCCCAATGAAAAAAAGAGACAGACCCAAACAAAAGTCCGTTGATCTCTTTGCTTTATGTTGTTGTTTTCCTTCCCGGTCATCTCGCAAAGGAGGAGAAAAAAAACAAAAAAAAACGGCCTCGGCCATCCGCCGCAGTCCCCCCCAACCAAAACACTCAAACAAAAGACTCGGCACACCTCGCCTGGACGTTTTGGCGCTGCAGGCTTTTGAAGGCCAGGCGGTAGCGGTGAAGGAAGATGCGGTCGCACAAGCGGAAGTCCAGCAGCTGAGTACCCAAGGCCTCGAAATGGACGGGATGCTTGGCTCCAAATTCCCCTTAGTTATTTGTAGTGGGTTTATCTTTAGTGTTATATATATATATGTATATATCCTGTATATACATATATTATGTATATATATATATATACACAGAAAGAACAACATGTATGGGTGTTTCTCAAAATACGGGAACACTAAGTGGCTTGTTTTGCTTTCCCTTACAAAACCGCCCAAAAGGGGGTCCACCATTTTGGGAAACCCCATACAAATACATATATGTATATATATATACATAACATAAGTATATCAAGTACATTGGGATGGGAGTTTACATAAACACATGATGCAAATTGATTTGTTTAAATGAACACTCAAACTGTTTTTTCAGTTTGCCTTTGAGACATGCTGGCAAGGGATCCCGCAAAAACACACACCTGCGTATGAGCCATGATCTAGCAAGTGTGTTTCACCAAAAGAGGACATGGTCTTCGTGGGAAATCTAGTGAGTCCCCCCATATTTCTCGTGTTGGGGTCCCTTCGAATGGATTGTCAGAATTAGAGGCCCTTTTGCACCTTGGACGGCGGTGTCCAAAACAAACTTAGGCCTGCAACAAGTTGTTTGGTTGTTACTGGCTGCAAGGAAATCTGAAGGAAACCCAACGTTTGTTAGTTTCTGGTCGTACTTTTCCCTGTGCTTCCGTAACTAGCCAACTAGCCAAGCCAGGCAAACAAATCGTAAAACATAACCTGATTCCACACTATTTTGGCAATCGGAAGCACCGGCTTTGGCTCTTTATTCGAGGGATCCCTTTTTGGGTGGACTATAAACAGGGAACCCAAAAGGAAATCCCAAGCAATTTGTTCATTGTTTATCGTTTCTTGGGTGGATTCAATGAAAAACAACAGGAAGCAACCAGCACTTGTTCTTTTGGTTTGGAGGGGTATGCGATGGGAATTGGGTGGGGGGGAGCTTTCAGCATTTTTGTTCATGCTGGATCCTTTCCTGGGTGCATTCAAGCAAAAGAACAGGAACAAAACCAGCGCTTGTTCTTTTCGTTTGGGTGCTAATACAATGGGAATCCAAAAGGAAAACCCTTCCTGTTGTTCTGTTGTTTGGGGGGACCCTATTTTAAGACACGCCCTTTTCTGGGGCTATCCTCAGATGCCCCGCTCAGTTCAACTTTTGTTGAGTCAAATGGAATCTCCACTACACACCAAACAGATCTAAACAGCTAAAAAGCTAAAAAGATCAAAAACGCTAAAATATCCAAAAAGATCTAAACAGCTAAACCGAACTAAAAAAAACTAAAAAGATCTCAAAAGATCCGAACAACTAAGAAAAACCGCACGGCCTTGGCGCCGCCCCAAGCGCTTTTTTCCCACCCCAACAAGCGCCCCACGTCGACGCCCTGCCGCCGACCGAGACGCGGTGGACTTCTCGTCCCGCACCACGGGGTGCCCCAAAAACGCTCCGTGGCTGCGGATCTGGTGCCGCCTCCCCGTGGCGATCCGGGCCTCGCGTTTTCGCTCGCGGACGCGGATTCGCTTTTGTGCGGACGCGGATTCGCGGCTTCGCGGCTTTTTTCGTTCGTGGCGACCCGGAAGAAAAAAAGAACCGGCGCCTGGTTTTTTTGTTTGGGGGGGTTGTGGGGATTTTTTGGGAAGAAACAAAAAAGCCGGCCGAGCAAGAGGGGGAAGGCGTTCCTATTTGGTCTGTCTCAAAACGAGCGGCGGGGAGGGGGGGGGAGCTGGGATATGTCGAAAAGCAGTTTCATCGTGTTTCTCTTTGTTTGCTTCCTAGATAGCCAAGTTGCGATCCCTTTTTTCAGTCACGGGTGCTGGTTTGATGGTAAAGTGCATGCGTGCAAAAAAAACACACACACACAAGAAAAAAACTGGCGATCCAGGCGGTTTCTTTTGGGGGTGCTTTTTGTTGGGTGCAAGCAAAAAGGTCCGGGGAAAAACATGCCCCTCACCTTTCGTCTGTGGCGTTTGGATAATCTTTTATGGGGTGCAAGACTTGATGGTTTATAAGGGTCGTTCCCTCATTCCCTGCTGAGAACCAGCAAGAAGAAAAAAGGTCCGGGAACAAAATGCCCGTCCCCTTTTCATGGGCTACGTCGTTGCGTTTTGTGTTGTTTCCCCGAAGCAAAAGGTCGTCTAATGTGCGATTTGGTCACACCAAAAAGCTGTTCGGATTTCCCTTGGGGAGAGCTATAAAAATAACACGGGCTATTTTACCACCCAGCATAGATGGCACCGGCTAATGATAAAAATCAGTGCCATCAGGCTTCAACCAAACTGGGTTGAGCTGAGCAACAGGTTGGTATTTTGGAGGTTTGGGTTGGAAATGGTGGACACTTAAAATAAAATAAAAAAAACGGGATTTGAAACCAGTTGAGAGGGATTGGCCTACAGGAGCAGGGTCAAAAAAAGGCTCCCACTTTTGGGGTTGGAGGAAACCCTGATATAAAACCCATTTTAAGGGCGGTTAACGACCATCCCTACCAACCCCAGGCAGGGTGTTTTGGCCACCCAAACGCTCCCGATTCAAACAGCCAGGGTTTGAGACCCCCAAACACCGAAGCGGGGTGTCTAGTGGAGGGGTCAGGTCTTCCATTGAAAGCTCAGGAGCCTTTGGGCATGGCAAATACTGAACCTCAAGCGAATGAAAGGTTCCTTCCGTCGTTCAGCCAGGCCACCGCCACCAGGGTTGCCACGAAGAGCCAATGGAGGTGTGCGGCCACCTGCAAAAGGTTCCGAAAGGCTTGGTTTCCTAAAAACCAAATCCTTGAAAAAGGGGTTGTAAGCAAATCAAAGGGTTGGAAGGGTCGTAGTAATGATAGCCTACAAGAGGTTGTAGGATAAAATACTTCAAGAGTCCAAGACCGCATCCAGCCACAATCATAGGAGCAGCATGTTAGCAATTGGTGTGTCCTTCATTTATATAGCCCTATCTGCAAAACGCAAAGTCGTTGGGGGGCTTTCCATAGGCGCCAACCCCTCCTGCCCAAATGCCAACTGGAAGTTGACGGTTTACCCTTGCCAAGGTCGACTCCAAGATGTTTGTCTCATTGGGACCCCAAAAATGTGTCTGTTTTCTTCGAAACCACAGGGACAAAACACACCGAGTTGGACCAAAGTTGGACAGCTTGGTGAAGGTCGACACTACCCCCAACCTCACCCAGGGACAAACAAAATTAGAGCCGCGGTTAATATTCATTCAACGCAGGGAATTTGGTGATCCCAATGGTACTTTGGCGACATGCCTTCTGCTGCCGCCTTTGCCTCCAATAAATATTGACCTCTTCTGATATCATGCTCCATGGATTCTTGACTTTGGGCAATGGGCCCCTTGTTTAGTTCACGAAACAAACTGGACAATCTTTATCAGCTTCCTTTGGTTGGTGGTTTAGATTGGTGCTTAGGGGATCTTAGGGGTTGGACCCTCAACAAGAACCTGAGGTTCAAATCCAAACCCAAACCACAAATCCAAACCACCCATGGGAACCTGCATCACAGAAAATGGCCCTAAAACCATTTTTTCTCAACCAAAGACACATTGGCGGTTCACTGGGCAGAGACTTCCTGGATTTGCCTCTAACCCTTCTATAAATTCACTTCCGTTCGTTTCCCCAGTAACTACACGACTTCTTAAACCCCAACCAAAGACACGTGTCCGCGGGGCAAATGGAAGATACTAGCAAACGCTTCAGTTGGTGTCAGTGGTGTGTACCATTGGACCAAAAAGCTGAACGCCCCGCGCATGCCGCATCCCCCGTGCAGCTGGAGCCGAGTTCCGCGCTTGGACGGGAAAATTGGGAGGAGCTCCAGGCCGGGGATACTGTGGATGATTACGAAATCCATTTTGCATCACCTGAGAAACCATAGAATGATTCGATTCCCCAACGTAAATACCAACAAACCGTGGTTTCAACCATGGTTTTAAAGTGGTGCGAGCGGATTTCGTCCATCCACAGTACCTCCATTTAGCTGGTTCGCTGATTGGTCACCGGCCAGCTGCTCACTAGGGCGATCCGTCCCTACGCCGGTTACCTGCATCCCCTAAAAAAACATCTGGGTGGGGATAGGCAGAATCGAATCCGACTCATTTCCCCAGCCTTGAAGTGGGTCCTGGAGGGCTTGCCCACGCGGCCAGAGCGCGTGGGGCCATCTCCTGCGTCTTGGCTCAGAACAGCCCTATCTTGTTTAAGGGACACCTCAAGGAAATGCAGTACCGCATGTGTGTGTGTGTGGGTGTGTCTGTCTGTGTCTTTTTGGAGTTGATTCCATGTTTGGGGTTGTTTGAAAGGGAGGCCAACTGAAACCGAAGCCTCTGTTTCTTTGAGGGAACCCTCTTGGGTCATAAGACACACCGCGTTCCGGGGATTGCTCATAAGACAAACCCTACGGGCCTTGCCAGGACACGTGGGCGGAGATGGCGCGGCTCCGGGGAAGCCATCCGTGACCTCGTCGACGGGTTTCGGCACGGGGCAACAGATCCCCCCCCCACGACTGTTTTTTGGACGGTACTTGGGTGCTGGACATGACAAAAACCAGCTGTTGTGGTGGGTGTGTCTCTTTTTAGGGTACTCTTTTTTTTGGGTTGGTTTCAAGGGAAACGAACGGAGCATCTTACCATTCGTGTGATCCGCAAATTTCGCACACAGCAAACACCAAGATCTGGCTAACTTCGTGCATGTAGCTCCGAGGCTCTGTGCCGTTCAAGGTGACATTCAAGCTTGCCAACAAACAATCGTGTCGACGGTATTCATTCGTGTTCTGCGGGTGTCACTCTCATGAAAGTCATGTTTGTTTCCATCGCCTTTCGGATTCATAGGGGCGAATCCCCGGAATGGACCATCCCCGATCAAAATTAAACAGGTTGACTAATCCTGATCAACATTTTCTGGCACGCCGGCTTTCCGAATTCTGATTTGGGCTCTCCGGAACCAAGCGCCAAGAAACAGCCCTTGCACTGAACCAAGCGCCAAGAATCAGCCGTTGGATTGCAAGAACTGA
>CAUJNA010001001.1:339549-344549 GCA_963377175.1 Effrenium voratum | reverse complement strand
TGTTAGAGCCTTCAGTGACAACAACTTGCTGAAAATATGATTTTCGCTAGACACAGTGACTTCATATTTGCTTAATTGAAAATATTTGGTCAGAACTGGTTTGTCCGAACGATTCAGCGGCCATTCAGTTGCAAACAGAAACTTAGAACCCTTTTCTTCGAAACCATCACATTCAAACACGTGGCCCGAAGTTCAAACCATCGAGGCATAGACTGCTTTGAGGGTGTCCATATGCCTCCGTGGGGGGTCTCCATTCGCTGAAGTCGAGGAGCTTGTAGAGAACCATTCCTTAGTGTTGCAAGGAACGGCTTCTGGTGGGTGGGGTGGGTGGGTGGGTGGGTGTGTGGGGTGTGTGGGTGGGTGGGTTGGTTGCGTTGGGTTTGGGTTGGGTTGGGTTGGGTTGGGTTGGGTGGGTGGGTGGATTGGGGGGGGTTGGGTCCTACACGTAGTGGAATGGTACGCGCTCTGGAAGTGCAGTTGAACATTTTCCGAAAGGACAGAAGCTTCCACAAACACCAAGCCATGTTGAGGGTGAAGTCGGACAATCCCTCTCACTTGCCTTCACCCAGGGAAAGAGTTAAGCGCACACGCGGCTCCCGCAAGGATTGCCTGGACAACAACTTGTTTGATTGAACCAGCACATGCGGACACCGAACTGCAGCATCGCCCGAAGTGTTTGCGGGCGTCACCTGACCAAAAGCCATGTCCGTGTTGTTGTTGGCGTCGCACGCAAACGTCCAAACCCGTGGCATTTCCCAAGAAGTGTCTTAAACACTATTGCTGGCAACCTCTGACAAAGAGCACGGAACTCGACATCACCTCATGTGAGAAAGCGCGTGGCGCGACCGAAGGGGCGCTGCGACGAATAGCGTATAAGCTCTTGTGGAAGGGAAATCGCTTCGGCCTGAAGTTTGTCCTTGCCGCGCTTGTCAGACATGAATCGCAAAAGGCCCGAGTTGGCCAACGGTTTGATCACTCGGACGCAGCCTCGAGCAAATGGGCCAGGCCGATCACTGATCGCTTGCTGGCTTCCTGCAAAGGGTTTGTAGTGAAAACAGTAGACCTTTTGAAGCTGGAGACGGGGAAATGTGGTCGGCACTCACGCGCGATCATGATCTGTCGTGTCGCCAAGACCCGTGTGCTCAAGGCGCTGCTTGCGTCCGCTGCTGCAGCGCCAGCCACAGGCCAAGACGCAAAGCACACAGCGCAGCTGTCAGTGTGGCGCAAATTGCTCAGGACCGTCGCGCAGCGGCAACCCGAGAAGAGGACATGAAGCAGGTGGCAAGAACGAATTTGGCTCGTCTGCCCTTCCAACGGTTACCTCTGGCAATTGGGCGCGCTGGGCGTAGCCTTCCGCAATAGTCAGTGGATTCCTGCGAAGGCAAAGACTCACTGCTTAGCACAGAAAAGGAAGAAACGGAGCCTGTCCGGTCTCTCACCGGAGCTTTTCCGGTCTTTGCCCGGAGCCTCCCCGGTTTTTGCCCTGAGCCTTCCCAGTCTTCTACCAGCCTTTCCTGCCTTCGTGCATTTACAAGGGCTTGTCCGTCTTTTCAGGCGTTCAAACCGGAGCCCTCCCTGTGTCGGCGGAGTCTTCCCAGTCTTCGTCGTCGAGGGCCTCCAATTGACAACCTAGTTGGTACAAGTGACGACTACATCTTGGCAAAATTGATGAGATATCTGCGGGACGAGCGAAGAGAAACCAGCGAGTACAGGAAATACCAATGGACAAGGGTCTTGCAACTGCTACCAAGAAACAAAAAGCAACAGCCAGCCGCAAACCCGATAAAAACATAGACAAGCCATCAGTACCACCTTCAAATGTTAGAGGATTCTGGCAAGAAACTGTGGTTCCTGGGAAAGAAGCGGACAGCTTACGCGGCTTTGGCTGGTTGGGAAAGGAGCAACCCTAGCAATATAGTGTTGGGGAAGATAATCGTCCCATCCCCACCTGGTTTCTAGCTTGCACTGTTTGTTTTAGGTTTGCCTCCATACTCCCAACTAATAGAACAACCAAGTCATTCACCCAAAACAACTTCGCTGTATCTTTGGGCTCGAACACGAAGTGTCCAAGCCCTGTCCTTTTGAAGACATGGAAGGCGCTATTGAGCCAAACCAAACTGCGAAAACCACCTATGTTCAATAACAAGCTGGGCCAAGGTCGACCCCGGATTAATCAAGAAGGTGAATTCGTACGGGTGAAATTTAGCAGTACCCTGCAACTGGATAATACTTCTTGTCCGGCCCCTCTACTACCAAGCACACCTATGGCCCAGCCAAGGATGCAGCGAAAACGACCAAATTAATCCTAGCTATGTTTGACCAAACTGGCCTTCCACGCCTGTCCGAGCCAACAAGGGGCACCCCTCCCCAGGTTGACTTTGTCAAGTGGGACACCACCCAAAAAAAAACATGCGAAACTTGCCGGTGCTCAGCAGGGAATGAGGGAATGACCCTTCTAAACCAACCTGTGGTTTCCTTTGAAGGATTTTTTTCGGACACCACCCAAAACAAGAGATGCGAAAGAAAACGGCAAACAAAAGGATGCGTCATTCCCTACTGAGCACCAGCAAGGAAACAAAAAGGAACAAAATAATTTGCGTCCGAGCCGCGATCTTCCAACTCCAGCACCACCTTGGGCTCCAGACCAGCTTCGTCTTGCACATGGTGAGTCGGCTGGGGCGTCACCCTGGCCATCTAGCAAGCGGGAAGACGGGGAGTGACTTTCTCACGGGAATGTGCGAGCCAAATTTCGGCAATGTTTAGAAGAGGATCAAGTATTTAATTGCTTGCTTAGCCGCTTCTGTTACTAGAAGTAAAGCGATCTTGACGAAAACAGGCCAATCTGAGAAGCTGGAACTTGTGTAGTAGGTCTCCGAAGTAAGTGCACATGTTTGCAAGTTGCACAATGATTCCGAGGGTCCTGAAAAGAGAATTGGACCCTCTACGACTCTCTACAGACAAGGACTTTCAAAGGGGTTTTCACTCGTTTCACCCCGAGGTGAGCTTCTCATTTGCCTATAAGGGTACCCGATGTGTCTTTTTTGTTGGTCTACTTAGTAGACGAAAACCCTCCCCACCAAAAAAGAAACGGTAAAAGGGCACCTAGCTGGGGGACCTACTGTGGATGGACGAAATCCGTTTCGCATCACCTGAGAAGCCATAGAATGATTCGATTCCCCTGTAAATACCAACCAACCGTGGTTTTCCACGATTTTAACGTGGTGCGAACGGATTTCGTCCATCCACAGTTGCGCAGCTTGCGCCCTCCGCCTCTTTGAGGCCCGCAGAAGCCGCTCGGTCGCCGCCCGCAGCGCGGCAAGAGGAAGCCCTGCCCGGAGAGGCGACGGAAAGTTTCGCAGAAGTCGGGAAAGTCTTCGACAGGGAGACTTCCATTTGGTTAAGACCCCTGGAAGAAAAAACATCCAGTAGTGATAGATTCCCTTTAATGACAGGGAGAGAAACTCATTGGAGGGAACCTGGAGTCTCCATGACCCTTAAAGAATGGGTCAATGACCCATTATTTTGGGTAGTGACCCCATTTTTGAAGGGTCATGGAGACTCCAGGCTTCCATTTGGTTAAGACCCCTGGGAAAAATGAGAAAATACGTCCAGTAGTGATAGATTCCCGTTAAAACCAACAGGGCAAAATAAAAGATATTCTTAAGCAAATGGAGGGAGAGAAACTCGTTGGAGGGAAGACTCAATTTTGAGAGACACTCAGACCACTTTTGTCCGATCACATACTTCTTGGAAGGCTACTTTCCTTTTTGACAAGGGGGGCTCATGTCAACATCATTTTGGGGCGGACCGGCTTTTGCAGAATGAACACGCACAAAAGGTAAGTTGAACAATCGATGTAAGCCAGCGCGCCGAATCTACCACCCCGGCCCCACGCCCGAAAGCAACATGAGGCTTGAGTCGCATGCGCCGAATGTCATCTGGAAGAATTATCAGTTACCAACCCAAACTGAGGGCTCCACTATGAAAGGTCAGAGGGCTGAGGTTGCAAACCAAAACCTTTGTGAGGTCGCGAGTCATGCGCCCAGATGTGTTTTTGTGCTGACGGGTTGATGGAAGTAGAGCGTTACTTGTGTAGAATCCAATCAACTATGCAAGGCGCCAAGTACAGATTAGGTGCATATATGTCTTTGCAATTCACCTTGGGGTTGGTTTCAGGCGCCCATTCGGATGGTTCCATTTAGAGGCCCCGACCGCAATCAAACCCGCCTGCAAAGTTCAGCGCCCACAGGATTGTCAGGAGGTCGTCCTGAATGCGCCATTCGTAGTAGGAGGGCCTAAACATAATCCTTTCGAACAAAATGGATGGCCCTGATAGATTATGGAACAACCAGGCCAACCACGATTTTCTACCGAAACAACCACAAAGACGCCTATGGGCCTAAATTAGAATGAGATTGCGGGATATGTCAATAACAAGTTTAGACATGGTAGGAGTAATTTATGAGTGAATCATCTCAGCCGTTCGGCCGGTATTCAACCGCTTGTCTTCAAAAGACTATTTGTTTTCGCTTTTTGGGCTTCCCAGGGTCCGGTGTGGTTGCAAAATATTTGGGCTTCCCAGGGTCCGGTTTGGTTGCAATACAAATGGTGTAGAGAGGTGGTCATGTTCGCAAAGGACCGAAACTAAATCTGATCCCTGAAAGCGAAAAGAAACTAAACCAAGCTACGCTTGGACTCCGGTAATCTTCAAGGGTCGGGACCCCCACAATGCTCGCTTCCTTTATGTTTCCCTTTGAAGCCAACCCAAGAACAGACACCCACAGAAAGCAGGCTCTGACAAGGCGGAAAGGCAAGTCATGTCTGCCAGAGGTAGGAGGTTCTGCCTAAGTCCTGGTGGTCCTCTCGTTCTGCCAAACTATGGGCTAAAGCGTGCTGAGCCTTGTCCTCAAGGCGGCCCGGAAAAACC
Organism: Effrenium voratum; assembly: GCA_963377175.1. Taxonomy (NCBI): domain Eukaryota; class Dinophyceae; order Suessiales; family Symbiodiniaceae; genus Effrenium; species Effrenium voratum. The sequence continues at coordinate 339,622 of CAUJNA010001001.1, read as the reverse complement.
TGCATGATCTCGTTACAGGAAGACTCGGGAAATACCCACCAGGCACTTGCTGAGAAGGACAAAAACGAGTCTT
>CAUJNA010001001.1:147049-334549 GCA_963377175.1 Effrenium voratum | reverse complement strand
GTGCCTATCTGGGCTGAGACCCCAAAGCTTTCAGCTGTCGGGGAATAGAAAGGTTTCTTCCCCCCCTTGGCTCCAAATCATTGGAGTGAACGTTTGTTGGATTTCGGCGTGGTTCTCGACTGTCAGTCCTCTATGTTGCAGCGCCTCATCTGCATCACCGCTTGCTTGGACAGCTGCTGCCAAAACCCCACACTGGCGATACCTCGGGGCTTGGATGAGTTGAGACTTGTCGCATGGATTCTGCCAGTGGCAGGGGATAGCTTTTCAGGGTGAGAGCAGCTCTCGCATTTTGCGAGTGCAAGGACACCAGCTAGACGTCTCCGGCATTTCCTGGGCCAGAAATATGGATCAACCCCCATATGGCTGTGGCTCAAAAAACCGGAATTCCAAAATGGGTTGCCCTGAGCGGAAACATGTACCAAAACCTGCGGTCTGCCCCTGGCTAATTTTGAGCCACAACCAGATGTATCCCTCTTACTTCTAGAGGCCAGCGTGAGACAACTTTACTCGTGGAGCTGCCGGTGCTCGAGCGCTTACCCAGTCATCTCAAGCCTGGTAGCCTATTGGTTTCCCCACAGGTCCATTGTGAGACCCCAAATGCGTCGTTTTCTTTTTTCAGGGGACTGGGGACTGAGCGCTTGGCAAGTGGGCCGTGCCCCTGGCTCAGTGGATTTGAGTCTCCGTGCCTTTGCTCCAAAGGCCCAAAATTTCGAGCGCTCCCGGAATGGGCAGCCGGGCACTGAGCCAATCTGGCTTGGGGTTTCAGTAGACCTCCCCAAAGGACCTGACAACAAAGCTTAGCCTTTTGGAACCTTGATTGAGGTCCGAAATGCAAAGGTCGACCGACCCCCCTTCCGCACATCGGTGAGATCTTCATAATTTAACAACCTGACATATGGGAGTTACATCGGTCGGAGCCCGACCAAACCCACCCTGGCTTCTGCAGCGCCCCGAGTCTTCGCAAAACAGGGGCCATACTAAGAAAGGATTGTTTCTCGTACACGAGGCTGCACGCCCATTTGAGTGAAGTTGCGATGAACTTTGCCCAACGACTGTCGAGCAAAATCCACTTAGCACCACGACCACAAACTTTGGGATGAACCGCTTGACAACTGGTGAATCATTTTGCCCATGAGTACACAACGGCAATCAATGAATCGTCAGGTTCGAAATGTGGGAGGGAGGGGAATTTCCGTGCGTGCGTGTTTCTTGAGAGCATTTGCGGGGGAGGGTTTACCTCATAGGTAGATGGCCATGTTAAATCTAATCAAACCCATCTAAACCAGTGCCTTCGATTTTTAACCAAACTAACCGATGAAAAAAATACCTATGGTTTACCTTAAACGTAGGTCAAAAGGAAAATGGTCAGGTCAACCGTCCGGGTGGCCCAGCGTGGCAGCGGACCAGGCCAGCCTGAGCTTTCACCAGGTCTCACACACCAGAAGCCAGCAGGAAGTTTAGATGGCCTGTCCAAACAGATCCCCCGCTCAAAGCTTATTAACTCTTCGTGGATGAAATGGACATCCCCCCCTTTTTTAAACACTAAAAAGAGCTAAGAGGCTGAGGAACCGGATGGCTGGGAACCACCCAGTTAGGAAATGCCCTGGTTTTTGGTTGGCCAAGTCCCTGTAGAACTTCTGGTAGCTGCTGGCTTCTATGAGCACATCATTCTCCCATGGCATACCCAGCATAACCATGTTAACAGTAACTGTACGAACTGAACTGGGCAATGGGTGAACATAAATGGCACAATTCCCCCATGCTGGTTTCATTGTCCCACGTCATGACTGCAAGCAAATGGCACCATCGAATTCCCCTGATGCAATCCTCAGAGGGAAGCCACTACAAAGGGGGCCAAGTCCTTGTCGCGACCCAAGAGAAAAAACATAAGGGACTGCATTTGTCCAGCCGAGTCAATGGCTGACAATCACATTCATGTGTCATGTAAACAAAAAGGGAAGCGGGTAATTCCTAAAAAGGGTGCATTTTCAAGGGTGCCCTCGTTCGGTGGTTTTCAACGGAAGCCTTTAACGGCCGTCGCTTTCAGGCTACCCCATTTTTCGATTTTTGGGGTGGGTTTCCAAGGGAAGCCAAAAAGGAAAACCAACCATCTTGGGGGGGATAAGCCTAAAACCAGACACCCCCCAAGCCTCTTTTGGTGCCGCGCTTGGGCCCAGAATTTCATGCAAAACGAGGGTCTGCGCCAGCTCATGGGGCCGCAGGCTTGGCAGCTGTCGCTGTGCCGCACGGAGAGCACCGCGGCAGAGGGTCACCTGGAAGACGGGGTTCGGCAAAGAGAGAACTAGGTCCAGTAGAGAAAAACAGGGTCCAATTCCTGGTTTACTTTTGACCCATACCCACTTTGTAGAGAGGTTAGAAGAAGTTGGTACCCGATGTTTTTTTCCTGTAGTCTATTTTAGTAGGGGAACCCTCCCAACCAAAAAAGAAACGGCAAAAGGGCACTACTGGGGGACCTAGAGAACCACGGTGGAAAGGGGGAACCCTTTTTTGGGGTTGACCCATGGTTAGGAAACCCAAAGGTCCACAGTGACATCCTACCCCGAAATGCACCAACTTGTCCCCTACATGGCGGCTTGAAAATACCAAGCAAATTTTGAGAACCTCCAAATGTGCACAAGGGAACCAGGGCCAAAATTCTGAGATCCGAGAAATTTGCAAGCCTCCACACAAATCCAGGTGGTGTAACAAACAATGGTTTCCAGGTTCAAAACTGATGGGAAATGACTGGGTTGAACAAGCAATGGCCAACAAGAGCGACTAAACTTTTGGTATGCCAGAATGGTCCAGACCCAAAAGTCTAGGAACTCCAGGGGTCCAGGAACTTTCGGGGTATGAAAGTCATCATGGGGTTGAGGGGGACTGTGAGATCAATTTACCTCATTTGGGGAAGAATGTTCGTGATGACTTGGACCCCTTCCATTTTGCTGGGCTGTTCCAACTGATCCCCTGCTGAAAATTTGACTTGTTGTTTGTGGGTTAAATGGAAACCCAACCACCAAAAACCCGAAAAAGCTAAGAAGCTAAGGAACCGGATGGCTTGGATGGCCGGGAACCACCAAGTGTAGTGGCAGAAATATTCCCTTGTATCGGCCATGGTGCTTGACACGACAACTTCGCCACAGACCCTGCTGTCCCAACCCTCGACAGAAAAACATAATAAAACAATGCGCTCAACACATCATAACACACGCGCATACACACACACAAAACAAAGAGACCCAATAACTCTGAAGTACTAAACAAAACAACATAAGTGTGAGTCTTTGTGAGGGTACCACCTTTCGGTGGCTAGTTACAAGGAAACCTTTTAGGGAAAGGCACCAACTTGGGGGTCGGAATCTCACTTCCTGAGTGGATTGGTCAGAAAAAGTCCAAACTTCTATTCACCACTAAAATGGTCTTCCCAAGACGTTCAAAGTCCATGAACTCAGGAAGCAAGCAATCCTGTAAAATGACACGCTCACCGCGCATTTGTGTCCCGAGCTGCATCCTCTTGGCCCAAGCGCGCCAGAGCCCTGAGCGCCGGAACGCCGTCCCCAAGCCGGGCTCCATGCATCTCCCGCAGCAAATGCACGCCTTGCGCGGGCAAACGCGAATAAAAATCATTCCATGTAGCCATGGGTCAAAGCCCGTACCCCCAGTGAACATCCCAATGCCCACTAAAATAGACTAAAATGGGTGGTGTACCTACCCCAAAATGGTACCATTGGTTTTGACCCACAGCCATGTGGGTGCGTCTTAAAAATGCGGGGGAGGGGGGGAAAAGGGGGGGTCTTGACAAATAGAGGTGTCCTTTGGTTTTCCTCCAAAGCAAACCACCCTCCAACAAAAATGGACCGTCACCCATGTTTGGTGGGCTTGTTTGCAGCGTTTTTTAAGCCCGGACGCGCCAATCAGAAAAAATGGGACCTCGGTTGTGTTCCCAAAAGGTGGGCGCATTTGTGGGGGGAAGCCGCCTATGCATCTGGATCTTTCAGCTAGACTTCCAAGTTGCCAAACTCCTCGAACCAAATCCCAAAGTGTCATCGCGCGGGTCGTCGGAAGCAAGAGACAGAAACAAACAAACTGAGCCTGCGTCGCATTGTCCCTTTGGTTCGGTGGGCCGTTGGACAAAGGGATTTCATCTAGACGTTGGTTTGTGGAAGATACAGGAGATACTCCTAGTAGTAGTGAGCATTATTCTTGAAACCAATTTGACCCTGGAACTATACTTTGACTTTGATGATTTGCCTTTGTGAGAATGACCAGAGAAGCGGAACAGGGGAATCAATTGGCACCCCACCCCGTTCTTTTTTAATGTTAACCCCGGATTAATAAACCCCTGGTTGATTAATAGGGGGGTGTCCCCTCTTAGTGGGGATTCATTACTTTTGGAGGGAACACCCCCCTAATGATGGGACGGGTTTTATTAATCCTGGGTCAACATTAAGGCTTGAGGCAGGCTGCTTGGTTCGCTTTTTCTGTAAGCCGATACCCCTCCGCATCCTTGAGCCCGCCTTGCTGGGTGGCAGCGCACGTTTCGCAGGCCGAGATGGCCGCGCTGCAGGCGCTGACGTCCGGTGAAACCTGAGAGATGCAGTCATAGGTGGCCTTTTGGAAAAATAGATGGCCCTGGTAAATAGAGTCAACCCCATCTAAACCAGGGCCCTCTATTTTTTCAGCAAACCAACCAAAAAGGACACCTATGGATACAGTGCTCGACATCTAAGTGGCTAGGGGACGTAGAGCCAGGGTGAGTTGGTCACGTGGCCAACTCAACCACGAAGGATACCCCGTTTTTGTTGTAGAGTAAGCCCCTTGAAAGCCACGTTTAGGAATAGTGAAAATATGCCTTTCTAAGCCGATCAAGCCTTACCAAGGCTCTCTTGTCAGGGGGGACCTCTGCATGGTTTCATGCAGCGTTTGCCCAACCAAAAAATTAGGCCTGTCCGATTCTGGTCCACATTTGGTGAACCTCAATATGTAAAACATGTTCAACGTAGATCCCAGATAGGCCCTTATGAACGGTTTCGGGTCCCAAATAAGCTACTTGGTGCGTCTTAGAACCGCTAAACCAAAGGTCTGAAGAAAGGCGACGAGTCATTTTGGAAACGCAAGCAACTGGTTGTCTTAGAAAGTGACACTCAGCTATCCCACCAATAGCAGATATCCCACACATGTTCCTGGAAAATAACCAAATATGTGCTAACTGTACCTATTGGCTAGGTATGCTAACTGAGTGTTACTCACTATGGCGTCAATGTTGCCCCGTGGAGTGAGGCTTCCCTTCTTGCAGCGGACCGTAAGCTCTTAGCCCTTTGGCCACTCACCGACCCGCTTTAGAGGTATAGTCAATTCCAGAAACACGAAGCGAATAAACCAAGTAAGCATGGCAGATTGTAAGATGTTCCTTGTTCCGACAGGGATCCATATGTTGTTCGCGAACGCTAGGAATTTCGTTCCCAGAGTCATCGATCTGGCGGTTCCCCAACAGTGATCCGGATTCCCTCTTAAATCAAACACCCTCGATCAAACATATTTGTCTCAATCCTGGTTCACATGGAATGGCGAAGGACGCAACAAACTCACAAGGGGGCTCCAACAAAAAATGTGAGGGCTCCCTCAAGGAAATGGTTGAACCCTTTGTTTGTATATATATATATATATGTATGTAAGCTAACCAAACGGCACCACACAAGCAAGCGATAACTCTTTTATCCAAGCAATGTGTTGGTGCCAGGGACTCATCTTCCCCTGTCAGATGTCTACTGCTGGGGCCTTGGGGCCACCCCCACAGTATCTCAAAAACTGAAGAGCGGGTGTGCAGACCACAGGGGGGTCTGCCAGCAGGGGAAGTGAGTCACCCACCGGCTCCGGTCACGGGAGCATGGGTGGGCCCACGCTAAGATCAAATGCATCTCCATTCAGAAGACGCGGGAGAAAAGTGAACTCTTCGCGAAGTTCCTGTTTAGGAACTCTACGCAAAGGGTCGAACCCAGAGAGGTTGAATTCCCGGGGCACGTGATTGGCCGCCAGCGAGCAGCCATGGGTGTGGAGCAGGAAGACCAGCTCCATCAGGATAGCCGCGGTGTAGGGCTTCTTGGATCCAAGGTTGAGCATCGCCATGACGTTGCCCTGATTGTCACTGCCCACCGGGAGTCGGACCCGGGAGGACAGGGGGCCTTGGTGCGTGAGGATCATGTTACAGAGGAAGAGCGTGCCCAGCATTTCCAGAGCCGCAATCCTCCGCTTGGGATCCCCATTCTTGAATGCCCACGGGTACTCCTCCACGTGGATCTGCTCGTGGAACCAGTACACCTCCTTCTTCTCCGGCTCCACTTTGTTGGAGCACCAGCCTCCCACAAATGCCAGTCCTTCATCCGAGGCGCTAGCATCGCTGCAACCCCACCAAGAGGACTTCGGCAAGTAAGGGGAGTACTGGACGAAGGGCGTGTTGAAGAGGAACCGCAGCATGAACGCCAGCATCCTGACCACCTTAGGGGGTTTCCCCACCGTGGTGGTGGCCATTTTCCAGGCCCACAGTGGCTGAAGCATCGACTTCGCCAGCGGACATGCAGCAGTTGCCCATTGGATGCGGCCCAGGGCCTTCTCGATGTCCTTCGAGTGCATCGCCTGCCCTTCCACCATGATCTGCAAGACCTCCATCACCAGGATGTGTTTGTTGGCTGCCATGAGAACCTGCGGGATGTTCGGGTGGACCACGAAGCCCAGCCACGTGTTGACCTCCGCCAAATGTGTCTTTTTCCAGCTAAGCGGGGTGCCCAAGGCCAGGAGTGTTGCCAACAGCGCCACCGCCAAGTTTACTGCCCCCTTGCTGCGAAGCAGCCACAGGAAGTCATCCACAAAGACGAAGTTCCAATCCACTTGAGGGAAGAGTGCGTAGAGGACCCGGAGGAGAAGGGCTGCCAGGCGTCCCCAGTAGGATTGGGCACTGGCCATGCCGTATGTGCCTACCTTGTTCACCCACCATTCTTCCCCCAGTGAGGCCACCTGGAACCGCCAGTCCTTCTTGAGGACCTTCACTCTCCGGTGGGCCTTGGTGACGTCCGCCTTGAGCAGCACCCACCTGGTGCCCGGCTCCGGCCATTGCCAGCCCTCGGGTGGAGCTTTGGCAATCTCCCTCTCGGGGCCGGGGGCACCCTGAGAGGGAGGTCCCTCCTCAGCTGCCGCATGTAGCCAATGAAGAGCTTGTACCCCATCCAGCACCGTCGGAGCCGTCGTCCTTTCCACCGTCTGGTTCCTGATGGTGTCATTGGCCCCGCCCACCGAGCCATCGTAGATGGTGCGGATCTTGTCCCCTTCGTCGATGCCCGCTAGGGGGCCTGGGCAAAGATCCTCCATGTTGCAGCCACAGCGCGCTGCTGCCTCTACCTTGGTGAGAGGGCCATCTACCATGCCCATGCGGACCTCCTCCAGGAATGTGTACGGATGAGCTCACTGAAGTGATCCGCTGAGGGGTAGTTACCCCGGCCCGTGAGATGAGGGAGTTCCTGGAACTCCGGCCCCTCCCCTTTGAGCTCCTTCTTGAGTGGCCAGATGCCCGGCGAGGCTAGGGGTGGGTCCGTGACCCCCAGTGGGACCCCTTGTTCCAGATCCCGAAAAAACTGGTGGTCGGGGTCCTGAATGTTCATCGCCAAGCTGTGCAAGATGTCCAGGAAGAAGGGTTGGCCTTCCGCTGGTCGGCCTGCCCCTGGCGCCAGGATCTCCCTCAGGTCCTCCGGGAAGGGGTGTGACCCGTCCCCCATGGCGACGTGAGGACACAGATCTTGGCCTAGCGCTGCTGCTTTGGACAATGGCCGGGTTGAAGGGGCCAGCCGTCCAAGTGAGGGCTTCCCACCCCCGTCCCTGAGGGGGCGCTGTTTGAAGGCCATCTGGAGGTACATAACCTTGTCGGAGAGATTTGGGTCGTGCGTGATCGGCAGGGTGGTGGGCCGATCCGAGATCTCCATGCAGTGGCGTACCCATGGCTGAAGGGGAAGAGTTTCACCCCGTAGATCGACCTCCCTGCCCGCCGGCTGAGTTGGTGTCCGGACCTCAGGATTGTCTGAGGCCGAGACCGGACGTGAGCCCAAGGTTAGTCCCGCCAACGCTTGTTGGCCGGCCTTCAGCCTCAGGGACTGGCGCTTGTTGTCCCCCGGCGTGTGGGGAGATGGTTCCCTCTGCCGCCTCGGGGGGGTCGTTGGGTTCACTTGGGGCATCGTGCCCCCCGGCCTCAGCGCCTCCAGGACGGGTCCCGCTCTGCAGAGGATGGCCGCTGCGAGACCCTGCATCATCTGCTCTGGGTACCGGCTGAGGTCACTGGAGTTGAGCTTTTCCCCCTGGGGTGAGCTCCGTGGTTGCATCGCAGATCATGCCAATGGTGAAGGGGAAGGTCCGTTGACAATGTCGTGGACTTCACTACCACCTGGCCCAGGCGGCACTCGTCAAACTTCATGAGGGAGTGGTGGAGTGCGTTCGCCCATTGAATATAGGCCCGTGTGACCCAGATCGATGAGCACCTCTGCGCGGGCTCTTGCTGCACTCCATCGGGTCCATCGGGTGCTCCAGGAAGGAGGAGCCCACCTGCGGGACCGTTCGTTGACCTAGTCCTTGGTAGGCCAGCGAGGTCAGGTACATCTGTCGGAGCATGAGCACACTGTCATTGTCCCCACAGGGTCCGCTCCGCCCTGCCCCTCACCGGCAGCGGGCCTCCCGGTTTGGGGAACCATCTGAGAATGCTCCACGTTCTGCAGTTGGGGCCGCCCCCCACAAAGCCGACCTTGCCCGCCATGGCCATGGAGCACATTGTAGAGTATGGCTCATCTCCCAGCATGTCCAAGATCGCCCCCCTTTCGCCTAATGTCCACTGCCCAAATGTACTCCGAGAAGGCCGGGTTGTAGGCATGGAGGTAGGCATCCAGGGCCCCCGCGACAGCAGGATGAGGGTCGGCTTCGCCGACTCCGGCACCGGTTGTGGACCACCTTAGTCTGGACCTCAGTCTTTCCGGGGTGTCTTGGGGAAGGTGGGGCTTGTCCCCCCTGGGGTTTCCGTGTGTCCTTTGTCCGACCCACTGGTCGTCAGGCCTGGGCTTGCTGCTTGCCCTGACGGTTCTGCCCGCCCTTGGAACGCCCCTTGCTGGGCGGATCCCCACCTCTGGGTCTCTCTGGGGGTTCTTCCCACTGCCTCGGTGGGTGCGGGGGAAAAGGGTGCTTCTGCCCTTCTGGAGTGCCCTGGCTGGATCCACTCCCTCTCTTCGGTGGAGGGGCTTCCGGGGCCGGTGGCACCCTGGAGAGGTCCCCTCCCACCTGCGGCCGTCCTGGCCTCCTCAACTCTGTCTGCCTTCCGCTGTGGCTCTGGTGGGATTGGCTCTCCCCCGCTGTGCGCTCTCGCACTGGTGGCCTGTGATCCCTTCGGAGACCAGGCAGCCACGGGGCCCATGGCACCCTGAGTGGCCTCCTGTCACTTGGGGAGGTGTGGGCATGCCTGTGGCACATGCTTCGTGCTTCGCTGGGGGGGCATCACACACCCACCCATCCTTCCTGACCGGGCAGTTGTGGGATCGACCGCATGATCCAGGGCATTTGTTGTGAAGGTGATGATCCCTGCAGTACGCCACCCCTTTGGGATTCTTGAAAGCCCAGTGGTCTGGCCATGGGGTCGAGGAGGTGTTGGGAGACTTCCCTCTTGGTCTTCGGCTTGGAATGGGTAGGCCCCGAGGACCAAGATCCTTTTCCCCCCTTCTTGGGCTTCTCCCACTGAGCCTGCCACACCTTGGGTGCCTTGCTCTTGCTCTTCCCCTTCGTCGGCGCCCTGTTGAGGTGCTCATAGACCTCCCGTTGCCAGAAGAGGAAGTCGCCCCTGATGTTCTTGAGGGCTTCGGAGAGAGTGGTGCCCTGGTGCACCATCTCGTGAATCTTGCGCCATGCATTGCGCTCTGCAAACAGCAAGGTGGTGTCGCTCGGGGGAGGTTTCCTGCCGGCTATGTCCTCCCCATAGAACCAGGCATACCAGTCATCCAACTCCTCCTTGGTGACCCTCAGGTTGCCAAACTGCGGCAGTGCTGCCGTGCACATCAGGAGCGTCGTCCTGAAGGTTAGGTGCAACCGTTCCAGCTGGCGCCGAGATGTGGGGTGGCTCCTCACCTCTTCTTCATCCTCCCTGTCCCAGCCGTCTACCGTGATCTTCTTGTGGGTGGATGAAGGGCGTTCCCCTTCTTCCGGGAGCGCGCTCACGATGTGTTTTGCCGGGATGTAGCCCAATTCGCCCTTGGCAATCATGCGCCACTGCTTCTTGAGGTAGCCATCACTACCCTGGAATTCCAACCTCGGCTTCGGGGACCCATGCGTGGCCACGTAAGCGTCTTCCAGCTGGCGCCTGTCACACAGGACTTCTAGGGGAGCCTTTGTCGGGCCCGCCTGGCCCGCCGGGTGGTCACCCTGGTTGCCCCCCCTGACCAAATTCGCTGCCACCCGTACTGCCTGAAGGAGGCGCATTGCCGTCAAACACAGTTCATGTTTCCACATGCGTTTCAACATTAACAAAGTGTATGTAAGCTAACCAAACGGCACCACACAAGCTAGCGATAACTCTTTTATCCAAGCAATGTGTTGGTGCCAGGGACTCATCTTCCCCTGTCAGATGTCTACTGCTGGGTGGGCCCCAAGGGCCACCCCCACAGTATCTCAAAAACTGAAGAACGGGTGTGCAGACTGATAGCGCCATTTCCGAAGGACAGTCTGGCACACCCGCCATTTCCAAAGGATGCCAGTCTGTCCTGAGGCCTGGCCACCCTGTCCTTGGCCTCCCCCTTAGGTCGCCAGGGCCGGGGGCACCTAGGCTTCCAAAGGTAGGGCCACCACCTCGGTTTCCGATTGGGTGTCCACCGAGTCATCCGTTTCCGAGCCCCAGTCCGCCGAGGAGTCCGAGTCCTCCTGCAGTGTGGGGACCTCCGCAGGCTCCAGTACCCAGTCCGCCGGGAAGCCGTACCTCTTGAAGCAGCGCTCGCACTTGCCATAGGCCTCTTGCTCCGTCATGTAGTCCAGCACGGAGAGCTCCTGGATCTTGGAGGCCGCCGGTCGCCACCCGCACCCCACTGCCGTGCCTTCGTCATTCAGCAGGTGGATTCTGGACTGGCCGGCGTTGCCTGTGCGTTTGACTGCCGCAACAACGCGAAGAGGGAAGTCCGGGGTGGTGGGAAACAGGTCCTTGGCCTTCACTGATGTGTCCTCGGGTCCCTGTTCCACCAATGACCATGAGCGAGTCGATGGTGCGCTCCCTGAGGGTGCCGTGGGGGACGCCTCCCCTTCCCCTTCTGTTTGGTCCTTGTGGCCGTCCGGTCCCGCATCCGTGATACACACACACGGTGGTTCAAGTCCTCCCTGCGTTCCCTGCCTGGCCCGAGGTTCAGGTTGGGGACCTTCTGCGCTACCTGGCCCCAAATCTCCACCACGACATTGCGCTTCTCCCGCACATAGACGTCTGCTGTGCTCTCTGTGAGCCAGTTGCCTAAGTACATGCGGCGCTCCCGGGGGATCCCCATCTGGAAAGCGCAGTCCGGGATGAACACTCGGAATGAGTGCCACGTCAGCGGCTTCACCAACCCCGGGGTCACTCCCCGACGGAGAAGAGCATCCTTGAGCCATCTCAGAGCCCTTTCTGGTGTGGAAGATCTCGGGATCAGCCCGGCGAAGTCTTTGCTCACTGTCGGGAGCAAGTAGTCCATGTCCTGGAATGCCTCCTCGGATACCAGTCGCCGGACCGTGGCCACCCAGGTAGTCCACCAGGGGATCCCCGTGAAGCTGTACTTCGGAGCAATCAAGGGGGCGGTTGATCCGTGTGCTGAGACCGTCTTGGTCTCTGCCAGGCCTTCAGCTCCACGGTGTTACTCGTGTGGATCAGGTCCTTGGGGTGAACATGCTGGAGGTCATTGAAACGAGCGCTGCACCCTACTTGGAACCGGGCGAAACCCAGGATGAATGCGTCCAGTACCTCGTGTCTGCTCCTCCCCGGGGCCGCCTGCGTACCGGGGCCGGTGGCACCCAGGTGATTGTAGCCAGCCCCTTCCTCCATAGCCCATATGACCTCTTTGCTGGGGACCACCGCCTTGCGCTGCGGCCGGGTGACCGTGTCCGTGAGTGCCTCTTCCAACGAGCTCTTCTTGGACTTGAGGCGATGGAGCTCGTCTATCTTCAGCATACCGAAGGTCTTGGAATACCATTTGAGGGTGTTCCACACCTGCCGTAGCTTGTACGGGGTGACCTCCTCTTCGGCGAGCTGGTTGAGGAGAGAGCGGACATGTCGTTCCTGCCAGGGAATCACCGTGAAGCCTCTCTTCCGGAGACTCTCGTAGACCAGGCAATGCTGCCTGAGTGTCCGGAACCTATTGTCCCCCAGGAGGTCCAATGCCTCCTTGCGGAAGTCCTCCCCCAGGATGTCCTGCATGTACGTAATGTGCTCCGCAAACGGGGCAAAGTGGGCGAGGAGCCGTTCCGCCCATTTCCCGCACATATGGAGTTCCAGCGCTCGCTGGGTCGTGGGCTCCATTTCCCTTATTTTGCCCGGGCGCCAGTGCCTCCACTTCAGAAGCTCCGGTTGCTGGAGTGGGGGTGGGTCATCTCGTGAGAACCACCTCAATTGGTCCTGGCGGTCCCATTCATTCTCCAGCGGGGAAAAGTCCTCGCTCGGCTTGCCATCCGCCGTCGCCAGGAGGAGGAACCATATGCTGTCCCACAGGTCGGCTAGGTCCGCCGCGGACAGAGGCTGGGGAAGCCTGCCTGCCGCCGCCGCCACCAGGCCGTTGAAGTAATCCGTCGGGACCATGTGGGCGTTGTCCTACCGGAATGCCCGAGAGTTCCAGGAGGTGAGAGAAGCGGATAGCCGGCTCTCCGCCCAGCTTCCTCCCCTCCTCCTCAGTGCCTTGGCGCAGGCACATCAGGACCAACAGCTCCCCGTCCGTCTGTCTCGGGGAGAAGGACTCGTCCGCCAACGTGTCCCATAGAACCCTCGGAATGCGGTCCCAAAGACGTGTGTAGGGCGGGCGCATAAGAAACTTGGTAGATACCCTAGCCATGATGAAAAAGGGGGGGTTTTTGAGCCTCCTATCGACCGCCGGGACCCCACCGCGGCACAATGCATGCATGCTCCAACCTCGCGAAGTGCAGAGTGCAAAATGAGCATGCATGCCACACGCATCCCGACAAGTCCCCCCCCAAAGTCCCGAGAATTTAACAGGGAGAGGGGGGGAGCGCGACCCAAAATCAACCCCCCAGAAACCCCCCAAAAGCACGGAGGGGGAGACCGACCAGGCGGGGGATTCCCCAAAACCCGAAGGGGACCTCAAGGAAGACAAGAGTCGGCCGCAGCCACTTTTTCCGAACCGTGGCTGGGATGGCCCGTCCTTGGGGCAGCAAATGCATGTGGCCTCCTGGTCAAGGAGATCAAGCTGCCGTGATGTGGCTCCACTGCCATGCAATCGGAAAAACCCACGTGCGCCATCAAAATTGAATAAGAGAGGAAACAGTGGTGAAAACCGAACCCAATAAGGAAGACATTCCCCCCCCCCCCCCGGAGACGGGGCCAATGGCACCCAAGTCCCGGGAGGAAGAGATCACATGACTCCCACATCCGACAGGGTTGTGAGACAAAACCTAGCGGCTCCCACCCTTCAGGATCGCCTCCTTCGCCACCGAATGGATTGCCGCCAGCCCCGACTTCTCCGGGTTGCTCAAGATGACCGACCACAAGGCCGTGGAGACATCCCCCAGGCCGTTGGAGGAGCTGAAGCGCATGCGGGGGGTGCTCGCGTCGCCCAGGACCAACCGCTCATTTCTGGGAGGCTCCGTTGGCTCCACCCTCTTGTAAAACTCCATCCGATCGCGGATCCACTGGTTGTACAGCTGCTCCGGGGGCTCGTCCATCACCAACTGCAAACAGGTGGCCTTATCCCTGTGCCACCCCGTGATCTGGATCAGCCTGGTCCCCCCACGGCTCGCCTTCCAAAAGCCCTTGCAAAATCTGCACATATAGCCCCCCGTGGTCTTGAACTTTTCCTTGCTCACCACTTCCCAGGCACTGATGCTTGGCAAGACCAAGCCACACTCCACGGAGGCCCAAAACACATGCTTCGTCTCCTTGGGGAAGTGCTTGACGTACTTTTGGCCCGCGACCGCCGTCACCGTGGCCGCGGTGATGGGCGGGTACCGCCTGGTGGCCTGGTCTGGGGTCCGGAGCGTGGTGTCTGCCCCCCCCAGGCCTTGGCCGCCCCCCCCGGGGCCAACGGCACCCAAGGGGGGGGGAGCAACCCAGCTGCCGGATGAGGTCCTGGGAGTAGCCCAACCTGTCGTACAAGGCCCCCGCCGCCTCCTGCGGGACCTGCTCGACCCAGTCGTGGCCATGTTGCAGCGCCAATTGACCTTCACCTCCACCATCGAAGACTTGCTCAGGCCAGCCACCAACTTGGTGTAGACCGAGTCGAAGGCCTTCAGCGAGGCCAGCGGGAGGGTAATCCGCTCGTCGCAAATTGCCCTGAACCGCAGCGCCTCCTTACTGTCATGGACGGGGGCCACCGGCATCTCCATCACGGGCAACGGGCAGTTCACGATGAAATTCTTTGCCGCCAAGAATGTCCCCATCTCTTTGAAGATGTAACTCCACTCCTCCTTGCTGTGCGGCTTGGGGATGCCCAGGCTCTCCAGGAAGGGCACCGCCTCCTTCCTCATCTGGATAATGTTGCCCATCCACTTGTCCGAGGTCGATTCCTTTACATTGCGGCCCCGGCGTTGCGTCTTCACAATCAACGGGAAGGTGGTCCAGGCCGAGTAGATATACTTAAACGTGAATCTGTGGGCGTACACTCCCGTCAGGCTCGGAAGGTCCCACGTTCTCGTCTGTCTGGTCCAGAACACCCCATCACCCTTCGCCCAGAAGATACCAACCACCTGCTCAGGTGCCGGGCACTCACCCCGGTTCACCTGAGCCCGGATCTCCAAGGCCGTGTAGATGACTGGGTCGATGTGGTCCTGCTCACACGTGCATGGGTGAGTCCTGCGCTCCAGGGCCAGGAGCTCCTCCGGCGCAAGCTTAAACTGCTGGTCAGCGCCCCGGGGGATCTCACCGCTTGCGCGCTTCTTCCAAACTCCCCCAAACATCCGGAGCTCACCCTGGTGCCGCTTCATTGCCCATAGGATGAGGGACAGTTTGCCGTCCTCGGAGTCCAGGTCCTGCTGGGACATGGGCTGGTCCCCCCCGGGGCCAGTGGCATTTTTGGGGGGGGCCGGTGCCGCCAGCTCGGGCATCTCCTCCAGGCGACGCTCGGAGCATCTTGATGTAGGGGACATACTTCTCCTTGATGTCCCCCACCTGGGGGATGTCCTCGGGGTCGTCCAGTTTCAGGGGGCAGAATAGGCCCCTCTCCAGGGTCTTCCGGAGATCATCCGGCCACGCCGACACTTCCAAGGGCTTGAGAGTGTGGTTGAGCATCCATGCCTGGTTGGTGTCCTGGATTCGCTTGTTTGCCGCCCCAATGCCTGGCTGGCGTCAACGCCCTTCCCCTCCAGGTACTGGTCTCTCAGCTTGGCCTTGAAACGCTCCAGGTTGACCTTCCTGAGGGCACGGGCTCCCGCGTTGGCCACCTCATCTGACGGTAGGGCCTGCATGCCCTCCTGGAGGGGCGCAAGGATCGCCATCTCGTTGTCCAGCATCTCCTCAGTGACCAACTCCTTGTGCAGCCGCCTGGCCGAGGCCTCCTCCGGAGTCGGCTCCCACTGCTCCCGCAAGGCCTTATGCAGCTCCCCCTTCTTCCTGATCGCCTGGTCCACCTGGGGATGGTAGAGCTTGAAGCTCTGAGCCTCCGCCTCTTCCAGGGACCGCTGCACTTTGACCCGGATCTTCTGGCTTTCCCGGACCTTCAACGCCTCGTCATCCGCCTCCATGGACAGGATCTCCTGCCGGATGTCCACCCGCATGTTGAGCGGGACCGCATCTGCCATGGTGATCTCATCAGCCGAGTCCGTTTTTGGAGGGGCTCTCCCCAAGACCGTGCCGTCCACCAAGTTGCGGTCGGCCTGAGCCAGGGTACCACCGGGGCCAACGGCACCCAGGCTTCCCCCTGCCCGCTGTTGGATCCAGGTCGGCTTGCCCTCCAAGATGAGCAGGTTGTAGGTGATGCCATCCGCCTCATAGGTGGCCGAGGGTGCCTGGAAGGGGGCGGACACCTTGCCGGGGCAGACCCATGCAGCACTGCTTGGCCGCCTCTGGCCACCCCGTTCCGCATGCCTTGCGCATGAACTTGTAGTCGGAATGACCTGCGTCGAGCCTGTGCATGCGCTGGGTGCCGATGCACGCCTTGTTCCTCTGGAACTGCGAAGCCCAGACCTCCTCCTGGCGGAGCTGGATCTTCATCGGGACGTACGCCTCCAAGATGCGGATCACCAGGTCCTCCGTGAGGTTCTTCCCAACAAACTTGCAAAACAGGGAGACCGCCTCCTCCACCGTGATGTCCCGCAGCAAGGTGGCCGCCAACGCTGGAAGGACTGGAAACAAGTCCGGGAGGTCCACCAGCTTGAAGTACCCAGGTTTTCCGTCCACCGGCACCAGGGTGACAGGCTTGTTGGCCTGAGACGTAGTCTTCTGAGAAGCAGCCACAAAGCCCTTCAGTCTCTTCGTGGGTGGCGTCTGCGCTTCCTCCGGTGGTGTGGCCCGCTCCGTGCCGTCCGCATCCCCCATGTCCCTGTCGCCCTTCTCGGCGGGGCCAGGGGCACCCAAGCCGGGAGTCGGTGTGGCAAATGCCACTTGGAGACGCTCCAGTGCACTGGAGAGGTTATTCATCACATCGGTCGCCGAAGCTGACGGGGGGGCCTCAGGCTCGTCCAAAACCAAGCCGGCCGCCACTGCCGCCTCCCGTGTGCGAATGTCCTGGGCCTCCTGGCTGGCCATTTCAATCTCCTCCACGGTGAGTGTCTGGTCCTCGATCAACTCAAAGGAAGTTGCCGAGGTTGCCGAGGAAGCCATTGCTTGGTCGGGGTTAGGTTCGAAAAAGCAAAAGTTTTCAATCAGATTGGGTTCCAGGAACCCAGAGCAAAGCTTGAGCCAAAATGGCACATGCCATTATGGTCAAGCATTCCAAACACAGTTCATGTTTCCACATGCGTTTCAACATTAACAAAATATATATGTCCCAAGTTGACCATGCGACAAAGAGTGCTTGACTTCGGGGGCCCGAACAAAATTGTGTTTTCCACTTTAGTTTCCAACACAAGAAGTACCGAGCCGCAACCGAACAACCCTCATATTATTTCGCCAAGCCTCAAACACGTGGCCAACGATAGGTTGGGAATGATCGAGTCCGGGTGTGGGGCATGAACGAGAAGGAGATTCCCTTCAAGGAAACCAAGTCGGGATGGCTTTTCTTGGGGTCATTCCCGCTGAGAACCGGCCAGCTTTCCTAAGCCGCCACCAGTGGAACCAAGGGACACCACCACCCGAACCGGACGCCAGCCCCTCAGCGGTTCAGCCGGGCTGCTCTGTGAAGGTGGAGGGATCTCATTGTGTGCAAGGCATGCCCCCACTGCATGCCCTGCGCGCAAGAGCCTCAGCCGCGGAAGCTTTCGGCGTCCCTCACCAAGGACCCTTCTAAAAAGTTGAAGTCCTAACATCCAAGCATGCACCAAAGAACCCTTCTAAATGGTCTTTGGTACCCCATCTCAACGCCAAAACTCGTCCCCCCAGTCCCGTCCACTCCCCATGTCGAAACAGCGACGAATAAACCACGCAGCCGGTAAGCGATGCCAGACAAACAAGCCTTAAGGTAGATGCGTCTCGCAGTAGGGGAAACCCATGACTAAAACAGTACCGGAGCCCACCAGGTCCTTGAGAAAACTTGCTTTTCCACCCGCCCCCTTCGTCGGTCGGGTTCCATGGCAACGTGGGAAGGGTATCAAGCAACAAATAAATTACAATCAAACCATGTAAAGAATCAAATGGGCGGATATCCCCACCTATTTTTGGCTGGGACTGGACCTCTTCCCTACCAAAACCGGTGTGGATTGCAGCTCAACTGTGAGCTCAAACCCGCACAATTCGGGGTGTCCTATTGGGTTTGTCTCAAACCCCCAAGTGGGTGGTGATGGCGGGACGTTGATTTCAAAACCAAACAGGGGGTTCTCGCAAACCGAAGAACCACGCACATCTCTCCAGATGTTGGGTTTAGCTAGCCAAGCGGCTGATGAGGGCCCTGCTCGAGATGCGGCTCAGGTCCGTCCTGCGCGGAACGTTCAGCTCAGGATTTGCCTTGTGACCCCCCCCGCCTTCAGGGCCGCGTATACACTTAAAGCTTGCCCAATTTGAAGGAAGCTCACTTTCATTGCCTCAAAAGGTGATGTGTAAAGCCACAAAACGGGAAATTTAGGAACCCTGCCTTTTGGCTTATTTGTTGGATTGCGGCCTGAATCGGGTCTTCCTTGAAGGGACCCCGAAGGAGGCAGGACCGACGTGCCAGAGATCCAGAGGTAGCATCATAACAGCCCAGTGGCTTCCCAACCGCAAATGGTGAAGAGGTCCTGTGGCACCCAAGCGGTGGGGCCACTAGGTCCTCTAGTAGAGAGGTTAGAATAAGGGTTCCCTTTTTACTCTAGTCTATGTTTGTAGGGGAACCCTCCCAACCAAAAAAGTTGGTGAGAAAGGGTGGGGGACCTAGACTACGTTAAAGTCCACGAAAGGGGTAAAATTCCTCGGGCGGCTCTCCAGACGAAGCCGCTCTCCTGACGCTGCGCATGGAGCCCAGCAGTCGCACGCCCTGGTGCCAGGGGCAAGCTGCCAGAGCCGCATTGCAGCAAGCCTTGGGCTTGCAAGAATACTGTGGATGGACAAACTCCCCTCCCCCAACAAGAAGGGCCGGTCCCTTGGTTTCCTTTTAAAGCAAGCCTAAGAAGGGTACCCACAAAAAGACAGCCCCGCCAACATCTCTGGCGGTTGATTAATTTTCCATTCTTTTCAACCATCGTTATCTTCAAAAACCGATCGCTGCTTCCCCAGGGCTTTGGGTGGTTTTGTAGAAAGAAGGATGCCTGGGTTCAGAATGGGGAAGGTACCCCTAGAAAAATATAGAGATCCTTTCGCAGAAGGCCCAAATGCTTGAAAAGAAGAACGGTTGAATGGAATGGAAATCAACTTAAGTGGCTGATTCCCAGCCCCTATGACTTTGTCACTTTTGAGGTGACTCCAACATTTGTTTACAAAGAAGTGGCACCCCCTAGCCCACTTTACCACAACCAGCGACAAACACTCTCATTTCCTCTTCCCAAAGAGTTTCAAGTGGGTCTGACAACATCAAACGTCCCAATGCGTTTTCTCTGTGCAGGAACTTCACAAAAAGTGTCAAGCGACCATTCTATTGGAATTGATTCTTCCTGTTCCTTGAGGTGATGGAGCAAACTTGATTTGGGACCTGCAGTTCAAAAAACCAAGGCGACGGGCAAAACCACAGGTACCTCCCCCAGTCACACGGAGCGCCGCGCCTCCCCGTCCTCGTCCGGCAGCAAGGCCAGGGCCTGCTGCCAACGTGCCGCTCGCCTACGTCCATTGCGCGGATTTGTGACTTGCAAGGCACCCTTGGCAGACTTCCTTGCATGTCATTCTTGACTTGAAAAGAAGGAACATTCTCCCGCAAAAGGAACAACCAAGTTGCTAAGTGCCACGCTGGCATGGGAAGAGAAAGCTGGCTGTTCGGTTGGGAGAGAGGTAGACACTTTTCTCGGTTGGGACAGAGGTAGAACACGGCTGAGCATTTTCTGCGAGGATTCACGTTTAGGAAGGAGAGTTCATTCCCTTAAATTCAAAGTCACGAAAAAGGAGACATGATATTGACAGCTAAATGGCGATATCCAACATTCGTGTAGAGCACGTGGTGACAGCTGAGAGAGGTGGCGCCCTTGTGAGAATTAGGGCTGCTTTTGCCGTTGTGGAAAGGTGTTGGTTCCACCATCGTATTCCATCATTCCCATAATCTCAGGTGTACCCGAAAAAAAACATGTTCAAACCCCTCGATTGCAGGTGCAATGCGTTGGAACCCTAGGGAGGTCTGAGAAAAAAGCGCTGGACTCTTGTAGACAGGTGACCCTGGGAAGGTACCCATGCCTTGCCAGGAGATCTAAACAACTGAAGGAACCTCCTGCTCCAACGGAAAATGCAGGGGATTCGGACTTTCATGGACCGAGTGTTTAGAGAAACTGCTGAAGCCGCACAGCAGGGCTCTTGAACCAGAGATTGATGATTGCTCATTGGTTGTGACTTGACCTTGGCGAATGCGATGTTTCCCAGCTACGAGAGTTCTGCGAGAGTGCCACATGGAAAAGAAACAACACAACAAACAGCTTCCCTGTAGGTTGCTGACATGGTGGTGAGATTGATGTTCAATTTCACCGCAACATGCTTTCGATGGTTGGGAATGTGATGCACGTTGATATGCAAAGGCACACCGTGAAAATGACAATTTGATGATGCCAAAGTGGGCTCTCATCCCTCTGACGGAATGTCACTGACGGGGGTCCCCCAAGGGCAGTTTCTAGCGGCTGAACTTCACCAAAACCATCCACCCCCCGATATGGCTGTGGGTCAAAAATAGGTATTCTCCAAAATGGCTTGCCCTGGTAAATGGAAACAATGACTAACACCTGTGGTCCCCCGGTGGTTTAGTTTTGACCCATACCCGTACTAATCAACCCCAGTATGTTGAGAGGGGGTGATCCCCTCCAAAAGGTGATTCCCCACTAAACCCAGGGACACCCCACCGTTAATAAACTGAGGTTGATTGACCATCCACCCCCCCCATATCTGACAGTGTTTTCCAAGTCTCTCACAGGCAGTGATGGTGTTCAGGTACGTCACAGAGTTTGGCCTTACCTCAGTAAGATGGGGGCTCCGCATCTCTTCAGGATACTCCACAAATCAACATGGAACCCAAAAAGCCATGATTTCAGAGTCATCTCTGGGGAAATGGACCCCCTTCTTGGATTGAGTGCTAATTTGCAGGCCAGACATTGCAACAGGATTTTGTGGTTTCGCTCAATACTCTCAGTGACACTCATGCGAGAAAAAAAAAGGACATGCTCATTCCTTGCACCCAGTTGAGTGCCCGAACTGTAAAGAAAAGGGCACCAATCCCTTTTGGGGTAATTTCATTCTTGGTGGGCCCCCACCAAACAAATAAGGGAAACAGGGAAATATAGGGAAACTGGTACGATCCCACTCACGCAAAAGGCGTTTCTCAAAAAACCAGTAAAACACACGGACCAGCTCGCCTTTTTTCCGACATAACACCAATCAGAGAATCAACAAAGCAATCAAAAGCAACTAGCATGTCAAAACCGCAAGAGAAAGCCAACATGCTTATTCCAAGTGACATTACACCAACCACAAAGCTGTTCCACTCGAACAAACAAATGAATAAAACAAGAAATAGGGAAAAAAACAGCACAAAAACAAAAAACAAACAAACAAATGAACGAACATACAAACACATGAATGAATGAACAAACGAATGAGCACATTGACGTTAACGAAGAAACAAACAAACGAACGCTGAATGAATGAATCAATGAAAGAATGAAATAATGAAAGAATGAATGAATGAATGAATGAATGAATGAATGAATGAATGAATGAATGAACGAACGAACAAACAAACAAACAAACAAACAAACAAACAAACAAACGAACGAACGAACGAATGAATGAATGAATGGACGAACAAACAAACGAACAAACAAACAAATGAATGAATGAAAGAATGGATGGATGAATAAATTAATGAATGAATGAAAGAATGGATGGATGAATGAATGAATGAATGAATGGATGGATGGATGGATGGATGGATGGATAAATGAATGACTGACTGACTGACTGACTGACTGACTGAATAAATAAGCGAATTAATGAATATGAATGAATGAGAATGAACGAATGAACGAATGAATGAATGAACGAATGAATGAATGAATGAATGAATGAATGAATGAACGAATAAACAAATGAACGAATGAACCAATGAACGGAATGGAACGGAACGGAACGGAACGGAATAAATGGATGGAAGGAAGGAAAGAATGAGTGAATGAGTGAATTAATGAATAAATGAATCAACAAAACTGAATGAATTACTGAATGATTGACTGACTGAATGGAAGAAATACACAAGCGTCCTTTTGGGCAACATGAAGGTCGGCCCCTCAATCTTTGCCCCTGCCTCTGAAAACAAGGGACCAACCGTCACTTCCTAAGTGGATTGGTCAGAAGTCCGGACTGTTCGTCCAAAGGCTAACAGGTCGGAAGCTGAAGAGAGAAGAGCCACACACCCTGCGCCTGTGCTTTCCTGTCACAAGGAAACAGATAGCCACTCCTGGGTTTGTCCCAAAACAGGGGAACCTACAACAGATTAGGTGCCTGGTTTCCCCTTGCAACAATCCCAAAAAGGGCTCCCCCAAAAAAACAGACACACACCCTCCTCTCCGAGCGTCGATCATGGTCCGGAGCACCAGCATGGCCTCACGCAAGATCCACTGTTCGGATCCGATGCGCTTCGCACGCGCTGGCTTGAAATCGGGGGTCAGACGGTCCCTAACGGCCGCCCCCATATTAATCAACCCCAGTATGTTGAGAGGGGGGTGTTCCCCTCTTAAAGTGGTGATTCCCCACCCCGTTAATAAACCGAGGTTGATTGAACATCCGAGGCAACTTTCGAACAGCTTGGTTCAGTACATCCGAGGCGCTGAGGCTATGGCTCAGTCATCTACAGCTTCCGACCCTCAAAACGCGTAGCTTGTATTCACTTTCCCTTGGAACCACATTTTGATTCGAAACCGGGCGGAAAAAAAGGAGAGAAAACAACAAAACGGCGCCCCCATACAACTCTTGGACAGAGGCAACCACTTCCAGTCATACGATGTTGCGAGGGGCTGTATCCTGCTGGTGAACTGGTTTGCAAGAACCCGTCTGTCCGCTAAAGTATGAACTGGCGTTTCCTTGACAGAGGCGGCCCTTGTTCTAGTGGGTTTAGTTTCTGTCCAATTGAATCACTCCAAACTGATGGACACCACCCCCAACTGGGAACGTGCGCCCGCCCCTCACATGCCTTCCCTCGACTCCGAAAAGGACACATGAAGTTGCAGGTCACCTTTCTTGGTGACAACCGAGGGTGCAGGCCCTGCAAGCGCACCCAGAAATCAAAACCAGCGCAAGCCTCGCTTCGAAGGATGCGCTTCTTTGGGTGGGGTCCTTCAAGCCTGAGGAGACCAACAACTCAACACAAACGGCACTTGGAGAAAACGACTTCTCTGGAAAAAAATGCTCCCTTTAGCCTTTTCAGGCCGTTTACCCCCCGCCGAACATGGAACCCACAGGGTTCCGTGAGGAAAATCGTCTTCCACTCAGGTTCCGTGATAGTGGATGGGTAAAAGAACAAACAGGCTTGGGCAAGCTTGTGTAAACTGTCCCCATACTGGCCCCATTTAAAGGTAGACTAAAAGGAGATTGTTTTAAACAATACGTAGGCGTTCAGAGTTTGAAGGTGTTGACCCAACCCGGGTATGGGTCTCTTAAGGGTACCCTTTTCAGGTGGGTTTTCAGGAAAGCCCAAAGAAACGCCGCCACGGTCCAAAATCCCCCATCCGCAGGGGGGTTCCTTTCCGGGCGCCTTGCGGACACCGAAAAACCGCTGTCCGCTCGATCCGCCGATCGATCCGCCGGTTTAAACCGCCTGCTGCCAGCGCCCGGCTTTGCCAAGGACCGAGATGCAGGCGCTGAAGCTGATCACGTCAGCCTCCTTTCCGCCAAACCGACGGCTTCACAAAACAAACCGACTCGCTCGGTTTGAGCGGAGGCTCTATGGGGCGAGCCATGTTCCAAATTGGTTCCGTGGTTACAAAACCCTTGTGATGCCAAAGCGGGTGATTCGCCATGACGATCTTTGAAGGGGATTGCTTTGATGTCACACAAAGTGGCAAAGTGCTGTCGAGTTGCCGAAATATTCAAAAGTCAGTTGATAGCTTCTGGATCCTTCTTGAATGGTTGATGGCCTTCTCTGATTTCACCGCATTCTTAACAGGGCAGCTTAAAGTTTCCGACGTGCAATCAAATGCACCAACCAAGGCTAGTAACAAACCATCGGAACTAGCTCTTAAGATACTAAGAACACCTGCACATGGGTCTGTTGTTTTTTGGAACTCGGTAGCCCATCTTCAGTGGTTTCAAAGCTATTTAAAGGACAACCAAAAGCAAAACCCAATCATTTTGGGGGACCAGCCTTGAAAAGACACACCCAATCTCACAACGAAATCCAAACTATGTGGTCTCCCTTCCCCTTTCAACCCTAGGGCAAGGGGCTTCAAAAGACACCCAAAGTGGTCCAGTCTTCACACACCTTGACGGGCCCCCCAAACACCCCAAGCCAACACCCTTTGCAGAAGGCTGAACTCGACCAAAACTGGACTTGTCTTGCAAGGTACTGACTGTGAATGGACGAAATCCGCACCATTTTGAAACCATGGGACACCATTGTTTGTTGGTACCTGCAGGGGAATCATCATTCCAGGGTTTCTCAGGCGGTGCAGGATTTCGTCCATCCACAGTTCCGGACAAACTTCAGCTGATTAGGTGGTTGACCAATTCCAGGTGCGGAGTATCCACCCCGGCGCCTGCGAATTCAGAAGCTGCAAAGCCGCTTGCCACGCTTCGCCTGGGACACAGCAGCCCATGGGGCTGTTGGCTCCCCGAAAGAGGAATTGGACCCTCCGAGGCACCCGAAGGAAGCCATTTTCGGTTCCCCGCTATTAAAGTTGTGGGGCCCGTATTGGGGGGGGGCTGGGGGTGGCCCTTGACAACCAGAGGACGTGTTCTTCGTTTTGAACAGCCCTCATTTGGGTCTTCCTCAGTCCTTGAACCACCAAAAATACAGAGCGCAGGTTCGCATGGTCCAAAATCGGGGTTTTGGAGCTCAAACCCAAGGACCCCCCGCCCTTCGCGTGGCTCGTGTTTCAACGTCCGAGGTCAACGGAACAAAGGGTAGCAGCGTTGAACCAAAAGGTGCCCCGTTGGAAACACCAACGGAGTGGCTGCCTGCATACCCAGCTTAACAAGGAACCCTTGTTAGCCATTTGCATGTAGAGGAAGCCGCCAATTGGGGGACCGCCTTCCTTGTTGGGTTCCATGTTACTGTAAGGGTGTGTCCAGCTGTTGTCTCTACATACAAAAATTCCAAACATTGCACACCTGAGCCACGGTCGGAATATGCGGTTCGCGCAAAGGACACGGGAAATGAGTGAATAAGTGAGTCCCCTCTTATTTGGTGGGAAGTCTAGAAAGTTCAACATGTCCCTGCCAAATTAATCTGACTGGCATCTTTTCACCACCTCACCCTACGGATGGATCCCTCTCTTCCTGCCCTGTGGGTCCTGACTTTGGCAGGACCCGTTGGGCGATGACATCACGCGCTCCGGACCGGAGTTTTCTTGCCGGCTCAATCAGGTGCTTGTTTTTGTTGAGGGTATGCTTGGAACGCTCAATTAGAGTTTAAAGGCTTGAGCTCCCCTATGGACCCAAACCACAATTTTGCAGGATTCCCTTCGTTATCCTTCAATTTGCTTAAGTCCCCTGAAAAAAACAACAACAACAACAACAACAACAACAACAACAACAACAACAACAACAACAACAACAACAACAACAACAACAACAACAACAACAACAACAACAACAACAACAACAACAACAACAACAACAACAACAACAACAACAACAACAACAACAACAACAACAACAACAACAACAACAACAACAACAACAACAACAACAACAACAACAACAACAACAACAACAACAACAACAACAACAACAACAACAACAACAACAACAACAACAACAACAACAACAACAACAACAACAACAACAACAACAACAACAACAACAACAACAACAACAACAACAACAACAACAACAACAACAACAACAACAACAACAACAACAACAACAACAACAACAACAACAACAACAACAACAACAACAACAACAACAACAACAACAACAACAACAACAACAACAACATTTCCAGTAGTGATTGATAAATTCCCTTTCAGACCGACAGGGGAAAGTAAAACATATTCAAGCACATGGGCCATGGGAGTTATGACACTCAACCGACCCCACCTCGCGCGCAAACGTGGATCGCGGTGTTGCATGAGATCAAGTCCTGAGCGAAAAAAGATCGCAAAGCTTGCATTTTGCGGCGGTCTCCCAAGAAACTGTTGCGCATCCCCACCGAGAAAGGGACTCCTCCGTATTAATCAGCCAGGTGCGGTGATGA
Organism: Effrenium voratum; assembly: GCA_963377175.1. Lineage (NCBI taxonomy): Eukaryota > Dinophyceae > Suessiales > Symbiodiniaceae > Effrenium > Effrenium voratum. The sequence goes on along the minus strand of CAUJNA010001001.1, from coordinate 308,198 downwards.
ATCCCGGGTTTCCATTTAATAGGCTCGTAGGAGGGGTAGCCCTCTGCAAGAACCTGACAACTCCTCGAGTGGAGGTAAGTATCTACCCCAACTGAAAGCAGGGTTGCTAAACACGAAGTTACTGGCGGGACATCGAACATGCAAATTGCTGGTCGACTACCGTCCGCTTCTTCGAGTTCTCAAGTTACACCGTGGCCTTCCGTTCAGGTCAGTCAAGGACCGCCCTGTGCCTTTGGGCGGGGGGGTGGGGTGAATGTATGGCCAAAGCAACGCGCCGATTGCCCGCAAACAAGCGCAAAAGCGCTTGTGTTCCCCAAAGGGGAGGCAGCGGACACGCGCGTTTGACAGCCATGCTTGTTCCTGCTTCAGGCCCAGGAAGTGAGTAGCTGGTTGGATGAATCAAAAGCTGCCCCGCTGCCGTCGAAGTGTTGAAAGTGTATGACGAGGCTTGCGCAAAACACCATTGCACGCGTCAACAATGGCACGCAAGCATGAATGTCCTATGGTTTTGGGCATGCGACGAGCGCGTTTACTTACAACCGGGGCCCAAAACAAAAGTATCCACCACCCCACAACGGCTGCTCTTTGGACATGGGCTTTTGTACATGGGAAAAAGCAGTCATTGGGTAGCTCGGACGGTAGCTCGGAACACCTCAACAGGGTCTTAACATGGAACCTAACTCGGGGGTCCTGGTTGGGAATTTTTTCCTGAGATCCTCTGGTTGGTTTCAAGGAAAGCGTGGGAGGGACTCCAAAGTTTGACACCCCAAAGCATGGTCCTGTCGCAAAGCTTTAAAGAACCCAACATATATGCCCAGAGCTACTCAGAGGCACCTGACCGGGACCCCCTGTCCGTTCAAGGGACCCAGGCTTTTCTTGGAACCCAGGATTCATAAAGCCCTGGTTGATCAGCGTATGTCCAGTACCGGGAAACCTTCGCTGTTGGGGAAAACACACCCCGCCCATCCAAATTTGAGGGTCGGTCCACAAAACACAGCACGTCGGCTCCGTGTCCATTATCTTCAACCATTGCTCTGCTCCACTACACTTTTGGGGGAGTTGGTTCACCCTACTAACCGACAAGGTCCTTACCTTTCAAGGTGTTCAATCAATCCCTTGACTCAAGGCAGCAATCAGTGGATGGAATGCATGTCGACATTGCTCGTGTCTAGATTCGGGCTATACAATGAGGGATCCTCCCCCAGTTTGGGGCGGTTTCCTTTTGGCTTCTCTGTAAAGCTATCACAAAATATCACAAAAAGGGGCCCTCAAGAACTTCTCGCGAAAAATGGCGCCTTGCGTGGGATGGGAATGGCACGTAATTACCGAACTTCCGGTCCAAAACGGCCCCCGAGATCCCCCGAGGCCCCGAAGCCTTTCGCTGGTCGAGGCGCCGGCTGCAGCTTCAGCCCCTCCAGCCCGTGGAAGAGCTGCAGCGCGCGGGCCCAGTGGCTGGCCTTCCTCACGACACGAAGCGCGGCTTGGCGATTTGGCTGTGGTGGCCAAAACCGTTTTGGGATCCCATTTTGGGGGTAGCTGCACCACCCATTTTAGAACCTGTTTTGGTGGGGATTGGGATGTTCACTGGGAATACGGGTGGCCATTTGTTCACGGCTCGGTCCCGGGCTGGACGATGGGCTGGCGGTTCGTTCACTTGGATCCAAGCGGTGCTCAAAAAAAACGTGTGTAAATGAGCAACTGCGTGCGCATAGAGTCCGTGCAGAAATCTTTGCACCCCCCTTCAGCGGGAATGGTTGTGGAAGCCTTCTCGACGTGGACGCCCGGCTCAGGCCCTCTTTAGCTTCCTCTCCACACAAGCTTTGCACTCACGAATGAGCTGCAGGAGACTTTCAGGTACAGCTGAGACATGCTGGACCGGCTGCTGTTGCTGCGCAGCAAGCATCGTTGCAGGCGCAGATGGACAAACGCTGCCGTACAAACCCCGCCAAGTTTTTTTGGTGTGAGTTTTGCTCAAGCCATGGCGTGGGACAGCAGCACCATGGAGGTGAAGGCGCTGCGGAAGAATCTGGAGCTACATGACATCCTTCACGGCGCGTGTTGCACACCCCGTGGCGAGGATTGATGGAGAGATATGGAGAGCCATCCGTCAAGGTGGCCGCCAGGATTGCAGCTGCGTTATCCCTTCTGGAGCTGAAGGCATCGGGGTCTAGACGAGGCGCTAATGTCATTGTTACAGACCTTGGGTAACCTTCAAGGACGCCGTTTTCCTCGCACCAAGGTTGAAGTACATCAACATCCTGAAGCTCTACGACTGAGGATGGCCAACATCCTACATGATCATCAAGGTCGGGTGGATAACCTTTGCATTTTGAGGAAGCCTAAGACAAGGTTGCCTCGCAGTCCGCAGAAGGAGGGGGAGCTGCCAAGGACATGAAGGAACGGGACCTGGTTGCCGCGGAGTGGGGAGATTAAGAAGCTGTACCTCCTACACGTCCTACTCCGACATAGACTGGGCCAACTGCAAGTCGTCGTGCGGCATCTTCATTTTGGGGCCTGGTGAACTCGTACGCCGAGAGCCTTCAAACGCTGCGCCTGTCGTCAGCCGAGGCGGAATGCAACGGAGGAGTCTTCGCCTGCAGCGAAGGACATGACTGTCTACCTGAGTCTACCTGGACAGCAGCCAACAAACATCTGGCCTGAAGTCTTCATCAGGGATTGCGTCAAGGTGACCATGCATTTCATCAGTGGCATCAAGCGTGCTTTTGTCAACAAGCAGAACGGAGGTCGCGCGGATCAGGAGCAGCGAAAGCGCCCCGGTACCACGCAAGGCTGTCCTTTTCCCTGAATCCATGGGCTCAATGAACGCGCAAAGTGCCAACTTGCAAGGGGAGCCATAGGTATGGCTCCTTCAAGGTCTCTCGCTAGCTTGCAATTGGGTCCCTTTGCCAAGTGGGCTCTGAATCAATGACTCAGCATCCACGTGCTTCTTGTGCTTTGCAGTCGGACTCAATCCATTTACTCCCGCCAGACATTGGCCCCAGATTGAACTTGAACCCGTACCATTAGACCCAGCCCCAAAAAGGGTTCCGAGTCTCACAAAAAGACACCGCCCTATTTATCAACCACCAGGAGACCCAAAAACCTCCAAAAAAGTCATACCCCAAACAAACACGATCAGTTTTTGTGTTGGAAACACAATCAAAAGCTGTTCAGATTCAGTGATTAACAGGTTTTTCTTCTTCAGCCCGGGGATCCGATCTCGTCGCTTCGCCTCACCCGCAGCCCGAAGCGCGACTTCGACTTCCGCCGGGCAGCTCAAGGGCCCGGATCTCCGCGGTGAACGAAACCACATCCGCGGTGAGTCGACGGCCTGGGCGAAACAACCCACGCGAGGTCTGTTTTTTTCCTTGGTTGGACATGGTGCATACATCTTTTGGTAGAGTTTAGTCTTGTAACAGTACATTCTAATGTCTTGAGCCATATAATTTTAGTTAGTTGGTTGTTGCATCAAAGCATGACTACATGAATATTATGCATATAATATGCATATGTGATGTGTCTGTATCGTCTGAAAAGAAAAAACACTTGGAACCTAGAAGGGCCTGGCTGGAAGGCCGATTGGTCCTTTTTGGGTGGACTTATTCAGGTTGCGCAATATGTGTCCAAGGGATTGGACTATTCTCCCAACAAACCACAATATGGTTCTTCTTAGCCCCCCCCCCCAACATGATGGTGTCCTTTTTGGTTTCCCCTTGAACCCATCCAAAAAAGGATTCCCATGTTAATGGAGCCCATTGCAAGAGAGGTTACCCAGTTTCCATGAGGTGGGGCAACTCCAAAAAGGACATCTGGGCAACTTCTGAGCCTCCCCGAACCTGGGGCTGAAGTTTATTGATTCTGGGTTCCCTTTATAGTGCAAGTAGCAACTACGAGTCAGTTTCCGATCAAGGCTCCTTTCCAGCACCACAGAGCAGTAGAGAAACCCAAAAAAAGCACCAGGTGATATCCCTAGCAGCAACCCTCACCCCTCAAGCCGCTACCAAAGCTTTGAGCGGGTGGGAGAAAAAAAAAGGGGGGGAACAAGAACGAGCTTGTAACTTCAACAAATAGGCTCTGTTTCTGGGGGTCCAGGTGTAAAAAATTCACCAGGTGGTGTCCATTTGACCTATCGGGACTGACTTGGCCGTGGTTCAAAAATTTGTACCCCAAAATGGCTTGCCCCGGCAAGTGCAGCCACGGACCAAAACCTGCGGTCCAATTCCTGGTGGTTTACTTTTGACCCATACCCACTTTGTAGAGAGATTAGAATAAGGGTACCTTTTTTTCTGCAGTCTATTTTAGTAGGGTTGAACCCTCCCAAGCAAACAAGGGGGAGAGAAAGTGCACTACTGGGGGACCTACTAACTTATGGCAGACTTTGATGCGTCGCAGGAGGCCTGCCAGGGACTCGAGGCAGTGCACGGGCCAGTCGGCCTCGCCCACTTCCGGAGGCAGATTGATCCATTGTGAGAAACCCAGCTGCGGTGGATGCCTCTGATGGACAAATTCCACAGCACCAGTTGGGAACGGTAGTTTATTAGCCAGTATTCACACAAGATTTCATGCATCCCTATTAACTGGTGCAGGATGTTTGTCCATCTACACCATTTCAAGTATCCCGGATTTCCCCCTGCAATCTATCAGTTCTGCGGTTGATATGTGGGGAATCAGCTCTGACTCTGCGGGTTGGACGCTATTGAACACTTGGTACATGTAGCCTTCAGATTCCGGCTGAGAAGTGTCGGACGCAAAATGTGTGGCTTGTTGGGGAGATCTATGACAGGGGTTCTCAAAGGATGCATCCAAAAACTACTTGCATTCCAAGTGGATCCTGAAAGCCTGAAAAAATCAACTGTTCATTTAGCAAACAACTGACCACATGAGTCATTTTTCAATGACCCTGGGTCGCCCTTGTGTGTCCCATCCTCTCTTCGTGGGTAAATTGGGGGGGAAGTCTTCCCTCGACTTGCTCTGCTTTAGCCCCTGGAAAATAATTAACTCCCTTCCAAAGGCTTTCGGGATTCGGGCTGTCAAACTCCCCAAATCCCTGAACTTTCACTTAAAGGGTCTTCACCACTTTGCTTCACGGCTTTTTGGGCCAGTTCGTACAAATCCGGCAAGAAATGTTGAGGTACTAAGGGACCCCGTGCGTTTGGCATTTGGTCGTCCCCTTCAGTGATCCTTTGATCTCTAAGGTTTATATGCGTGACCTCAAGTGGACATGGAAGCAAAAACATCCCAGACCATTTGGCTTTCGAGTCGGCGCCTTTTCAGGCTGCTTAGGGAAAACAAAGGTGAAGCCGCATTTCGCCCTATTTTGACACATGCTTTGGCTTTCTCGGAGTGCTTTTCATCGACTCGGCGCCTGCTCTTGTCCCATGGCCGCGACCGGCGGTTTTTCGAGCCGAAGCTTCGACAAGCAGATCGTTTTGGCGGGCAAAACTCCTCCCTCTACTCCGGTATGGCTCAAAATTACTCTAAGCCAAGGGTTTAGTCCATGTTTCCATTTCCCCACAAGTGGGGCATGATGACTTTACAACCTGGGTATGGCTCAAAGCTATTCTATACCAGCAAACAGCAGCTGTTCGTCCATGTTTCCATCAGGGCAACCCATTCCTTTTACGCACAAGCCCCGTTGCTTCCCCTGACCCTCTTACCAAGCCTCCTTTTGGGTGTCCCCACAGGAACGCCTTTTGGATAACCATTCTGCGCAAAGGACCCAGAAATCAAAGGTGATCACCTTTTAGAGCCACTCAAATTTCACCAAGGAGACACCTTACAAAGTGTTTGCCATTCGCTTCGCTTCGGGCAAGTTCAGCTGAAAAGAAGTTTCAGGCGAGCAGCGAGTGAATCCGCTGGAATGGAATTGAAAAAGACACCAAAGGGAAACAAGCCATTTCCATAGTCACCAGTTCTTGTTATTCTGTTTAGACAGAAACAACTTTAGGCAGTTGTTGTTGTTTAAACAAACACAAACTTGAGGAGTTACCCTCCCAGAAACAGAACGCGAAATGAAAAAGAGGGTCCCTCTTCAGGCAAGTCTTCCCGGAGGTCCCTTGGAACAGGGGTCAGCTCACAAATGGAAGACCTCGTGACAAGGCCCCATAGGTCCCGGCGCTTGAGTTCTTGCCTCGGGCAATTTTGTGCTGGAAAGATATGTGTTTGCATCTGAATGTGTGCATAGAATGTGTGCATAAGGACATTGAGGAATCCAATAAACATATGTACAGATCCATCTGCAATTTTTACCACAACACGCACACAAACACAACCTGAAATTAGGCCAAGCAAAGGACCCACATCATGGGAGCAAAGGCAGATAGATACCTAGAGATTCGTTGCGGCAGAAATTTCTGCCGCAATTCAAAAAAGGCGCCTTTTTGGATTTGCGGCATTTCTTCCTGATTTGCGGCGTTTTTCCCGGAAGCATTGCGAAGGGTTCTTCTTCTAAAAGCGGCTGCCAACTTCACCTGCCAACTTCTCATGCCAACTTGTCGAGAGTTACTTCACCTGCCAACTTCTCATGCCAACTTGTCGAGAGTTACTTCACCTGCCAACTTCTCATGCCAACTTGTCGAGAGTTACTTCACCTGCCAACTTCTCATGCCAACTTGTCGAGAGTTACTTCACCTGCCAACTTCTCATGCCAACTTGTCGAGAGTTACTTCACCTGCCAACTTCTCATGCCAACTTGTCGAGAGTTACTTCACCTGCCAACTTCTCATGCCAACTTGTCGAGAGTTACTTCACGTGCCTACTTCTCATGTCAACTTGTCGAGAGTTACTTCACCTGCCTACTTCTCATGTCAACTTTTTGAGAGTTACTTCACCTGCCAACTTCTCATGTCAACTTTTCGGCTGTTATCTCATTCTACTAAAAGCACAAGCTAATTTGTCGGGTGTTACTTCACTATCCTAAAAACACAAGCTAACTTTTCTGTTCTACCTTCACATCTCGACTCTTAATTCTTCTTCTTTTTATGGCGGGGGTAGGCCCGACGGGAGCTTACGAAACGCACCCCTCTGCGGAGATCGTGCGTGTCGAAGCGCTCTCGCTGTGGCGCCGTGCGAATTTGTCTTGAGCCGGCGAACCCTCTGCGGAGATCGTGCGTGTCGAAGCGCTCTCGCTGTGGCGCCGTGCGAATTTGTCTTGACCTTGGCGAACCCTCTGCGGAGATCGTGCGTGTCGAAGCGCTCTCGCTGTGGCGCCGTGCGAATTTGTCTTGACCGGCGAACCCTCTGCGGAGATCGTGCGTGTCGAAGCGCTCTCGCTGTGGCGCCGTGCGAATTTGTCTTGACCTTGGCGAACCCTCTGCGGAGATCGTGCGTGTCGAAGCGCTCTCGCTGTGGCGCCGTGCGAATTTGTCTTGACCTTGGCGAACCCTCTGCGGAGATCGTGCGTGTCGAAGCGCTCTCGCTGTGGCGCCGTGCGAATTTGTCTTGAGCCCGAACCCTCTGCGGAGATCGTGCGTGTCGGATCGCTCTCGCTGTGGCGCCGTGCGTGTCTTGAGCCCGATGAACCCTCTGCGGAGATCGTGCGTGTCGAAGCGCTCTCGCTGTGGCGCCGTGCGATTTTCTTGCTCGCGAAACGGCTTTTGGAAGTTGTCTCGTGGTGTGCGCGCCTGCTTTCGCAATCCCGCGGTCCCGGGTTCGATTCCCCCCTGGTCCGCGGCAGCTCCGGCTTGAAAATCGCAGCTTTTAAGTACAAACGTAGTACGCGGAGCGTGCTCCTGCAGCTCCGGCTGGCAAATCGCAACTTTTAAGTACAGACGTAGTACGCGGAGCGTGCTCCTGCAGCTCCGGCTGGCAAATCGCAACTTTTAAGTACAGACGTAGTATGCGGAGCGTGCTCCCGCAGATCCGGCTGGAAAATCGCAACTTTTAAGTACAAACATAGTACGCGGAGCACATTCCCGCAGCTCCGGCTGGAAAATCGCAACTTTTAAGTACAAACGTAGTACGCGGAGCACACTCCCGCAGCTCCGGCTGGAAAATCACAACTCTTAAGTATAAAAAAATAGTACGCGAAGTACATTCCCACAGCTCCGGCAGCACTTGCTCAGAGCAACTTGCGTAGAGCAACTTGCGCAGAGCAACTTGCACAGAGCACTTGCACAAAGCACTTGCGGACCTATCTCGGCGCGGAGAGCGTCTCCCCAGCTCCGCCGGAAAAAGAAGAAAGAACTCAGAATCGAGAAGACCGTGCGATTTTCTTGCTCGCGAAACGGCCTTTGGAAGTTGTCTCGTGGTTTGCGCGCCTGCTTTCGCAATCCCGCGGTCTCGGGTTCGATTCCCCCCTGGTCCGCGGCAGCTCCGGCTTGAAAATCGCAGCTTTTAAGTACAAACGTAGTACGCGGAGCGTGCTCCTGCAGCTCCGGCTGGCAAATCGCAACTTTTAAGTACAGACGTAGTACGCGGAGCGTGCTCCTGCAGCTCCGGCTGGCAAATCGCAACTTTTAAGTACAGACGTAGTATGCGGAGCGTGCTCCCGCAGCTCCGGCTGGAAAATCGCAATTTTTAAGTACAAATATAGTACGCGGAGCACATTCCCGCAGTTCCGGCTGGAAAATCGCAACTTTTAAGTACAAACGTAGTACGCGGAGCAACTTTTGCAGTGCGCGTCAACGTAGTGGTCACCCTTTGTGGCCGGGAGATGACCGTCCGGGGCGCTCCGCAGGATTGGCGCCAATACTTCGCAGACTTTGGCGCTCGTCATCTCCAAGGACACCTAGAGGACTGGACTGTAAAGCAGCCGCGCAACAGCGCGGACCAGCTCCGGCAGTGTGCTCTGGACTGCTTCACGCATTGGAAGCACCTCTGTTGCCAGCTTTGGAGGTTGGCCAAACTTCACGTCTGCGAAAAGAAAGACATGCAAGTCTTGTTCCATTGCTTTGGCGGCATCAACCGCAGCGCTGGCGCGCTCTGCGCGTGGCTCATTGTAGCCTACGGCCTTTCTGCTGCGAGCGCAATTGATCTCTTGCTCGAGAAGCGCCCTTTTTTTTCGTCCATGGCGTCATCGGAGATACGTGCTGTGGGCTCTGTACGCGGTGGAGCAAAGTCGAACTTCTTGGCGGTTAGACTTCGGCGACTGCAAGGACGACCTTGGCGAGCGTGATCTTTGTGACTCCTCCGGTCAGCATAATTACCTCGTGAGTGAGTAGAGACTGAGCGCGCAGGTAGTGATGCACGGCTTGTTGCTGAGTGCAACGAGCAGGCGAATGTTTTCGAAGCTCTGTTGTCTCAGTGGCAGACTGTCTGCAAGTGCGTGACACCCGCCTCGCACGCGACGAGCAACAACAATGCGAGCGAGTCACGAGCGCTCTAGGCTTTTGCTTCTTGCTTGTGCGCAGGCGGAAAACTCCGGCGCGACGCACGCTCGAGTCAAAGTTTGCCACGCGCAGCCTCACGCGCAGCATCATATGCCACAGCATGCGCAGCATCGCGCGCAGCGTCACGCACCGTGCCACGCACACCTTGGCGCGCAGCATGCAGACGAGTGGCCCGGAAGCAACATAGGCGACAGGCGAAGTAATTCTCGAAAAGTTGGTAAGAGAAGCTGCCAGACAACATCAGCACATTGAGCAACCTGCGTGACACGCTTGAGCGCTTGCACTGACTCCACGTTTTGCTCTTCGAGGGAAGCCGAGTGAAGCCGGACAACATCAGCAGATTGAACAACTCACATCAGCAGCTTGAGCATTTGTGCTCATTGCACGATGTTGCACTTGAGTGGAGCCGAGGGAAGCCGAGTGAAGCCGGACAACATCAGCAGATTGAACAACCTACATGACACGCTTGAGCATTTGTGCTGCTTGCACGCTGTTGCACTTGAGTGAAGCCGAGGGAAGCCAAGGGAAGCCGAGTGAAGCCGGACAACATCAGCAGATTGAGCAACCTACATGACACGCTTGTGCGTTTGCATTGAGACCTCGTTATGTAAGTTTCCTGCGCTCCGGTCTCGCTCCGCCCAGGTGGTGGTGGTTTCTCCACGGTGCCTCAGGTGTTGGTTCTCCCCCGCCTCGCCTTCCGCGCCACGCGCCTGGTGGTTGGTTCAAGCTGGCGCGGAGCAATTCTCGCCCTTTGCCGCGTAGAGTTAGCTGCGGAGCAGTTCCTATGTTCCGGCTTGACGCGCGGCGGGGCTCTCAAGCACCTGGGCATGTGGCGCGTGTGATTTATTACTGTGTTATGTTTTAGTCTTGTTTTGTCACACCCACGTCCTGCGCAGCATCGCGCGCAGCATCACACACCGCCGCCACGCACAGCTTCGCGCGCAGCATGCAGCCGCCGTATCTTTTAACATGCGCTTCGCGATCTTCCTCGATGCTGCCACTTTGAAAACATCAGCACATTGAGCAGCCTGCGTGACATGCTTGAGCGCTTAGTGTGGACTCCACGTTTGCCTGTCGAGTGAAGCCGAGGGAAGCCGAGTGAAGCCAGACAACATCAGCAGATTGAACAACCTACATAACATGCTTGAGCAGTTGTGCTGCCTGCACGCTGTTGCACTCGAGTGAAGCCAAGGGAAGCCGAGTGAAGCCGGACAACATCAGCAGATTGAACAACCTCCGTGCCACACTTCTGCATTTGCATTTGTAAGTTGCCTGCATGTCCAGGAGCTTCGCTCCAGTTTCGCTTCGCCCAGGTGGTGGTGGTTTCTCCACGGTGCCTCAGGTGTTGGTTCTCCCCCGCCTCGCCTTCCGCACCACGCGCCTGGTGGTTGGTTCAAGCTAGCGCTAATCAACATCGCGGTAGTTTGCTTGCTGCCTGTTTGTTCATGTTGGAGCCGCCCGAAGCATGGTATGCATCATCGAGATCCACATGCCGAGCCACTCGATCTACACGCGCGACATGATGGTGGCCAAGATCGCGATGAGCAGGGAGAACCTGCACTGAGAAGTGCATGAAATTCCTCAACTTTTAGTACCATATTCGAGCTACTGACAAAAAGCGGAATCTGTCTGTGTGCAGCTTGTCGCGACTAGACTACTTGATCGCTAACAACTAACTTGCCTCCATGCTTCCGGGCCACTCGTCCTCTAGTTTTAGAATTGCGGCAGAACTTGTTTTCAGTTTTTTCTACCCCCCGATTTGCGGCGGAAATCGGCGGGAATGCGGCGGAAATCGGCGGGAATGCGGCGGAAATTCCCGGAAAGCAAACAGTGTTGCGGCGTTTCTCTTTGTTTGCGGCTGATTTTCTGGAATGCGGCGGGAATTTCCGCCGCAATGCGTTGCGGCAGAAATTTCCGCCGCAGGAAGTTCTAGGTATGCATCTGCCCTGTCCTGCAAAATGGCCCACGCCTCCCGTTTTTTCTTCGGCATCTTTCGCCAACAGTTTGCAAACCATTCGCCAACGTCCTGGCCTCGAGCACGCATGGGTCAGGGCAAAGTCTGAAAGCATGGCCACTCTGGGCAGATTGCTCTATCTCCGAACTGGGTGTGTCTCTTTTTCCGGGGGGACCCCCCCGAACCCCGAAAGGGGATCTGACTGGAAACAAGGGTCAGGGATCCTCATAGGTCATTGGCCCTCACTCCTTGGTCCTTCGGCTCAGGCGGTTGAAGAACATTTCTCACCTGAAGCAAACAAGTTGACTCTAAAGGTCTGAATCATCACGACGGTGTGGGTAGGGTAAAGCCAATTATAGTCACGGTTACAGAACAGTACTTATTTCGGCCCTTGTATCACCGGCCCCATCTAAAACTGAACTTGGGGTGCCTGCTTCCCGTTCCTCTTCATGCAATTTACACGTTAAGCAGGTCTTGGTTTGGTGACATGCGGCCTGCTCTTTTGTTGAAAACAAACAACTGGTTCTCCGTGGTACATATCGCCTCTCGTCGGTCGGCATACCATAAAGTGAACACTTGGAGCAGGGTCTGGGCTTTGTGTCCGTACTATTTGGACCCCCACAATGGGTTAGCTTCTTGTTTGCCTCTTTTCTGGGGAGCACCCGCTTTCAAGCTACAGCTAAGGTGAAACCAAAGAAACTGGCCTGTCTGGGGGTTCAGTTTCACAAAAATACCCGGCACCAAATGGTGTGTCAATTGCGTGCTCAAGGGCGTCGGCGGGTCACGTGGCCGCAGGGGTCTCAAAAAATGGGTGGCTGTTAGCCGTGTGGTGAACTTCAGCCTCAGCAAAGGCAACAGCTCTCAGGAATGAAGCAAACTAAACATGTGATTGTTCCATTATAATTTTTAACACCAGAACCATGACCTTTTTAATGGAAAAAACTCTGCGGTTTCCGGCCTCTAAGCTGAAGCCACCGTTTGGCGCGCTTCCGTGTTGCCAAGCCAAGTTTTCGGCTTGCTAAAGCTGCGCGGATGCTCACGCTGTACAAGCGAGTCGGCATGTGGAGCATGCGCCGCTGCGGTGTGACACATTTTGCCGAGAAAGCCATCTCCAAATTTGTGTTTGAGAGTGGTTTCCCTGGCAACACAAAAGATGCCTGCCTATAGCTTTGTTGGTTGACCTCAAATGGAAAGCAAAACCCAGGAAAGAGGAGCGGGTGCCACTGGAATGGGGTCTTTGACCACTCAACAGGCTGATCCAAGAGAAAACGAGTTGAGCGGACGACAAAAGCACACCGCTGCGACGGTAAACATCGCTTCGCAATGCCTGGACTTGAAATTTTCGTCCCTCGGACGCCTGAAAACTTTTCCCCTGGCGCGCTGATTGCAGCGAGCGGAACGGGTGTCGAGAGCAACTGGGACCTGCGACGAACATGACGAACAGACAAATCTCGGCGCTGTGGGAACGTCGCTGTCCCTTGCTCCCACAAATCGAAGCTCCTCATCGGGGAGGAAAAATCGCAAAAGCTGCATACAGGAAGGCGGAATCTCAACGTCGGAGGCTGAGACGAGAACAGCTGACTGCCAAAGCATACTGCGTTCTTCTCGCGAACAAAAACAGGTAGGCTGCTACCACCCGCTTGCAAGAAAAAAAAATGCAAGCTTGCAGGGCTCTGCAGCAGGAATTCCAGCCTGCAAAGAGGTTCACCCTGCGATGCTTCAAATTTGAGACTTGCATGTGATGTGGTGGGACTCAGGTGGGTGAAAGGCTGCAATTCCGGTCATCCAGCTTGCGATGCCAACAGGGGAGTCAGCAAGATTTGAAGGGGGTTCATGATGACAGAGTCTTCTTCAGTCCATTTGCGCAAGCTCAGTGAGAAGCCTGCTAAAGCTCCCCTTCCTTGCAACAGGAGTGGGTTCCCAGCCAGAAACAAAAACCATGTGGCTCTGATTACAAGTCCGATATTTCTCCGAAGTCGACGCCAGGCTGACCCATTCCAATGCCGCCCTCCGGCAGAATGGAAAACTGAGGGCTTCAAACACAAAAAGATCACCGCTCTCACCGATCGGGTGATCACTGTTCAGGCTCGCTGACCTTGCGAGGGCAGAGCATAGCCAGGCATAGCCAGGTAAACATTCGATCTGTGATTCACCAACCTGGAAAAGAACCCACAGGCAAAAGGACCAATGGGTGAGCTCGCCTAATATGCGGAACTCAAAGGATTCGCCCGGAAAAGTTGAACTTTGAGCTGGCTGCATGGGAAGAGCATACCTGCACTGATTGAAAGCAGATGGCCCAGTTCCCGGTAGATATGGGTAAGCTCGGGGCATGACGAAGGCAAAATGGGTGGAGTCTCATGGTGCCAGCTCCTTTTCACATAGCCATGGGTCAAAACCTATAAATCCTACCCCCAGTCAATCCAACCACTAAAATAGGAAGCCTAAAATGGGTGGTGAGTTCACCCATCCCAACCAAAATGGGATCAAACATTCAACGGCTTTGGCCACCACAGCCACAGGGAGCTGAAGGTCCCATCCCAAAAAACGGCTGATTTTCGCTTGGCTGAGTCCACTGAACTGTGCCGCGTGGTGGGTGTCTTCACGAGGCATTTTCGCTTTTTTTTTTCCCCTTTTTTTTCCGAAGGCAGAAGGACACCTGCGACATGCCCCAAGGCTCCTGGGTTCTCAAAATATAGGAGATGGAACCCCCAAAAACGGTTGTTTCCTGTTGGCGTCCTTCTAAAACCAAGGAACAAAGAGTACCCTTTCAAAATTATATTGACCTCGGATTAGATAAACCCTGTTTATTAATGGTGTTCCCCTCAAGTGATAAATTGTCAACTAAAACCAGGTTGACACCCCCTTAGTAACAAAGAGGGGTTTATTAATGGGTCGACAGTAGGCAACTTTCGGCATTACCCCCCACGTCCAGCGTTTCGCGGCGCCGAGGTGCATCGTCATCGGAGATGCTTTCCAGGATTCCGTCCTCGGTTCGAGGCGGGACCGTGAACCATGGCTGTTTGCTGGGCCCGGTCTCCTTCTTTGGAACCGAATTCCCAGTAAAGGGGCCTACCTTGATAACAAGTGCAGGGGATTTTCGTAATTGGGGGCAACCTTAATCAGGCGTCTTGCCTTGTTTTAGAGTTTGGGCGAGAATTCGTTTCTTGGAGGGTGCCTTCTCATTTTGGAAAAAGCTTGGGAAGGAAATCCATGTGCTGCTCTGATATCTAGTGGGGGTTGTTGGATGTTTGGGGAAGATGCCATTTGTTTCGATCTGATCTGGGAGGCCTGCTTTGGGAGTTTGGGGGAGGGGATCCATGTAGTGTTCCGGTCTTTGGACCACTTGGTTGCTGTTGATCCCCTAGCCAAAGTTTCACTTTGTGGGGGTTTAGCGGAAAACCCCTTGATTTCCAAAAAAGTTAAAGTCTAAAGATCCAACCCAATAGCAGTCAAGACCAAGCCGGGGCTCCTTTGTTGGACGATGTGCGGAGTTGTTTCCGATTGTGAGAGCAGGGAAGCGACTTCTTTCCTTTTAAAAGGTTTAAGTGATGGTGGCCTTGAGAGATCCAGTACCGCTGTTGTTCTGGCCAAAGGGAGGAAATCCATTTTGTCTTTTGCGACAGGCGGTCTTAGGAGAACGGCTTTGGGCTTCATGAGCAGGAGGGCCCGCGGCCCATGTGCGGTTCGGGAAGGCAGAAGGATACCAACCAGCTGAGCAGCGCAGCAAACAACTTCGACAATTGGTACTGCCAAAGCTCTGAGTGCGGCTTTTATTAGCCTGACTACAAGCCCCCCTGAAACCAACAGAACCACTGGAATGGCCCTTTTGGGTTTTTGCGGCCGTAAAGGGTTGGCAAAAGCAAGGGTCATAATACGTGCAGAAACACATGCAGCCAAAGACAAAAGACATTTGAAGAGTCCTGAACGATGTCTGCCCCAAGGGTCCAACCAACCAGTGGACAGTCAGTGCACAGCTAGTGACCGTATCTAAAACCAGCTCAGAGACTACAGAAAATGGTCAGGGCCGTCAGGGAGAGCTGTAGCGGCGCTACTTCTGATCATTTAGTTCCCTCCCCTTTTGGCTGAAGGAGAGTCGAACGTTTAACATCGCACTTCCCGCCACATTGTAATGTTAATCACACAAAACAGGGGCCAACTTATACTTTCCTGTCTACATCACCCCGCTACAGGGAAGCTTACTTTCAAGAAATGTGTCAAAACTGCCCTTCAAGGAGAAATGGCCATGAGCAAAGAGTCAAAGGGTTTGGTTACAGGAACATCTACAGGACATGGCCCCAAAACACCCTGGTTTATAGAATTTAGTGCAACCCAACCCTTTGAACGAGGGAGTGTCGCAAAAAGTTCCCTTGGGCAGCTGCGGGCACCAGTGGAAGTTCAGCGCTTGGAAGCTGACCGTTAGACGGCCCCGAGCACTTGGGAAGAGCATTCCTCATGCACCCACCTTCGTCTCCAGGTCCGGCGCGAGCATTTTGACGTGAGGAGCCATACTTCCATGTGCTTAAGTAACCTCAAAACTCCCAGTGGTGAAAAGAATCTCCCTTAACAACCCACAGGGGAAAATACACATATTCTCAAGCAAATGGAAGCATAGCATGCTGACCAGGGGCCTCCGAGCTCAACTTCTCTGAGAAGATCTGTGCCCCGGTTTCAAAGAATAACCACAACGGAGTCTGCCAGACCATCCCGCAACCCCATGTGAGCAGCACCGCAAGCCTATTAATACTATTAATTGTTGGTCTTACTAAGACGCATATAAAGCATTATTTGGGTGTGGGTCAAAATTAAACCACCAGGGACCGCCGGCTTTAGTCCTTGGTTTCATCTACCAGGGTTCCATTTTGGGTACCTGTGTTTGACCCACAGCCATTTAGGCGTCCATGAAAGCAGTAGAGCCTCCTAGGGCCCTACTCAAGGGCTTTCACCCAGGAGTCCGCACCACTTCCGAGGTCGTAGTCTCGGTTCCGCTGCCGAAGACAGACTGGAGATAGCGCGGAAGAGGCTGTGGAGTCCGGGCAAACCCCTTCAGTTCAAAGTACCTGGACCCTCAGACTACCCCAAAAACTGCAGACTGCGATGTTCCATGTTCAAAGGTAGTTACCCTCACTTGAGGAGCGGGTGAACGAAAGCTAGCAGTTGTTGCATGAGATGGGTCGGTGACAGAGTGGATTCAGAGGTAGCTTGTGTACAACGAGAGGCCCGGCAAGATTCGTAGGATGCGACACGCAAACGCACATGGTAGCGTGGCAAACCTTGAAAAATGAAAACAACGAGAGGCGTCAGAAGCTGTCTTAAAGCACCTCTGGGTTCTGCATGCTGCGTGTGCAAAGATTCTTGCGAGGTGGTTTACTGAGAAGACTGAGGTCTCAAATGAACAAGCTGAATCGGTGGAACATGTAAAAGTTCAGAACACCAAGTCCAAAACGGGCAAACCGAGACTGCTGAAACTCTGAGCCACTGCCCGGGGGGAGGGGTGGACCAAGGAGGAATCGAGCCTGGGACGGGGGGGGGGGAGGGGGGGGGGGGTCTAAATGATTGATTGTTTTCAATCTTTTCGGCTCAAATAATTGAAAAAATCAATCTTTCGGCAGTTGAGCCCCTTCCTTGCTTACGCAAGGAGAAACTTCAGCTAGCTAAAGCTAGCTTTCGTGAAAAATAAACATCGCCCATCATTTTGGGGGGTTTTGCAGTTTTCAGGGTAGCTTGAGGATGGTACGACCCACCCAACCCCACCAAAAACAAGAAAAGAAGACTGTACGGGATTCCCAAGTCACTCCGTACCCTCAAGGCCAAAGTCGGGTCCCCCCTCAAGGGAGCCGATGCGCTCGTTGCACAAGAAGCTTCTGGTCCCCAACAATTCGCATGCAACGTAACTCGGCTGCTTTCTGCTCCCCTACTAAACGTTTAAAGTTTAACTTTTGGTGGTTTAATGGCAAACCCATCAGTTGGCAAAAAGTTAAAGTCCTAACATCCAAGCAGAATGCACCAAAGGTAAAGTGTTGTTTCTACTTCTTAGAGCCTCAGGTGGCGGTCGTTTCAATGGAAACCACCCGTAGATTGATCAACTTTGGAAAAAATCCAGTGACCCCTGTCCACGCGGGATACAAAAACAGGCCGATGCAAATGAATCAAATCATTGGGCTGCCAATGTTCGGAGCTGAGCAGGTCATATTCCAATCAAAAACACGTCAAGCGCTTGCGACTGGATCCCTCCCCCAAAAACATATTAAGGTGCCTGTGAGCTCTGGACGAAACCTCCAGCTTCCTCAAGAGAACATGTCCAATTGAGTTGTGCCTTTGCCCTTTGTGAGAATTTGTGTTGTCCTCCCATTTCCTCAGGAAACAGATGTCGGTGGCTCATGACATGCAAACATGCTTGGCGTGATATGTATGTTTGTATGTGTATATACATATATATATATATATATGTATTATTATTATAGATCATAGATACGATGCCTGGCCGCGATCGTCTCCTGAGGAGACCTGGGAGGAGAACCAGACCACCCCAGCAGCGACTTTCAGGTTCTCAACAACTCCATCGCTTCAAGCCATCCCGGGCTTGAGGGCATCCCCAACCCTCCGCACAATGTGCGAAACAGACAAGGAGTGGTTCCCCTCTCGTGAGGTGGCAATGATTTTGCCGAGGGGAACTCAGGGTTTTAAGCTTGGCCCTCCCTGGATCCCAAGAGTAAGCCGACCCAAAAGCACACTGGTCCCTTTGGGGAACCTTCTTTAGAACTGCTAAGTAAAGGGCCTTCATCATCTTCGTAGCTCCAAAGCAGCGCCCCAAAACCCATGGGCTCTGGGTTCTACTATGGTTGTAAAGGTCGATGTTGGACTTTTAATCCTACTAAGATGCTTGTAAAGGTTGAGAAAAAAAAAGAAGAAGAACAACAAAAAACGTCGTGGACCTGCGGAGGTTTCCTCCTGCTCACTACATAGGGGTTGTCGCCCCACCAGTGCCTGGACCCGTGTCAGCTTGGCACTTGCACGTATCAGTTAGAAAAAAGAAGAAAAAAAACAATCAAAGCAGGTAGAACCGGACCGATTCTGGGCCCTCATGCGCAAGCTTCCCATCCGTATTTGACGGGTGCCTCATCTCCGTAGATGTCCGCCGCCTCGGCGGCCGCGCCGACGGCCACGGAGAGGAGCTGTCCTCGGTCGGATGTGCAGTGGCATTGACGACCGCCCTGCTGGGCTGGCTGTTTTTTTTTTTTTTCGGATCACCTGAAGAGTCTCCATACATCAGAACCTAGAAAACTATACAATTTACAGCAGTATCTACTAGGCTGTTTTCGGATCCCCAGCGAAAAGTGACTCACTTTTAGTCGGGTTTTAGTGGAAACTACCCTAAAAAGCAAAAACACAACTAAGGGGATGGCTGGGAACCACCAAGTTTAGATCCCTTTGGGTTGGCAAGGGAACCAAACGGAAGACAGCTCCAAATCCTGATTTGACCGGGGTGATTGTTTCGCGGGTCTTTTGTTGCGAAACATTTTGAAACCTGAGTCTTTTGGGGGTTTGAAGAAATCCGAAGCCAAAAGGCAAGCAGATCCTGTCCTTTGTTCTTTTAGCTCAAGGGTGGCTCTCTTGGTTGCCGGTACTAGGGGGAAGCCAAAGGGAAGAAACCTGTTCAAATTATAACCCGAGAATACATGGGTTGTCTCAGCGGAGAACCCGCTAAGATCACTCTGATGGAGGGTATCGCCTGGTCGTTCAGTGTAGGGCAACAAGGAAAACCGGCACATCAACCGCAGCTTACCATGTTTTGCCGTTGGATCTGCTTGGTTCCCTTTAATTTGGAATACCCAAGGAGCTACTTTCACTCCGCTACACCCCCAAACCATCCTCCCACCCATAGCCCCTGTGAAGCCCTGAACTCATTTCAACCGCTTGAACCCCCCCGCCCTTTTAGGAGGGCATCTCTCACTTTATCGGGAACACGCCAGGTGAGAAACAAAGTTGCCCTTTGGCACTGCAAGACGTCGCCCGGATTCTAAGGCTGCGGCGTACTCGTGAAGAGGCGAACTGCATGGCGCGGATGTCCTCACTTCTCAGCCCGGCTGAGAGAAGCCCCTCGTCAGGCGTCCATTTACTCAAGCCCACTGGGAAAACAAAAACATGTCCAGTAGTGATAGATTCCCTTTAAAACCAACATAGGAAAATAAAACATACTCTTAAGCAAACGGAGGCAGCAACCCTTGGTGAGTTGGGTGATTGTATGCCCTGGTTCTCGTGGGTAAATGGGAATTGGACCTTGGGGTTTGCCTTTCGACCCCTTGGGCGTGAAGGTCAAACAGATCAAGCGCCGCCCTGACCCGAAAGCAGTCCAAGTTCCTCATATTTGCGATCAGACAATGTACGTCACGACCATAGGTGTCCTTTTTGGGAAAATATGGCCCTGGTAGTTGATTGAACCACAAGGTAAACCAGGGCCCTCTATTTTTCGACCAAATCAACCAAAAAGGACACCTATGGTCACGACATTTTTCTGCAAGCCCGATCTGCAAATATGGGGCTTGGAAAATGTTTTGGCTTGAGGAGCCTGGGAAGAACATGCGCAGGGACTGCGTCGCCAATTGCGGGGGAATGGCCGGCAAACAAACAAACAAACAAACAAACAAACAAACAAACAACCAAACAACCAAACAACCAACCAACCAAACAGAACAAACAGAACAAACAGAACAAACAGCCAAAAACAAACACACAAACAAACAAACAAACAAGCAAGCAAGCAAGCAAACAAACAAACAAACAAACAAACAAACAAACAAACAAACAGCCAACCAACCAGACAGACAGACAGACAAACAGAAAGGCAGACAAACAAATACACAAACAAGTGAAACAAACAAACAAACAAACAAACAAACAAACAAACAAACAAACAGAACAAAACAAAACAAAACAAACAAACAAACAACTAAGCCAGCAAACAAACAAGCAAAACATTCAAGACACAAAAAAGAACAAAAAAGAAGGCACAAACAAACCGCGAAAGCGAACCAAACAAGACAGTTCATCACTTCGCATCGGTGCGATTGGCCGCCACCGCTGCTTCCGAAAGCGAACTACAAAGCTAAACACTGACACACCAAGTTCAGTGGCCAAAAACGGTGTGCTGGGGAGAAAGTAGATGGCACAATTCCGTTTACATGACATCTGCTGTCACCCAACTGTAAACTATCGGTGCCTTCAATGGTGCTAACTCGGGAACCCACAGAACTCCCAAGCTCCCAAGCGCTTGCGATGTGCCGATCTTTGATGCGTCCTTCTGCACCGCAAAGAGAACTAGCTCGATGCTGTCTTTCAGAGAGCCCGACACGAATTGCAGGGCCTCCGCGCAAGTTGCTCCGATGAGGACTCTGATTCAGAGTGCAGCGCAAGTGTCAAAAGTACAACTTCCTTGGCATTGCTCCCACCTACCTCAGCTTGGGCCCCACCCAAAATCGCAAGCTTAACCGTGGTCCAGATTTGAAGCACCGCAAATGTATTGTTCGCTTCAAAAAAAACAACGGAAATGGCACCGGTTTACAACAAGGCCGGCAATATGGCACGTATTCGCTGCACTCGGTGCATGGAGCAATGCCCAAGATTGCCAACGAGCTCTTGGCGTAAACGGCGACCAAAATTTAACAAAAAGACTTCAATGTCGGAGGGCTTGCCGTGCAAAACAAATCGACAAGCTCCTGCAACACGGGAGGCTTCATCCTTTCAACGAGCCGCACATGAAGAGCAGTTCTGTGGAGTTGCCAGGGAGTGCGCGGTCAAAACTCTTCAGTGATTTTGTGTTGCCAACATTGGCCAACATGTTCATGCTCCTGTGGAAAACTTACAAGTTGTTCTTGCTTTCCTCAAGAAATGCGAGTCCCCTCCATTGCACAGAGTAGACAAGCCTATAAAGCCAACGCGCATGAGTTACACGGATATCAGGTTTGGCCACTGTTTTTTGGCTAGGGCTTTCAGCCAACCCCAGAAGTTTGTGATGGAACCAAAAACCAGTACTACGTACAATGCACCTACCTGAATTCAGGAACCCCTCAGTAAGACACCTTCACCGTGGGTAAGCTTAATTTACCCTCACTCTCCAAACCCTCGTCCAGATTTGCACGCGGCTCTGAGCCCCAAAAGTCAGTTGCATTGCTAGCGCACTGGGTCTTGCTCCCGAGGGAGCCAACAGAACACCAAAAAAATTAGGGGACCACCATGTTGAGATGTCCAGATTTGAGGCGGCCCTCTCACCCACAAAGCTGAGGAAGCGGCCAAGCCACATTGCATGACAGCTGCCACTGCAATTGCCCAACCTGAAGTTCGGGATTGAAGGCTTGAATCTTAGATGTACATGGGTCCTCCCTATCAATAGGACCGGTTTATTTATCTGGGTTCAACATTCGTCTCCAACCTCGAGTTCGTCCGTCAAGCTGAGGGCGAAAAGGGGGAACAAGCCTTCACAATCGAGTTGAGGGAATCAATAGCCTGATCACACAACGAAGGCAGAGCAAGGACAATCAGAAGGCAAATCATGCCTCACAAGTACAACCAGCAACTACTGGACTGCGTACACACAGGTCCATGGAAGACACCAGCATCAGCACTGCCTACACCAACTCTCACCACACCAGTGACACTGCCAGCAGCAGTCAAAGCACCTACATCACAGAAAGATGCAACAACAACAAGCACAGCATCAGAAGGCAAGAGACAAAGCACAACACAGTCGAGTGATCAACAACCAAAACAGAAGAGGACAGCAGATTCAACATCACCAATGGCTACATCACCAACACATCAGAAGCGACCAGCATTGCCTGCACCACAAGGGGAAGACAGCTCTCAAAACCACGAGTTTGTGTAAAAAACAGCCCAAAAAACACTGCAAAAACAGGGCTTTGGCTGGGCGTCCCGCTCTCTAAAGTAAGGGGACAACTAAAATGGTGGATTTCAAGTGGATCTGCTTTGACCCTTTTAACCATGGGGTACCCGCAAGAAACACCACACACCCACGCCATCCCAAGGAAGCTCACCTGGAAAATCGAAACCAGATTCTAGTAAGTTGCCCTACCGCGGAAAGATAGGAACCCCTCCCCCCAATTTATCCCTGAAAGTGCGATGATCGGATAAACCAAGCCGAGCAGCGATTGCATGGGCTTGGTTTGGCATGCTCTAAGGCCAATCCTCAGCCAGCTGAGAAAAAAGGCCAGGCTCTGGACATTGTACCGCAGGAGGCAGGTGTCAAAATAGGCGGACCTCAAAATAATCGTGGCTGCCTCTAATTAAACCAAACAGAAACCCTCAAAAACAAAGCGCTCAGGGAGAAAGCTTCTGAACGGTTATGAACTTGCAATGGTTAATCAAGTGCAGACTCCTGCAGGCCAACTAGGTTGCCCTCGACGAGCAAAAACAACTCCCCGCAAACACAAGTATCCATAGAAACAACCGGGCTTCCCCTGTCGCGCACGAAGGAGACACAGCATCTTGTTTGCGATGCCTGCATGTACCACCACATAACCAAGCAACACCCGATCTATATAAGGGAACCACTGGGTTACCGAGGGAAACCACCCTCTTATATAGCAAGCAAGGAAAGCGATCCTGGCAACCTGCCGTGATAGGGCCCTTCCGGTACACCTGAGCAGGCTGAACGTATGAACCCGTCTATGTATATATAAATACATAGTACCCAATTTGGTGTTCCCAAACCTGTTGTGTTGTTTACGTTTCTGGGGGGATGCTGGGTCGGCCTTTCCCAAATTTTCCCAACAGACCACCCGTTATATTGTCCGTTGATCATATATGAACCCCTTGCTTTTGAGGTGTCGTGTTTGTTTGCTTGTTTGTGTTTGCTTTTTGAGGTACCCTTTTTGGGGTGGATCCTGCAAGGACATGCAAATGAAAAGCCGCCACTTGTGGGGTCCCTTGTTTTAACACGCAGAAAATCAAGCAACAATCAGTCTTTGATTTCAGGGATCGCGTCATGGAGGGTCCTCCCTACACAATTAAGCCCAACTTACCAAACCTGGCAGAGGGGGTGCAACTACGAAAAGTGATATCCGGATTGCCTCTATGGGACTGTTCAAATCCACCGGTTTGCCGCTTGGTTGATGTCGTCTCTTTACACAATGAGCCACCCTGGTGCCCATGAGTTTCCCCAAGCTTTTAGTTCTTGATGTGAGCTCGGGCTCGTGGGCCCAGCGGGACCCATCACAAATTCAAGCCACGTGGCTTTTGTTTTGCTGAGCAGTCGCAAGGACGGAGAATGATCAAATGGATCAATGACCAACCGTCAGATCACGGCACATCCCTTTGTCAAGCTGGCTTTGGGGCTCTCAGACTTCAAGCCCTGCGTAGCTATAGAAATAAGACACCTTACTGGTCAAATGTCAAGGACTGGGATTCACCATGAAGCAATTGGCTCATCACTGGGAAATTCTGAAGGTTGCCTACATTCCCTATTGCGGATTTAAACATCCCTTGTGTGCCCATGAAGTGAGTTTCCTTTTGGGGTGATACATAATCATATAGCAACATATATATATATATATGTATATATATATATATATGTACACACATGTGTATATATATATATATATATGTATTCCATGGAACCGTGATCCCGAAGCAACCCTCCAACAGGGAGCAGCGGCCGTTCTGCATCACGGCCGCAAGGATGATGCCATCCTGACGCATGGATTCCCGGATGACGGATCCCAGGGGCTCATCGGATCCCATTTCCGCTCGACTTGTTATTTTCTTTGGGGAAAGCCAAAAGGAAACCAGGCAAAGGGATCCATTTTAGAGACAAACACAATAAATATGTATATATACACATAATATGTCTTTATTTTAGATATACAATACAAATAATATATATATATATATATGTGCTATGTAATTATTGGGAACCGTGACCACACAAAGGAAACGTCTGTCTATCTTTAGGCATCCTGGAAAAAAACCTTCTTCGGGATTTAGCTTTTGGGATCCATCTTAGATCCATCTTTGCATCTTTAGTCAGCTTCTTTCCAATTGGTTTGGAGCCCGGTTTGGTGGTTAGGGAGTGGTCTCCCATGTATCTACCAGAACCAGGGTTCAAGTTCAAATCCAAACCACCAATCCATTTTCACAAAGACCCAGACAAAAAGAAACAGTAGGGTTGACCCTGCCTTGTTCAAACAGCGTGTGAAAAGCGCCCACCAATTGAAGCATCCAGGTGAATTCACCGAACGGGGGATCCCCGTACAAGGAAGACTCTCAGTGGCTCAGTCACCGTAGACCCTTTCTTGGGCCCTTTTGATCAACCCGCCAAACGAAAGGAAACCCGTGGCTCGGTGTCACCGAACTGGTCTCGGCAATTCGTGCCCGAGAGCTCGCGACTCAACTTGCCGTCAGATCCCGAGCGTCCCCGCATCCGACCGCATTGATCTGGAGGCCAATCCTGGGCGAATCCACCCGACGTGTTGATTTGAGGAACCGCCCACTTGGTGCTGTATGGTATGTGCATGTGTTTTTGTTGTTTGAGGGCACTCCGACCGCACGCCAAAGAGTACCAGGCAACAGGGGTTTTATGGGTGCGCCTTTATTGAGGGTACCCATTTTGTGTTGGTCTGAAATGGGGTTCAAAGGGGGCACACAGCCCATTCTTTTGGGGGAGGGGAGGTGGACCCTTTTGTTTGCTGTGATTTCGAAGGGAGCTTCAAAGGGAAGCACAAAGTGGAGGGGCAGGGTTCTCTGTTTGAGGGGCACATTCATATTTCTTTGAGGAAGACCAAACGCACAACCAAACACTTGCAGGGGCAAACTGATGGACAACACTCTGCACCGGCTCCTCAGTTTCGAAGTAACCGAGATCCACCGGACAATTCAAGGTCCAAAAAACACACTCAAACAAAAAAAAATAGAAAAAAAGGGAGGGAGAAAAAAAAAACAGACAAACAAACATACACCTGTCTTCTTCGTCTTTTTTCCGAGGGGCGGAGCGCCAGGCCATTCTGCTTCACCGCCGCGAGCACCACCTGAAACATCAAACACGGCGCCCTGTTGGCAGCTGGTTTTACTTGCTGGTGCCATAGATAGGCAAAGACGCTTCCGGCTTTTTTGGGAATCAACCAGGGAATTCCCTTCCAGGAAACCATAGGAAATGGTTCTTGGGCTCCTTCCAACTCATTCCCTACCGAACCAGCAAATAAGTGACAACGCCTCGCACACATTCAATTGGTCTGGGTGCGCGGCATCCAAAATCGGGAGGCCCCAAAAGGGCCCCTTGAAGCCCCCAACCCAGGAGCTTCCTCTTGAAGGGCCTGCTCTGAGCATTCCATGTGGCTCAAGATGAAATAGCCTTAAGGTTCCCAAAAACCAAGGTGACATTGTGGGGATTCCACTTTTTGAGCCACTGTCATGTCCTTTTAGATAATACGGGCTAGCCTGGCAGGACCTTTTTTACCAAAGACAAGCCAAGGTATTTGGGATCCTTTCCAAGGTTTCCTACAACATTGGAGCCGGAATCGCTGGGTTTGCCCAGATGGCCAGTCATTGGTGGCAAAGTGGGTTGAGATAGACCTTGGTTTTGACTGTTCTCACAGATCAACTGGGTATGTGTCAAAATAGGACCCATTTTGATGGGTGGTTTCGTGTTTTCCTTTCGGCTTCCCTAACCTGAATTCAGTACGTACCATCCAAAAAGGCTCACACCAAAATCACAAGGACTTTGCCGATTGGCTATCAAAAGGCGATCTCGGTCAAGGGCAAAGGCCACGATCCATACTGAGGGGGGGGGTCGTTCGGGTCTAAGCAGGACTCAAACATCAGTGCCAGTATTTCAAGACATGAGATGTCCAACAACACATATAAGGAACCCTGTTTGAATGGTGTTTTGAGGGAAGCCACAAGGGAACCCTTGTGGGGAGGTCCGCATTTCAGAAAACACCCGCACATGTCAACAAACTGACTTCGGGCTTTGCCCCAATGACACGCTTGACTAATGCCCAATGCATCCAGTTGCAAATCAAGCGCAATGTATTCAATCGTATATCATATCACATCATACATCTAAATATGCGCACGTGTGGGACATGAGCTCAGGTGATGATATTCACCAATATATCTTTTGGATTCCAACCCTGCCAATCGTCCCCCCCTTTTTCGTCCCCCTTTATCGCGGGCCCCACCTCAACGTCTCCCCGCAGGAGCACTGAGGCGTGTTCAAGAGCAAGCCTGGCGCCCGGCTCGAAGAGGTTCCATGCTGGACCACTTCACTACGAGTTCTACACCCTCGCTTGTCGTCAACTTGATACCTCGTACTGATTCAGAGCCAAAAAGCCACGCAGACGAGAGATCATTTGTGACTAGTGTCTACTAGCCATGAAGGACCATAGTCCCAGAACCTTCCCAACTCCCCTTGCTATGGCTCTAAAGTTCTCTAAAGCAACATTGGAAAATAGACAGTGTGACAGGGCAGTGAGAAAAAGGACGGTGTCCACGTACCTCTTGGCAACTGGAAATGGAACCGCCCGGAAAAAGCTACTGAACTGTTTGATCCTTTCCTGTGAAATGAACATGGCGGGTTAGTTACTTCTGACTCCTAGTGGCTTGCCTGCTATCCGGGCATCAAAGCTCAAAGTTTTTCAACCCAACACTTGCTACCTTTAAAGACGCCCAGGAAAAAAAAGAAAACCAAAACAAAATCGGAAAGAAACAACAACTACTCTACCCAACCAGCCGCCAGCCGCAAATTTTGCTAGCCATCATGAAAACCACTCCTGGCAAGCGAGACCTGGGAGCCTTTTGCGCCCCTAAGATGAAATCTGCATGCCTGTGAGACATTACAAATACAATACACATCCATGCATGCGCCAAACCCTCTTGGTTTTTAAGCGCCCAGGAGACCACGCCGCCGGGTGCCCGCGCCCTTGTTGCTGAACGGCCGCTAGCACCAGCTCCTTGTCGCCCTGCCACGCGGTTCTCGGAAGGTGGAAGGAAAACTCCACTCACATGGGAACCCCGCGTTTTTGTTAAACCCCTGGTTGATTTTGATCGAGGGTGTCCACTTTTAGTAGATATTCAAGGTTGGAGGGGAATCATCCCCCCCCCGGGTAACGGCGAGGGGGGGAGGTCGCCCCATTCCAAAATGTTCCCAGGGAAAATGGAACACATGAAATTCCAGGGGTTAACCCCCCCCCCCCCGAATCCCAATTCCATCAAGGTAAACATCTCTCGAGTCTTCGGAGCAACAGCAACCCTCACACCATACTGATGGACAACTCCGTGGGATGAATGGAAAACCCTACTCGAGCTGGGCTCCCAACAACCCCTTGATGTCTCGCGCGTCAAAGCGGGTGTCAAACACACTTCGACCATTGGCTAGACAAAGCGCCCGCTTTTGTGGGTTCGATGCAAATCCAGCTAAAAAACTGCGAGCATGCTCTGCGCTCATGGGAAACCCCCAAAGGCACAGTGGCAACCGAAACGCGTTGTTTGCTTTGAAACCACCAAAAGCACCTTGCCCTCCACAAAAACGCCTACGTGTTCCTCTTTTCTTCGGGGGGGAGTTTGGGACACATGTGAGTCATAATCAAAACCTGGTACAAAAATGGTGAACCCAGAACCATGTAAGGAATTGAAAAGGCGGCCGCACCTATTTATGGCTGGGATTGTCCCTTACTTGAGGAGCGGGTGAACGAAAGCTAGCAGTTGTTGCATGAGATGGGTCGGTGACAGAGTGGATTCAGAGGTAGCTTGTGTACAACGAGAGGCCCGGCAAGATTCGTAGGATGCGACATGCAAACGCACATGGTAGCGTGGCAAACCTTGAAAAATGAAAACAACGAGAGGCGTCAGAAGCTGTCTTAAAGCACCTCTGGGTTCTGCATGCTGCGTGTGCAAAGATTCTTGCGAGGTGGTTTACTGAGAAGACTGAGGTCTCAAATGAAGCAGCTGAATCGGTGGAACATGTAAAAGTTCATAACACCAAGTCCAAAACGGTCAAACCGAGACTGCTGAAACACTGAGCCACTGCCCGGGGGGAGGGGTGGACCAAGGAGGAATCGAGCCTGAGACGGGGGGGGGGGAGGGGGGGGGGGTCTAAATAATTGATGTGTTTCAATCTTTTCGGCTCAAATAATTGAAAAAATCAATCTTTCGGCAGTTGAGCCCCTTACCTTGCTTACGCAAGGAGAAACTTCAGCTAGCTAAAGCTAGCTTTCGTGACTAACCTTCATCTACCCGGGTTTTGATTGAGGCTCATGTGAGTATCTGTGTCCGAGAAGATGGTGCTCCCCCAAAAATACGCATGGCCACGTCAAAACCCCGGGGTTCAGGAACCGCATGGCACCTGTGAGAGTACGGATGGAGTCACAGCCAGGTACTTCAGACCCAAATCCATCCAAGGGCATTTTTAGGTTGGTTGGAGGTATGGATGTGCAAATGTACCAATTGGTTTGCTTGTATGGCAGTCTATGCCCCAGAAATACAAGTGATATTTCTCACCTTACCTCCAAAACCCCTCTCCCTGGACTCAAGAATCAAACGGAAACATGACACTCCAGAAGTGTTGGACCAGACCCCATGAATACAAATCCGCGCAGCTTTTCTTGCAGGCTGTCCCCTTCTACTTTGATTCTTGAGTCCGAATGGCGTGGAGATACCGAAACACAACCTCCCGGTGGGAGGCTTTGCGCCAACCAGCGTCCATCTAGTTGGTTTGGAGCCCCGTGATTTGGTGGTCCGGAGTGGTTTCCCAGTTAATTACCCTTCACAAGAACCAGGGGTTCAAATCCAAGCCACCAAATGGGTGTTGCCTTAACCGAAGCGGGAATAAGAGTGCCATTTGAAAAGAAGACACCAAGCCGCACCTGCGACTGAATCTGCTGGCACCTGCGAGCGAGCCCGCGCCTGGTACGCCTGAGCGTGCTTTAAGACTCTGCCATCTTGTTGCACCGCCATCTGGGCGCAAAAGCGAGAGCGCGACCGCGCGACCGCGAACGCCGTCCAGCGGCGTGTCTCCTTCTGATCCATGCAGCCAGTAGGCAACCAAGAACAAAGGGAACATGGCTGACGACCTAATTACCCCTTAAAACTCCAAGGATTGGGGAAGTTAACCTTTTACAGACATATAGCCCATGTTACCCCCAAAAAGTTGAAAAGTTGTGTTTTTAAGAGGTAAGCCTAATTACTCTGCGGGGAACTGGGAGGGCAAGGTTCGCCATGTAAAAACAACCCTCAGCCTCGGCCCTTCACACACTTCTCTGGGCTGTCCCACAGATCTGCGAACAGTTTAACTTTTACGTCAAATGGAAACCCCCGCTAAATCGTGAGAAGCTCAAAAGTTAAGGGGATGGCTGGGAACCACCAAGTTGTCTGTAGCTACCCAAAAGTCTAGACCAACAGTCGGGGCAAATACGAAGCATCTGCCACTCGTGTTTGAGTCGAGTTCAGGGAATCCTACGCTGACCACAGCTGACTTGTCTTGGCTAAACGAGTGGACCCCCTGCAACAAGTGGCAACTTGCCGGCTGAAGGAAAACCAAAGGGGCAAACGGGGAAACGGTGAACCCGAGTCTGGTTGAACATCTTGAGGTTCCTCCAAGTGAACAAGCCTAAACCTAGAATATTAATGTGTTCGTTCTTCATCATGTTAGGCAGGGGCAAAGATGTAAGATGTTAACCGTTGACCCAGGTTAGTTAGACTAGGGTGACAGCAAATGGTACAATATCCACAAGTCGAATCATCCCCTTTGCTGATATGCAAGGAATTGCGCCATTTACGTTCACCCAGTTAACACCCAACAAAGGGTTCACCATTTTGAGAACCCCCCCCCCCCCCGAAACAAAAAAAACTTCGGGCACGTAATTGGCATAGGCTTCGGTACTTGAACACCAAATGTAATAATTCCAGGCAAACGGGTCTGTTGCATGTTTGTTGGTGGCTTCGAAGGGGGCGCGGGGAAAAACAAAAAACACACACACACACACACACCCGACACCTTGGGCCACCTCCCCCCCCGAAACGGACACGCGTCGGATCGCATCGATCTCTCAGCTCGCAGCCAAGACATGGCTCCGCGACCTCAAGCCAACCCACGCGCTTGCAGGCCAAGTGTTTCGTCTCTGGCCTGGGCTATAAACGACAAAGTCACAGATGCTGCCCTCTTGGGACGAAGCACCTTTGTGTGTGTAGATACATTATATATATATTATACGGTGTATATATATATATATATGTAATTATATAATACTACGTGGTTTTTGTTTTTACCAAGATGTCTAACCAACTCGCCTGATCGCAACCCCTGGGAAAAAGCCCTGAGACTTATAGGTGGGTCATAAATCATAGCCTAGGCTCACCACAGAGTGACCGAACACTGTCCTGATGCCACACCGTAGGAAACATCTCGCTGCATGTGGTTCGAACCGCCAAAAAACAATCAACACTAGGCATGCACTGCTGAATGCTGAGTCTGGCTTCTTTTGGGGGACCCCCAAAACCCCAACATGGCTGGTTTCCTGTATGGCTTTCCTTTAAAACCACCAAACAAGGGGTGCCAACTCGAAAGACGGAGCCACCTGAGCTTGCGGTGGGTTTCCCACAAGCCAACGCAGGACGAGAGGCTCGCAAAGGCAGGGCGTGCCTGTCAGGGATAGGCCGATAGGCGGCGGGGCAAATTTTGGGGTTGGCTAAAGTCTCAGCCCAAAGGACCTGGAAGCTCAGAGGCTAAACTTTTCGAACCTTGACTAAACATGGACAGGAAAACGAGGTCATTTCAGGTCGACTCGCTTTGGGCAACGTAGAAGTGGCTCCTTTGAAGGTAGGGCTTCGCAGGAAACAAGGGGGACTTGAAGATTTACCATGTTTCGGCCTGCTTGTCTTGAAGCCATTTAAGGAAATCCACCAGAGAACCAGGGATCTACTTGCCCATGCTTAATGTCCAAAGGGCAAGCTGCGAAAGAAAAGGAATTAACAGGAAAGGGTCGGCAAAAAGTAGGGTCCCCACCTGAAAACTCGAATTGACCCCTCAAGGACAATCTATCTGCCTAGGGCGAGCCTGACAGGTTGCATCTGCAAAAGTATCTGCAAGGACCATCCTTTTGACCGAGCGGGAATTCCACCATCGCAACTGGACACGTGTGGAAACAATGGGGCCCCTCTTTTCAATCTAGTTACATGGCCACTCTTTGTGGGAACCTTGCTTGAAGAGGTTTGAAGGGGAACCAATCCCCTCAGAAAGGTGCCCGCATGAGGCGGATGCGATGTGTAACCAGGACCCTTCAAAACGGGACTCATGATTGGCGGATCCCCCTGAATCACAACTAAGGTACAAACACAAGTTGATGTGTTGGTTGATTCCCACTCGCCCCAATCATTTTTGCAAGTTGAAGCGTCTGAGCGAAATGACTAGAGGGTCCAGCTTGCTCTGCTTCACCAAATGGAAGCTGCGGTTCGACTGTTCAGTTTTGTGGGCTGCACCGCTGCCTTCACATGGGTTGAATTGCCGTGAAGTGCAAGTAGGAGAAGGAGTGAGAGCGGAGTGAAGCGGAGTGGAGGGAGTGGGAGTGGGAGGGTGAGAGTGCAGTGGGAGTGGGAGTGAGAGGGAGAAACTGGGAGTGGGAGTGGGAGTGAGACTGAGAGCGACAAGAAGGAGTGACAGTTGAGTGAGAGTGGCAGTGAGAGTGCAGTAAGAGTGAGAGTGAGAGCGAGAGTTAGAGCAAGAGCGGAGTGAGAGTGAGAGCGGCAGTGAGAGTGACAGTGAGAGTGAGAGTACGCGTGAGAGTGGGAGCAAGAGCAAGAGTGGAGTGACAGTGGAAAGCGAAAGTGAAAGTGAGAGTAAGAGTAAGAGTGGAGTCAGAGTGAGAGCGAGAGTGCGAGTGAGACTAAGTGAGTGAGATTGAGAGTGAGAGTGAGAGTCAGAGTGAGAGTATGACGAATAGAGTGAGTGGAGCGGCTGGCGGCCCTCTTTGACACACCTCGCCGGCACGTGAATTCGGCATGTTTCACTTGAGGGGCAGGCCGCTGGGTTCAGGAAATCGGGGTTCTGCGAACTGTTCTGAGGGGTTCTGCGAAGTTTGCTAGATGGGTTCTAAGAAGTCTTGCCACAGCCAATTCAGAAATCAAGCAGCTTCCGTGAAACGGATGAAGTCTTTGCAGAACTTCCAAAATTATAGGCAGATCTCGAGCGATTGATAGAAGAAGTTCCAAGTCGACCGGGGTGGGTCCGACAAACAACCCAACCCTTTCATGACAGGGGATGGTATGCCTGTTTGCGCATTTTCAGCCGAAAAAAACACCTTTCAAAGGGTTCGGTACAGGAAATTCTACCAAAAAACAGAGCTTATTTAGGGTGTTTCGGGGCCATTTCCTGTAGATTTTCCTGCAGCCAAACCCTTCGAACCTTCCATCCCGAGCATGATATGTATGACTTATGACCCAATGAAAATCCATGACGAGGCCAGCATGGCAGCCCACACCTGTCGAGAAAAGCTCACCTGCGCCCGTCTTCATGCCTGAAAACGTCGTTGGGCATCAACCACCTCAAGGCGTTGCCTCATGTCGCAAACATAAACACTGCCAATCATACCCATTTCCATGCTAGCGGCAGAGCACATAAGACGCACATACTTCTGGCCGGGTGCTGTGCAGAGGTACCTTTGGTGGATGTTGAAGGAAAAACCTACAACAAGGCGACCGAAGGTCTTCACTTCCGAACTTCCCGGATTTCGGCTTCGTGCCGGCGCGCCTGGCGACTCCTGGCGAGGCTTTAGCCAGTCAGGCGAAAGGAGGCAAGAACATTTTGCTGAACAACTACCTGTCCCACTGACATGGAACCCACCGGAGGGGTATCGTCTTCCACCCCGAAATGTCAGGCTCCGTGTCAGTGGATGGGTAAATCATAGTTTACTCCTTCAAGAGGCTTCTGTCATTCTCCCTTTACATCCAAAAGGTTGCCTTCGAGACTTATCCCGAGAGAGGTGAACAATGCGAAGCTCAAGCTCCAGGCCAACAACTTCGAACCGCAAGACCGCCGTTTTGATCGCCGCCCTTTTTTAGGACACCATCTCCAGCCAGCCGCTATCCTAGCCGGTAAAGTTTCAAGCGGTGCGGCTTGGGTGTTGCGCTTTTCTGGGTTCCAGCTCCTTCCAAGTACCAGCCCAAGCTGTGAGATCCAATCCGATCGATCCTGGTGTCCTTTAAACCGACTTACAGGACGTTCGACAAAACGCTCGGTGAAGCCCAGGGGTCCGTTGTGCGCAAAGCTTGGAGCGAGCCCCTGTCAGATCATTCTGGTGCGGGAGCTGGAAAACCCCACATATCGCCGCTTGGAAAGGTGTCAGCTGGAATATGTTTTCCAAAGTTGAGCAAAAGGGCACAGGAGGAAACAATGCAGGCATCAGGCAGATTCCTTTTCGTCCGTGCAACCTTTAGAGTCGTTCACTCCGCTGTGAAAAAAATAAATTGTGGGAATGGAAAATCCAACCTGTTTCTCAAAAAGTTAAAGTTCAAAGATCCAGCCAAATAGCCAAATCGCAGTTTTTGCTCAAAGACAAGACACCACCTTTCTGGGGGGGACAAAAAACATGAGGAACCGAAGAGGGGCGTTGTTTCCTGAAACGCCCCAAGCGCCCTTTCTTTTTGCAAGTCCCAGCTGTCAAAGCTGCGATTGGAAACCTAGGACTACCCATGTTCCAGGTGATGCGCTTGCCTTTGAAGCTCCTGCGCGGCTCCGATCTAACTCTACATGTCTCTGGGCGTCGCTGCCCTTCCCGCGGCCGATTTGAGGCGAACACATTTTCTGAAGCCCCTCCATTGGAGGGCGCCCAGGCCTCGGTGCGCATGCTCGCCTAGGCTTCGGCCGGCGCGATCTGGCGATCTGGCGATCTGAATTCTGTGTGCGAGTGTCGAAGATGCGGCGGATTCTCTGAAGGTGCCAAGGTTCGCAAATGTTAACCCTGTAACTTGCAACCCGATAGTTTGCCACACAGCCGGATGCCAAAAAGGCAAGTGGTCGTCCCAAAAGGGACGCATGTAGGCTGATGATTAACCATCCCCCGTTCTCCCGACACATCTGTGCTGACTGCTCTATGGCCCTACGGCATAGTTCGAAGGAAAAGGGAACGCTGACAGCTTGGCAGAAGGCATGGTGCACCCTAGTCAGCATGGAATCTCAGAGATATTGAGAACCACAGTCCTGAGAAAACCAGAAGAATCTTGAACCGCTGGTCAAATACACCTCATTTGTTCGTAGGGGGTTCGTACTTTGCAATAAATGAACCTTTGTTCCTCTTGCGTTGCCGAGGCTCAAACACAAACGCATCAACTCCTGCTGCATCTTGGAGAGGACTCGAGAGGACCCCCAAACACGTAGCTATATCCGTCGTGTCCAAAAGGGACCCAAAAAAACAAGCATAATGAGCTGGGTTGCTGTTGACCCCTCTGCAAAAAAACTGTTTGTGGGTTTAGTGGAAACCCCCTTGAGTTCCTAAAAAGTTAAAGTCTCAAGATCCAACCCAATAGCAGTCAAGCAAGGAAAGCCAACTATGTTCTGACACAATCGGCGAGGCTGGACCCCATCGCAGGTAGGAGGGGAGCCCGAGGGGGGAGTCCCCAAAAAACGACACGCCCGTATTCAAGTCTCGAGCATGTCCAGTGAACCACCGTGATCCAGTGATGTCGCAGTAGCTAATTCACCTGGCTTTTACCTTCAGGCCAACAACTTTGCACTGGCGATGGCACTGAAATAATTACCAAGCTTGCATACCATCCACCAGGGGGATTGTCAAACTTCGGGCCCTTCTTGGGGCATAAAACGGTGGAAGCCGCCTATTTCTAGCCACACTAACTAGGGTGCGTCATGGTAGGATTTGGGCCCACAACGGCAGTTATCCTTTTGGCTTCCCTCAAAACCCAACTCAAAAAAGGGAGTACCAATTCAAAAATAAAAAGCAGAAGAGCCGCCCTAAAAGGGGCCCCATGTTTGCACCTATGACACCGGCAGTGCCAAAAAGAAAGCGGCCCCCTCTGAATAAGGCCGAAAGACGTCCGCGAGAAAGCTGCGGGAGAGACCTGAGGCAACCAAACCCGAGGCAAGCGGATTGAGATGCTGGCTACGAAAACCCAAAAAAACATCCCCCCCCCCCCCCCCCCCGCCGCTTTGGCTTGCCCACTGAGCGGCCAAGAGAAGCTCCTTCGAACTGAGTGAGACTCTTACGGGTGGTCGAAGGGTTCGGATCGATCCTTTGCGGAGGCGGGCCCTGATGCTTAGCCCTGCTGGCTGTTCCAAATTACGAGCATCGCAGTTTAAGAAGAATCACGCCTGGGCGAATGACAGCCACCAAATCGAACGTGACCCGCACATCTTTCAGGGATCTGCATCTTTCGCATTATGATAATCTCGCAGACCGTGTCGCTTTCAGCATCCCAAACGCACCTTGGCCGCATACCGCACCTTTTTCCGATCAAAGCCAAAACACCTGAAAGTATCTGAGGTCCCCCAGTCACCGGCTTACACGAAGTCGCGCCAGCTCTCAGGCCTCGCAACCGCCACCTGCGGTGAGGCGGTTTCAGAGTTGGGCCCAGTTGGGAGGCGGGTTCCCGGGTTTTGTTGGGGTGGTGTTTCAAAGGGGAACCAAAAGGACAACCCGCGGGGGGTCGGGGGGGCCGCCAAAATCCCGGAGTTCCCACCCATTTTGGAGAGGTCTCCTAAACAACAACGCAATATGTTTAAACCAATGCACCAGGATAGCCGCTAGTCGCCAGCCATGGTCCTTTTAGTTTCAAGGCTTCCCTCGAAAACGGGGAGATGGAATCAATGTGGAGGGCGCTTGTCAGGACACCGGGCGGGAAACTCGGATCGAAGGGTCTAGATCGAGGCTTTCTGGGAGGGTATGGGGGGATGGTATGTTGTCTCTTTTGGACCTTGACTATAAGTAGGCCAAAAAGGGAGAACCAACAAGAACCAAAAGGCAAAAGGCCGATCCGTTTTGGGCAACTGAGTTTGGTTCAACTGAGCCTGGTGCTCTGTGCTTCAAAGACAATGGCTTGCTCACTTGAAGTAGTCACTCCAAGTAATGTCTTCCATCGGACGACGACTGCAAGGTGCTTGCCTCGACGCCGTGCTTGAAATGTGATTGGGGTGTCCACGCCGAAAACCCTTAGGGGTATCCAGGAGACTTTTTTGAGCCACATGACCACTAAAAGGGTATGCCTCTGCGGGTGGCTTGGGTGGCGGCGTTACAGCCGCCCCAGGATGAATGGATAAGGTCTCAAAGCAGTCCACCAGAAGGTTTGCCGATTCCTTTGGCGAGCGTCGGGGTTACTCACTTGGGCCAACCAGGGAGCAAGTGTCTGGTTGCTCATGGCTAACAGGGAACCTATGGGAAACAACGAAACAACTGTAGCTAGGTTTTGGCTTGCTGGCAAAAATACGAGGGCAACAGCATCGCTGGCCCAAGAAAACACGTTCCGTACCTTCATGGAGTATTACAAGGCAAGACTAGATGTTACCTCTGCAGCAATATGCGAACCGCTCACCCCTATTGGATTTCCCACCTCAAAACCCAAAAATAGGCACCCTCACAAAAAAGACGGCCCCCCCCAAGGGGGCCTTTTAAAGGCTCGGTCACTGGCCCTGTGCCTGGGATTTCTCGCGGCCAAGGCAAGGCCTGCGATCGATTTTGGCCGGCTTCGGCCGGCTTCCCCAAGTCCCCCTGAGTTCAAATTCCAAGCGGTTTGCCGGTTGGGCAAATCATCCCTTCCCCAAAAAAGAGTGCCAAAGGTTCAACCAATAGCTAAAGATTCAAAAAAGAGTGCCAAAGTTAAAGGCTAAAGATTCAACCAATAGCTCAGATGCCCAGTGCCCCTGGCAAAAAAAAAGGGCATCCTTCTTTGGTTGGTTCAGCCGCATTGCCAATTGGAGTGAGTGGAGCCAAAATCCGGGCCACAGCCAAATTTCAAGCCTTCCCGCTTAGGGGAGGGAAAAAGCATGAACTAAATCAAAAGGGACAGGAGCATGTGGTCAGCTTGCGTCGGCCCACGAACCCCGGTTGCCCAACCCCAGCATTGGCAAAGCCACGTCACGTAAAAAGAGCGGTGAGGGCCACAACATGTTTTTTTATTGAACGCATACTTGCAACATCGAAAAAGCGTCTTGGCGGACACCAAGGATTCCGTTGCATGAATAGTGAGCTCGATCAAGGGTTTCAAGTTTGGCATCTTGGGAGTGGCAGCCAGCTAGCTGACCTGCGACACTTTCCCAAACTAGGTCCTCCAGTAGAGAGGTTAGAATAAGGGTACCCTTTTTTCTGTAGTCTATTTTAGTAGGGGAACCCTCCCCCAAGAAAGGGTAAAAGGGCACTACTGGGGGACCTAGCAAAAAAACGAAAAAAGCGGTCGCCACTGGGCAACGGGGATAGCTCCCCAAGACCCGTCTTGGTGCGAAAAAGCTCCGCCTGAGGAACGCCAGGGGCTGCATCGAGGCCATAGTGGCGGTGGCCGCCGTCGGCAAGGTCTCCTGGCAAAAAGGGCCCGAAGATGCAGCACATGGGATCTGGGGAGCTCCCAGGTCCTTGAACTCCTGGTAGCTCCTTAGCTTCCTTAAGAGCAACTTTGGATACCCCCAGCTCCTTGGCTCCATTCCAACTACCAGTTTGCTTCACAATGTTTGAAGAAACACCTACATTTCAAGGGGCAGGCATCTTCATAGGTGATCTCTCGTTGTGTCTGCGAATCGCCGCTATAGTTAATGGCTGTTTCGGATTGGGAACTGGGGGTAAACCCTGGATTAATGGGAATCCACTTCCCGACTTCACCGAACCTTACAGTTGAACGAATTCAAACACAATGAATCCGGATCCATGCCCGGACTTTCAACGTGTCATAGGATTTTAACACCCCCGCTCTTTCCCCTAAGCCCCTGTCCCCTCACCCCCCCCTC
The DNA here is from genome assembly GCA_963377175.1 of Effrenium voratum. Classification (NCBI taxonomy): domain Eukaryota; class Dinophyceae; order Suessiales; family Symbiodiniaceae; genus Effrenium; species Effrenium voratum. The sequence goes on along the minus strand of CAUJNA010001001.1, from coordinate 269,974 downwards.
TCCCCTGGGGTCCTCCTTATTAAGGCTTGTTGGGTCTTGTAGTGGGGAAGCACGGCCAAGGGAGGTTGCAGTAGGAAAGTGGGGGACCCATAGGTAGAAGGCCCAGATGCTGAATCTGGAGAATTGCTTTGTTTTCCTCATATACTTACCAGCGGTGAGCATGGAGGTTTGAGGAAGAAACCGCCCCCAAAGAAACTCAGATGCCTTCTAAAATACCTCTGGCGCTGGACCCTTTTCAACCTGGACATCCTCGACCTTGGGCACAGGAAAACGTGCGGAGACCTCATGCAGCGGCCCGAGTTGCCTTTGAACACTTGCAAAACCGGATAAAACCGAATAACACTGAATAACACCGAATAAAAACCCAATAAAACCCAATAAAACCCAATAAAACCGGATAAAACCGGATAAACAACCGGATAAAACCAAATGACATCCTGCAAACCATTCAACCTTTTCTCCATGCGAGTCCCGACTGGAAGGCCTGAGCATTGTCGCACGCGCACATCTTCTGGATGCCGGCCATGGCCTGAAAGGTGTGGGAAAACCATGGCGTCTTTTGGCTTTTGGGGAAACTATTTTTTTTGCCCCCAAGTTTCTGTGGAACATGTGAGTCCGCCCGCTTCCTTGTGGGAAGTTTCTAGTGAGGCCGGTTTTTGTGAACATTTCTGGCTTCGCTCCTATTTTTGTTGTGGGAAAGTCAGCCCTTGTGGAAGCAGGATCTCTGAAATGTAACTTCTAAATTCCCTCACTTCAGCTGAACAAAACCGTATGACTTTGTTTGTTGTTGGGCCTCTCAAATGCATGATTACATTTTGAAGGTGCCAGTCGGCCTGATCAAAAGGGGGGGGAAATGTTCAACACTCGATCTGGCCTGGCAGAAAATTCTTATATGGGTATGGCTGAAAATTAAACTGCGTGGGTTTTAGTCTTTGGTTCCATTTACCAATGTGCCATTTTGGTACCACTTTTTTGAGCCACAGCCATATCACAGTTTTGAGGCATCATGGTGCGCATGATTCATGCAAGCTACATCAGGAACATCAGTGCTACTTTCTGCTTACCTCTGTGAATCCCAATATAGAATAGTGTCATGTCATCTCATCTCATAAAATTGCACGCCGTATCATATCATATATCATGTTAGATGATATCATGATCATTATCATTCGCATTAGCATTAGCCTTGTGATTAGCACTAGCATGCCATGTCATGCACCATGTATTTCGTATCCTGTATCATACACCCTGCATCATATATAGTACTGTTCATAATAACCACATGATATCAAATCACATCACATCAGATCACATCATATCAGAGGCTATCATGTCAAATTATATCATGACAGATTACTATCATATCATATCATGCCACGTTCCATCATGACTCATATCATAGCCATATCATATCAGATCACTGTCATTGTCATTAGCATATTTCATCATATGCTGCTTGTTTCATGTCAGACTGTGGATGGACAAACTCCGTTTCGGATTCACCACTTTGAACCCCTCCGCCTTGAATCCCTCCGGTTTTAGCTGGTGCGAAACCCGCCTCCGCCTCCGGTACGGGCGCCTTCCCGGTGTCCGAGTTCACCTCGCGGGTGTCCCTTTGGAGCACCGACTCGGGTTCTGCAGAATGTGTGGGTTTTCTGGTGGATAGAAACCAGAAAAAAAAAAGAAAAAAAAGGCGCCGTGTTCAACCGGAGTCATCTGTAAAGGACACTTGGAACATGGAGGATGGAGAAAGAGAACGTCACCTCATGGAGGTGTTTGGTGGAAGCTAGAACACCAATCGTCTTTCCAATCACGGAGGAAAACAAGAAGGCTCTCTAGGAAACGGCTTTCATCATCTCAAAAAGCTGCCTGCCCATTCCATCTCAATATTGGCGGTCTTGGCATAGATTGTCCGCTTTGGCTTTCTGAGACAAAGGCATCCTGCCGCAAGAGCTCATGCCAAACTGCCGAACGGCAGGAGAATTCACCGGGTGTCTCAAATCGAAGTGCTTGAGTGTTGCTTGAGTCTTGCTTCAGTGGTATGGCTCGACGCCAGGTCATCCCCCGCTAGTCACTAGCAAGCCAGCATAGAAGACAGTTGGGGATATAACTCTTTGGGAGGGACGCTGTTTTGCACATGATTCACGTGGGGAGATTTCTGTCACACCAAACACTTTCAAGAGAAAGTTCCCTGGTTTGAGTTATTTTGACACATACGTGAGCATGTGGGGTTGTCTCAAAATTGGGGACCAAAAAATGGTTGGCTTCCTCTTGATCAAGAAAAGAACCCCCCCTTGTGCAAGGTACCCTAGTATTCCTGCGACACATCCCATCCCATCCCCCCCCCCCCATCCGGCCGTGTTGTGAAGGCGGACAAGCCAGTGCTCCAAGTCGTCGCGGGTGCCCAGATGGGGCGCCACCCTCAAAAATGGTGCGTCGCCCGGCCGCCCGGCACCGGAAAAATCCATCGGATGACTCCCGTACAAATTACCCACAAAATCCGCTTCGCACCAGTTGGCAAGCGGGTTCCTCCAATATTTATAGGGCTTCAACCACCCTCACTGGTGCAGGATTTCGTCCATCCACGGTATCTCAGTTGCCCAAAGGGAAATACAAGAGTAACCATTTCGGGCCACTAAAAATGGTTTCGCTTCGGGCAAGTGAGATCACCCCCCCAGAAACATGTAACGTCACAGAGAGGGGAGGGTCCTGGAAGACCATTTTCCTCTAGAATGTTGGTGGGCTCGAGGTAGTTTGTAGCTATAAAACATAAATTGTTGCTTGTGTCCCTTAACGAATCAAGGCTCACAACCTCATCTTCTGCAGCCCGAAAGAGCCTGGCAAGCTGAAGGCCCCTTGGACATCCCCAAAGTGGTGCAACCACACAGACCCACGACCGTCCCCGTGTCCGTAGTCTCTTTGTTCTGGAAACGTCAGAATTCCGACATCTGAAATCAGAGTCGGATGCGGATCCAAGTTCAGGACCGTGGTTTCTCCCCCAAGTTGTCAAAGCCGCCACAAACTTGGCAGTCTGGTAATGCATGCCCACGTCACGAATTACATGTCTTGGCGCCCAAAACCCTTTGACCACTGGTTCTACTAAAATGGCAAGGTTTACATATTGAGGCATAGCTATACCTCCCACCGAAACCAAGAGCCTTGCCAAAGGATTTCTTGCTGGGAATCACCAAGTAAGGCTTTGGGAGACCATGGATCCCCTAAACTTCTAAACCACGAGGCGATGGGTCAGCTGGGGTTCCAATCATCTATCTTTTGAAATCCCTCATTGCCTAGGGGGTTTGGCCATGTTACACGAGAATCAGCTCCAAAGAGCAAGGGACTGACCGTTTGTATCTTGAGCCTTGTTAGGACCGTTAAGCCGAGTGCTACCACCCACAGTGCTACAAAAGGCCAACCGGTTTTGTTTACCCCTAAAATGGTCCAAACCCAAACAGCGGCAAAAGTCCGAAACGGAGCTCGGGGACTGCAGCGCGGATGGAGCTGTGCGAGTGGCGGGTCATCCTGGAGGTGCTGCCGGAGATGGTCCCCACAGCTGCTGCCTTCGCGAGCGCCCGAGGCAAATCGGTTGCCCAGATCCCCTTCCAACTGACATGGAAAGTTTACCCCTGTAGCAGGCCTTCGCCCGAAGAATGAGAAAAAAGCCAGATACCCTCCCACCAACTAACATAGAAGTGCACAACCCACCCCCTTTCCAAGAGGAAAGCCGTCTTTCTATAAAATGGTCTGTGCACTTCCATGGAATCGGTGGGAGGGTATCCCTTTTGCCGCAAGTTGACCCCAGTTAACATGGAACCTGACGTTCGACCACCCTGTCAGGTTCCAAGTGAGGGAGATGAAATGTTCGCGCAGCCAAGCCCAAAAACGGAGCCGTCCTTCAGGCATAAGCTGTCCAGGTAATTACTCGGTACATCCAAACCTCGGCCCTCTCCAAAACACAGAGTCCGACAAAATGATCGTAGAGGAGCCTCTTTATGCACTTGCCCGAACCTCAATCCTTGGGAAAATAGACGCCGAAATGGTGGTTGTTTCTTATAGTTTCCCTTCAAACCAACCCGAAAAGGGTACACGCAATATATTTGGCAGCCCCTCCCCCAGCCAGTTCCGAGGTGCATGGTAGCACCTTGGGCAAGGAGTTCATCATCTCCTGAGGCCCCCCAACAGGCTCCAACCCCGCCGAATGCGTTGCCTATGCGGGGTATGCACCTCCATGGATTTGGTCTGGGTAAACCAAGGCCAAGCAACTTGGCAAATCTTGGAGTAGCCGTGATTGAAACTGTTGTTAACAGCCTTCCCTTCAAAAAGAGACAACCAGGGTTTCCAGTCCGATTCTAATCCGCAGTTGTCCAGTGACACCGTAAGTTTCCACAATTCCAACGTGTCTTGGCCCATCTGGCGTTCTCCAACATATTCCAAAAGTCTTCAGCTTTGTTTCACATTAAATCTACGCACTATACATCGTTGAGACACAACTTTTCGCTTGAATCCGACTCCAAAAGTTTCGATGCGACTCCGACGAATCCGAATCGACTCAACAAGTTTGGCTCCTCAAAGCTCCGCTGCTGCTCTGGCGCCAGCGTGTCCGGCATGCCGTGTGCCATGCAGTGCCTCCGAATCCACCGAGCGCCGTGGCTGCGCGAATCGCCGGAATCCAGCTTTGAGACGCGAATGTGCGGGAAATCCTGTTTTCAAGCAGGTGGGACCTCAAATGGCCAACGGAGGGGTTGGCGGATCAAATGGGAACCTGTCCCTCGAATCTTGGGGAAGATTCACATGTAGCTGGGCCCAGTTGGGTGCAAATAGATGGCACCATGCCCCCACATTTTGGTCCAGTTCTCCCCTTTGCTGCTCCGCCTGCCAAAAAGAATTTGACCTCATCCGGCGGGGTTGTGCATGTCTTCTCTTTGGCCTCCAGGTTTGCCATTGCCACCTTTGGACCAACAAGATGGTGGGGCTGTCTCTATTTGTGGGTACCCTTTTTAGGCTTGTAAAAGGAAACCAAGGGACCGGCCCCCTTCTTGTTGGGGGGGGAATCCATATTGTTTGAAACCAAACCCGCATGGTTCTCAAACGTGTGACGGAGCTTGGGATGTTGCAAACACCTCCAAGCTTCGGACAGCTATTGTCTCAACTCTGGTCACCTTCTTCATCGGTCAGTTCCCTGAAAGGTGCCCCCTCGAAGCCAGAAACCGGGGCCAAGCCACACGTATGTCGTTTCTCCCGCCCGCTTGCTAGCTTCAACTTCGGGAACAGCAACGTTTGGTCGAAACTCGGACGAACCCCGACTGGGACAACCCTGCGGCCCAAAAGAGGGCCCTGATGCTCGATCCGATCCGAGCATTAAAAACCAACGTGGGGAAACGGGGAAACTGCAGAAGAAAAAAAAGAAGAAAAAGAAAAGCATGCAGAACCCACCTCCGAAATGGGCGGTTCTGGAAACCAACCTGAGAGATGGTACCTGTACAAAAGTCCACCCAATTTCTTGGAACCTTTCAGAGCTCCCTCCAAGCAAACTTGGATACGCCCAGTCGGGTGTGCAACTTCTTGAGAGTATAGTTCTTTTTTGCCAACAACACACCGATTTGGGAACCCACAAGGGGGTTTTCCAGCAACCTTCGCCCAGGCGCAAGCTCTTCCACATGGGCGGGCCCCAGGCGGAAGGTGCCTCAGCTTACTCCTAAGGGTGGCTATGGCAGGGAGGGCCGTTGATTGGTGCCAACTTTTAAGGGAAGCGCCTTGGGCTGCTTTCTTGTTGATCAATCAATACACATTGTTCAAACGATGCATCTGCTGCATATATCCATTTTAAACTCAACAGGAGATCGTTCCTTGTCCCCGGAAAGCTACCAGGAGGTGGGCTTGAGGTTCCCGAATGATGCCAGGAGGTGCTGAGCTTACTTGCTTGCCCCGCTTTTTGTTCTCGCCCCGGTTTCTTTCTCGCCCCGGTCCAAAAGCGGGCCAGCTCATCCGAAAGCGGATCTTTCCGGGTTGATGTTCCTTGGTGTTCCTTGACAACACGTCCACTTGAGAGGCGGGTGAACGAAAGCTAGCCTAGCCAGCCCAACAATGACATGGACGACTCAGCAATCCTACATGAACATCCAGAAAGACAGATTCCCTAGCTGCAAACATGTGGACGAGATTATGGGAATACGCTCGTGCTGGGGGTGGGACAGGGGAATCCCCCCCCCCCCCCCCCCCCCCCCAACCCTGATTAAATCAGGCATCGTGGGAAGTTCAGCCCCTAAAAGAAGCTAAAGCTTAGAGAACTCCAGCTAGCCCAGCTGGCTTTCGTGATAAACCCATGCCTCAAAGAATGTCGCATGATTTCTGGAGGATGTTCCTCGGGGAACAACAACTCATACCCAATTGCATACTACCAGGTTGGTGTCCTGTCTGTGGTCTTTGAAACGTGCCCAGTGGGGAGGTCCACCAGACTGAGGGTCGCCAATGGGTTGCATCCTTTCGATGGAAATTCATGTCCACCGACCACTTGGCAGGTGGGTTTCCTTTTACAGTTTGTAGCAATTTGGTTGGGGATCAGGATGGTTCCCTTTGGCAGGTGGTTCCCTTTGGCAGTGTGGTTCCCTTTGGCAGTGTGGTTCCCTTTGCAGTGTGTTGGGGACCCCCCAAAATAGGGGTCTTCATTTTTGGTTGCCCACTGGTTGCCCGTCAAGACCGCCAAAGACGGGCGCACACTCAAAACAAACAAACAAACAAACAAACAAACAAACAAACAAACAAACAAACAAACAAACAAACAAACACACAAACACACAAACACACAAAAAAACAAGCAAGCAAGCAAGCAAGCAAGCAAGCAAACAAACGAACGAACAAACAAACAAACAAACAAACAAACAAACAAACAAACAAACAAACAAACAAACAAACAAACAAACAAACAAACAAACAAACAACTACACACACACAAACAAACAAAAAAACAAACAAACAAACAAACAAACAAACAAGCAAGCAAGCAACCAACCAAACAAACAAACGAAACAAAACAAAACAAACAAACAAACAAACAAAACAAACAAACAAACAAACAAACAAACAAACAAACAAACAAACAAACAAACAAACACACACACACACACACACACACACACACACACACACACACACACACACACACACACACACACACACACACACACACACACGTTTGCAGGCAGACCCAAACCGAGCATCCTCAAAACACGCGGCTCAACTCGGCTTTCCGGCTCCCGCACAAGTTCCCGCGGCGCCGGCGCCAATTTTGGAGGCCTCAGGTCCAGAAAATCCATTGCCACGGGCTCCGATCCGGAGAAAAGTTCAGGGCTCCCTACATTTCCCCTAACATCACACTCAAAAAGCTGATGTCAAAACCACCAAAAAGCGGGAAATATAGGGACCCCTGAAAAGGGGGTCCCTTTATTGAGGCGAAGTGCGCCGTAAAATTAATTCTTGAATTCATTGGACACGGGGTAGCGGTGTCCCTTTTTGTAACCCACTGCGGATTGCCAGTTGGGATTAAAGATGGGGGATCTCGACTCCATTTTCAACAGACTATGCAAAGGGTGAGGAGCCAGTCTATGAACCAACAAAAAAGATGCGTTTTGGGGAACAAAGCAAACCACATGGAACTACATTTGGACGTGTCTTAAAATAGGGGACCCTCAAAATGGTGTTGGTGTCCCAGTTTGGCTCATGCAATTTCGATCATTTCAACCCAGTTGTGAGGCTCTTGGCACCTGTTGACCTTTGACTTCTCTCCCCTCCCCCCCCCCCCGCCCTGCAAACTGGAGGGTTAAAAAGGCAGGCGAGGATATAACTGGGTTGATCAGTTGGGCGTGGAAGTCTGTTTGTGTTGTGTTGAGGAAACACAAAGGACAACCGCATTGTTTGGAGTACCCCTATTTTGACACATGCCCATATGTTGGTTGCCAGAAAGCTGAGCTTTTTCAGCACGCGCTTTCGCTCGCGGAGCGAACGATGCGAGCACGAGACGACCCAGTTGACAAAACCAAGCCCATCCAACCACCAAGGGGTGCAGAGAGGGGCGCTGAGCAAAAAAGTGCAAAAAGCAAACAACTCGTGAAGTGAGCTTATCTTTCCTACCTCAGCTTTTGCACCCCCAATGTTTCAGTTTCCCAGCTGTTTGGCTTGGATTTGGGTGGTTTTGGGGTGGTTTCCCATTTACCCTCTACAAAAGCCAGGGCTTCAAATTCCCCAAACAGCAATCCAAACCACCAAGGGTTGCCTGAATGTTTGGATCTGATCCGATTTCATCACCCTGACTTAATCGTACCCCCAGTGAACATCCGATTCAATCCAACCACTAAAATAGGAAGCCTAAAATGGGTGGTGAGTTCACCAATCCCCAAAATGGGATCCCAACACGGTTTTGACAACCACAGCCATTTCAGCCCAACCAAAAAGGTCCGTCCCTCCCCCGCCAGGGGCGGCCACGGCCAGCTTCGCCGCCAGGGGCGCGTCCATGCCGCGGCCCAACTCGCGGTGGGGGAGAGCTCCCCCGGGTGCGGAACGGGGGCATTCCAAGGGTGTATGCCTTTTCCGTTCAACCATCGTTCTGTTCGAAAACCGGATCCGTTTCCCTGGGTTTCCAGGCGGTTTTCTAGAAAGCAGGATCCCTGGAAAGAATGCTTGGCCGTGCTCACGAGGGGGGCAGTCGTGATGGAAGTGAGTGGAGCAAGGGCCACGAAAACACACACAGAAGGCCAAGGCTGCTCCCCTGTTCAGCTGGGAAAAACATCACCTTTTTGGCCACTTTTTAGATTTGAGTGTTTGCTGGGTGGAGTGAAGCCCTGCCACACACACGCACACACAACGACTATTATCTTGTGAGCAAGTCCCCCGCAACCCATTGCAGGTCAGTCTCTACTCTTCTGAACATGACGGCTTTCAAGTTCCCCCCCAGAACCCCACTGTAAATTATGTCAGCCCGCGTGCAAAAGATCATTGACTCTTGCTGCCAAAACGGTTGCGCAGGTCCCTTGCGACATCACTATCCCGGTTCAATATATGGGCCTATCTTTCTTGTTACCTATTGGTTGGTGTTGTAGTAACGGAATACACTTAGGTGTCAAAAACTTCCGACAAAACTTAGACACGGGGGAAAAAAGTAAATTCAACACTTAGAAAAACGGTTCGGCCGACCAACACACTTAGAACAAAGAAGCTTGTTTCTACCAAAACGGTTGTGCAGGTTTCTTGCGACATCACTGTATCCGGTGTGTCTTTCTTGGTACCTTTTGGTTGGTGCTGAAGGGAAACAAAGACGCTTCCGGGCAAATGTCTATTTGGACCCAAGGGGCTGCGGATGTGGCCACAGAGCCCATCTTCACGCCGTGCAGGCAGGACAACTTGCCTGCGGCTTGCGGCGGCGCTGAGCGTTTCGGGGCGGAGCTGGGGGATGGGTCTGTCACTGTCACAAAAGGAAACAGCTTCTTGGTTTAAAGGTAAACCAAAAAGAAACTGCCCATGGGGCTTCGTCCATGTCTTATGAATCTTGAGGTTAACCTTTTGGGGTTTGTTTGAAGGAAGCCTGGAGGGAACCAGCTAGTTGAGGGATCCCTAAGGATGGTGGTGACGGGGGAGCCCTTCCGTCCCGGCGCACCCCCCGCCCGGCGACGCCCGCTCCGTGAGCGTCATATAGTGCCCACCCGTGAGGTGCCGCCATCTCACCAGGGCCGCAGGTGACAAGGCACCCCGGCTAGACGGCCGTGAGAAACCTGTCCAAACCCGGAGTATTCAGCAGTACGTATGCGTGCTCATTGGGCGGTTTTGGCATGTGTCCCCAAAGTAAGGATGCTTCGCGTACCCAGTTGCTTGCTTGCTTGCTTGCTTGCTTGCTTGCTTGCTTGCTTGCTTGCTTGCTTGCTTGCTTGCTTGCTTGCTTGCTTGCTTGCTTGCTTGCTTGCTTGCTTGCTTGCTTGCTTGCTTGCTTGCTTGCTTGCTTGCTTGCTTGCTTGCTTGCTTGCTTGCTTGCTTGCTTGCTTGCTTGCTTGCTTGCTTGCTTGCTTGCTTGCTTGCTTGCTTGCTCCCACCAATTAACATGGGTCCTGGAAGACCATTTTCCTTTCAAAGGGACCCCTGTCAGGTTACGTGTCAATTGGTGGGATACCTGAAAAGTTGCTCTCTCATTCAGCGGTCCCCGTCTCACCTGCCAGCGGCAGGTGTGCCAGCCATCCGGCCGCTTCATGGCCCAAACCCCACCTCGGCAGGTCGAACCCAATGGGTTTCGGGGACTCGCTAAAATTGTGGTTTTCCTTTTGCTAAAATTGTGGCGTTCCTTGTGGTTCCCTTTTGAAAACAGAAAACAAGCCAAGACAGATCCATGTACTGTCACTCGCAAAACTTATGTGCCTAGCAACTCTAGGGGACTTGCGATTAGTGTTAGTGGGCTTTTCCGCAAGCTTGCTGGTCACTTTCCGGACGAGCGAACCATGCAGGTGTTGTTTTGTTTCGGGGTGGAACCAGGGGCTTAAGGGTTAGCTTCTCTGAGGCTTTCTTGAACTGAAAACAGTCTCCCGCGTTGCCATGGCACGTGACAGGGGGGCCCTTCAAGAGGAAATGGATCTTCCAGGTACCCTCCCACAGGTAAATGTTAGGGGGAGGAAGGATTCCGTGTTCCCGAGTTTGACAAGTTGCTGTTTGGCCCAAGGAAAGAAGCCTTACGGTACGAACCCTTAGGATTTGTGTGCATAAAGCGGGATCAAGAGGTGAAACATGAGAGGTGCAGTGCTGTCCCTTCGGTTCTCCGACCAACGTTTGTTTGTTTTACTTTGGGTTCGAACAGCACGTGGGGGGGTCGGCGAGGATAGTAAGTGATTACATACCTGATTTATAACCCACAGAGAGCAGGGTGAAGCCCTCTTAAGGAGACTTGTGAGTGGGCTAAAGTTATTACCTAGCCTAGTAACCACGCTCCGCCACAAAACATAGGGTCCAGCACGCCAGCTCAAAACATACAAATGAGCTTGGCAACATTTAGCAACCAATATGCTGAGCTGCTCTCGTTTTACTCCTTCAAGTAAAGCTGGGTGTAATTGGAGGGGTCTCGACCACAAAACATCCCCTCCGCGGCAAGAGAGACTTTGGAATTCCCAAGGAGCCAATTGCGGAATTCCCAAAATTTCATGGACATAGCGGTAACATGCAAATACGAACAAAATCACAGCATTTCCAGTCGTTTCTATTCTGGGATGGATGCATATCAAAGGGACATGAGGCACTAGATCCGGGTTCATTCCCTCTTGCTGCGAGCAAACACAAAATTCCGAATCACCCGCTTTGTTTGGTTTCCTTTAGGCTCCTTTGAAAGCAATCCAAGGGGAACCATCAACAGGGCCCCCTCGGATTCCACAAATCCAAACGGAGGAGCCCAATGCCGCAAATCACAAGAAGGTTCCTCTGAAAATCAGCTACCCCTTTGGTGGTTTGCATTGGGGATGTGAACTGATGTGAACCCCAATTTCTTTTGAAATGGGGAAGGTGCCTCCTTTCCAAACCACCAAACCAAACTGGCTTTAGGGGGAAACAAAAAAACACTGATATTTTCGGGCTCTTCATGTGGAGCGCATGGCTCTCGTCAATGGCGCAAAGTCGCTAGAAATGTGTCGCCAATGGCACGCCAAGCCATCTCCTGCAAGGAACCATCTCCCATTGAGCTTGACAAACTGATATAAAACGGCCGGGGGCCGGGGCCCCTGCGTTTGTTCCACCGACCTCTTTTGTGGGCCCATAAAATCAGAAGACAAAAGGGAGGTCAAACAACTGGATGGGTTGGACACCTGGGTCCCACAAAGCAGATTGACTGGGATTCCACTGCCATCCCAGGTCACCGCTGCTCCAAGGCCCTGGCAAATCAAGGACCATGGCTGCGCTCCAAGCGCCAACTGGAATTAAGGCAAGGGAAAGCTGATCCTTCACTCGCATTTCCTTTCAAGCGGATTCACGAACTGCTCTTGCGCATTCGGATCCCAAAGGTGCAACTTGCAAGGAGCATAGATTCCTGGCTAGCTTGTGCCAAATACTGCCAATTGCCAGGTTCTGCAAATGGGTCGCGCAAAAAACACGCATCTCTACCTGGCATTCCGATTGGAAAAACACACATTGCGCCAGGCAAATGCCTTCATGTTCATACGTAGGCCCCCCCTGCCACTCGCTGTGACACCCGCTGTGGGCTGTCTTGAGCCAGCTACGCGGTGAGATGCGCCAAGTGGTCCAGAACGCTGGGCAACAAAATGATGGCACAATTCCCGGAGGATGTGGGCAATAGATATGACTAAACCAAAATGGGGAAATTGAGCCATCTACTTTCACCCATACAGCGCGCTACACTGAGGTAGAAACACCACTTCAGATATCAAGCAGCTGGCGTGAATGAAGCTGCTTTCACATCATACGCACCATGAACAACTCCAGGCAAGGGCCAGATGTAAAGACTTCCAGCCAAGTAGCTCTCGATTCGCTGAGAATTGAGATTCATAGCGAGTGCCTTCAAAACTTCGCTATGGGCCCAACGCAGTCCAAAAACGGCCAAGTGGGAAAAATAGGGATCCACACTTTGCCCGAGAGACCTGAGACTACCAAAGGCTACCCTTTTGGGGCCGCGACTCAACACACGGGCGCTATTCTAATCAATAATGCCAAGACAAAAGACACCCGCTTTTTTCCAGACAGGTGTACCACAAGGTTGTGCAAAACAACACCACTCATGATGGGTAATATACATATATTCCTGCATCTATACATATATATATATACACACTGCATGGCTTAAAAAATGGCACCCTTCAACCGCAAGTGTAGAAAGAACAGAACATCTGCGGTCCTCTTGGTCCATAATTTCGTTGAACCACACCCGTATGTCTACGACGACAAATCAAGCTTCTGCGTCCCCATTCGGCAAACAAGTCATGCACTTGCATGGCGAGATGCCACCGCAGTTCGGAGGCAGGTCAAGTACCCGACCAACCCAGGAGGCACGTGGGACATGTGGAGGCGTCTTGCTAGCGATGCGAACGTGCTGAATCTTGCAGCAATTCAAAGCTGGAGTTCTTGGCCCCATCGTGCTGAAAGCCAAGGGTCAGGTAACCCGGTTTGGATTGGCGGATTGGGGGCATTCGAGCCCTGGCTTTTGAGGGATGGGCAAACCCCTCAAATCCAAACCACCAAACCATCAAATCCAAACCACCAAATAGAGAAGCGGTTCTTTGGCATGCGTCAAGATAGGGGGACCGACGGAAATGGTTCGTTTCCTTTACGTCCCCCCAGAAAAAAAAGGGGGCATCAGTGAACATGACTGGCTTCTTTTTGGGCTGCCTTTTAACCCGAGATAGAAAAAAACAGGAAAAACAAAAGGAAAAAAAATAAGAAAAAACAACGCATCCGCGCAACAGAATGCTGTTGAGGGCTCCGGAACAACGCCATGCCAGCCTAACATGGTGGTCCCAAGACTATGTTCATCAAGAAAACCCTTCTGACGGGCTTTCGAGGGAATCTACCGCAAAATCTGGGGCCATCATGTTGGTTCTGTTTCTGGGGCTTATCAAAGTCAGAGACTGGTTGGTGGTTTCCTTTTAACCCACCACTTGGGGACGACTTTCAGTTCTTGGATTGCGTTGGGCCCAGCCCCAAGCAACGCAACCAGGCGCCGGGCGTCCCATATAAACCGCACCTGGGTTGGTGCGCGAAGAATTCGGGTGCAAATCAACCATCCGTTTGGGTGCAGACTGTCTCATAAAACCCATCAAAAAGAACCAACTTTTGGGATAGACCACCCCTTAAAGGGTTCTATGTTCATTTGTGGGCAAAACGAGTGACGCCAACAAGGACATAAGAATGCCAAAGGGCAGAAATGTCACAGCGGGTTCACCAAGGGGAAACTGTTGAGTAAGCCTTCCTGGTGCCCCGAAAGGGCTATACCACCTGTTGAAGCCACAAGGCTCTTTGGGGATCAACAAACCAAGTGAAAACGACAAAGCTTGCTGGCTGGAGATCGCTGCAGCGTCGCGAAGAAAAAGAAACACCATAAGTTCCCGAGGAAGCCCGGGCGAGATCCCGGACAACCGCATAAATCAACCAACCAACCCCTTGCGCGCAAGCCATTTCGTTCTGTGCATGTATTCGCGCGTGTTTTGCTTCAGAGTGAGTGATGTCGGCGCAACGCACATGATGTGTGTATAGCTTGCATATATATATATAATTATTTACATATATATATATATATGTATGTATGTATGTATGTATGTATGTACGCGTGTATCTATATGAATATATATATATAGATTTGTGTGTGTATGTGTGCGAATAAAATTGTATATTATTGCACATATTTGGTGTTGTCGCAGAGCGTGAGTCTGAAATAAGAGCTCGTCACTAGCAAGGTCCCGCTACCCCAAACAAGATCGCCATAGCGCCTGATGCGACAGTCGCTACAAACGAAGTGACCAGCCGTCGCAAAAGCAACCAATCGAACCCATCAGCGTAGTCTTGCGAGTCAGCGTAAATGATACACGGACCGGTTCTCCAGATACCTGGGTGATGGCGAGCACTTCCCCCCGGTCCACTGACTGAAGCAGGCAGGCAGGGTGCTCTGGAAGGGTCATGCCCCAGTCAACGCGGCAGACTCGGGCGGCGGCGAAGTGAAGCTCGAAGCAAGGTGTGCCCTCCAACGTCGGCAGCAGGAAGCTGCGCTACTGCATTTGCCCGATGGCCTGCGCGTGATCCTGCTGGGCGAGACGCGCGCCCGGACAGTGAAGCAAGCGGCTCCCAATTTACCAATTCCAGATGTCGCCAAAAGCATTCATCTCGCAGTGTCCGCAGCACCTCGCCGGGCAGGGTTGTCAGCTCGCCAAGCAGCGCTCATTCCCCACAGCCCCCCTCTCCGACGGCCAAGGTGTCCTGCAATGAGCGTGACAAGGCAAGCCTTCAAGAGTCATGCAACCGTCAGTGTGGATAAGAGTGTGCTTTGCAAGGTTATTTTTCGCACGCACCCCCTGCCGCACGCCTGGACTTGCTACACTCTCGGTTCGCCGCTGCCTTCATGAAGGCGCTGCAGCGTGTCCGCGCCCCAGCTTGCTCGCTGCCTTAGCTAGATGCTTATGTGGGTCATATGCAGCATTGTCTTTGCTGCTTGAGCACCATCTTATGACTGCATTGGTCACAAGCTCGGCCAGGTCGTTTGTGAACTGCGCATGCTTCTGTGGAGCGCTGAAAGGATGTGCTGGGGCAAGGCCCTAAAACAGGGGTCCGAACTACATCGAGAAGCTGCCGAGAAGGGTCTTGGCCTAGGCGTCTAATTCGACTCACGACGCAAGTCCTTCTTGCGAAAAAGAAAGACAATGCGCACGTCCGCATTGAGCCGCGCGCAAGACGCAACGGAAATCTAAGCCGCGAAGCGCTCATCCAAGCTGCTGGCACTCTGTTGTCCGGGGAGCTGACTGCCTTGGTTGCGGGCAAGCGCTGCTGCCTAACAGGCTCTGCTTTCGGAGGTGAGTGCCCTTGTCTTGACGAGCTTCGTCCCCCAGGCGCCGCGCCACTTCGTTTATTTGTTCTCTCGCTCGCTCTTCATTGCTGTGTGGATAATCGCTTGGGCCACAGAAAGCAGCGAAGACACTGCGTCCCAAGTACCTCTCGCCTACTCAGGAACACGAGGGCTGTCGCTCCTGAGCAGCCATTTTTCAAGAAACAATCAGACTTGCTGCCCGTCCTCCCCAAATAATAACGTCACTACGTCGCTCTTCCAAGACACCACCGCCCGTGACTGGTGGCAAATCCAGGGCGGTGAGCGTTGAGGCTCAAGAAGCTGTAGTGGGCTTGACTTGTCTTGCGAATGCTGCGCCAGAGTTTCGGCTCCACTGTTGCAGACATGGCTTCGACAAGTCAATGTGGGCCAGTACACGAACAAGGCTTTGATCGCGCAGATCTTGATGAGCGAATTCTATATATCTACCCTGGGCGGCACAGGAAGCTTCCCCACCGCAACCGTTGAGGACACCATGCATGTTGTCTGCCACCCACACACCGCGTACGCACGAGAGGAATGAGATGGGACAGCACTCTGCCACAGTGGGTTGGTCAACCAGCAGAAGCCGCAAGGTGAGCAAAGATCGCCCACGCCTGGAGGGGCAAGGCTCGAAGTTCGACCGACGCTAGCCGCGCGGGGCACAAGCAGAATGTGGGCCAAGGGAGGTGACTCGATTTCAGTTCTCTCCTACCCCTGTTCACTCCTGTCCAGCTCTGCAACGGAACCGAGATTCTGACCGCTGCGATCCTCTCATACTCTTCATTTTTCGTGGCGTCATCAGCGGTTGACACTGTGCCATCCATGGGCAAGTACAAGGAATTCAGCCGTCTGGGGCGAATAAGTCGCTTGAGCCAAACTGGCTACGGACCACCCCTGCCAACCCCAAACACCACCCCAAAGAGCAAGAGCCTAATGTTGACCCCATATTCATCAACAATAGGGGGGTGTTCCCCTCCACAAGTGATGATTCCCCACTAAACCCAGGGACACCCCCCTATGAATGAACTGAGCTGATTAATATGGGGGTCAACATTAAATAGTTGCCAACCTGATTTCTATTATCATGATTTGCTTTTGTTCAATCCCCACAACAACCCCTTTCGAGTTCGGCATCCTCTGCCTCAAGCCACGCGCCTCGAAAGGCGGGTGCCGCGCAGCAGGGCCGGACGCCACGCCGGGGCGAACAAAAGCTCCAAAGAAATGCGAGAGTTGCGCAAAACTCCGGTCCGTTGCGAAGCCTGGGCCAAAGAAAAATCCTCCCAACAGCCAAGTGTTTTTTCCATGGATCAAGTGTGGGACATGATGCGCTGCAGAAATTGCACGGGCACTGTGGACGTCCGCTAACTGAAGCCAAACGGGGATCCAGCGTCTGGACAAGCACCGAAACATCGGGGGACGGTTTCCATGCAGCGACAGAAAAGGTCACGAACTGGAGGGTCCCTGATTTGAAACACCACCCCCCTCAAAATGAGAAGGCCTCGCTGGCAGAAGGCGCACGCCCCTTCCCCAGTGCTGGCAACTGCTGTATGGAACCGGGTAAGTCTGCCTCTAGGTAGAAAATGATGAACACCCAAAAACTATCAAGGCAACTGGGGAAAATGCTCGACTGAGGCTATTCAGATCCGAGCTTGTGGATCTCTCCCATTGCTCAGCGCCGCTTTTGCATCGACTCAAAGATAATCGTCGTCATCATCTTGGCCGACCTCAGTTAGCACAAACAAAGTGAATTTGCACGCAGGGCCCCGCGGCATTTGCACCCAGGTCACATGCTCCTTCAAATAAGCCTCAAAAGCATGTTCATAGCAGTCGCCAGAAGAAGGAAAAAACTGGTAATGATACTACCCGCCCACGGTAAAGGCGGGTTGCTAGTCAGGCAACCCAAAGGGTTTGATACCATCTGCGGTATCTGTCCACTCGCCATGCTCGCACCGAGCCTTGACCTGCAAGGACGAGGAGCCCGTTTCCCGTTTCCCGGTGGCTGCCTTCATGCGAATCAGGTTTGGGCAAACAGGACTCAGATTTCCGCTATTACACCCAACCAAAAGGAGACTCCCCTTGAAATTCGCCCAAGATATTTGAGTCGGAAGCTTTAGGGAAACTCTGGAAACCCTTCATGGTCCAAGCGAAGGAAATCCACAAGGCACGAACTGACCGAAGGAACTCCTTGCCCAAACCAGACCCAAGCTCCCCTCCACATGGGTCACTGTCTTGGCATTGGCAACCCCAAATTTCCTTAAAGAAAACTCCAGAAACTCAGGGTACACATGGGGGTGTCTTTATGTAGAGGGACCCACAAAACGGTGTTCCTTTTGGTTCTCCTTTTAAACCAGAACCAACTCAAAAAAGACACCCCCGCATGGGCGCCTGGCCATTTCGTGACATGTCTTCAGCAGATCCGCAAAGTTCCAACCCTTGGTGGTGATAGATACCCTGTCTGCACGCAATTTGCCCAGATCGGTTTACTGGTGGGCTTCACCTCAACCGCCCACTGTTGAAGGTCCAAGGAAGAAAAATCAGCTCCGAGCCTGCCTAAGCCCATCCTGTTCATGTTCACGGTCGCGGAGAACTTCTCTTCTTGTGATCCCCTCAAACGGATTTCCCGTATCACCGTGGCACTGTGATACACCATGCGCCACAACTGTGGATCTGTCAGTTGCCCAGTGGGCTGAAAAATCAGTGGAACCCTCCTTTGGCTGATCACTTTTCACTAGGGAACCCCAGCAAAAATTGGGAAGGCGCGTGGAATCGAAAGCTCAAACATGGGCTGCCCTCAGATCCCCCACTTTTAGCGGGTGAAATGGAAACTACCACTAAACACTCAGCGGCTAAAAAGCAAAGGAACCGGATGGCTGGGAGCCACCAAGAAAAGGGAACCAAGAAAGGTTGCAAACCCACCGAACCGAGCAGACAGCCTTACGAGACTCCACCCAAAAACGTTGAGACTCCACCAGCTGAGCGCCAGGCCCGCGAGCTTTGCCGCGGCCTCATCGCAGGTGTGTGGTTCGGGAAAGCACCAGAGGAAAAACACCCGCGGACTCGCATTCTCAAGGGTTCAGAAGAAAAGCGGCGGTCAGAAGGTTGGAACACGAGTCACAAGTACAACATTAGCTAGGTCCTCCAGTAGAGAGGTTAGAATAAGGGTAGCCGTTTTTTTTCTGTAGTCTACTTTAGGGGAACCCTCCCCCCAAAAAACGAAAAGGGTACAAGGGCACTACTGGGGGACCTAGTTAGTCACAAAAGCAAAAACCCAGAAGGTTTCTTTGACCAACTTTCTGCTCGCTTTGGACCAGCCATGGTGAGCTTGGGCATGAGTCAAATCCATCTCCCACTCGGGAAGTTTGGGTGTCCCATATGTCCCCCGAACGGGTGGTTTTAGACATCGGCGAGTTTCGTTTTGCCAGGATATTTTTTCAGAAAAAGCTACAGGATCTTGAGTGAGTCCGTGCGTGGCGACTGGTTTGACGCGTTTGTGAAGACGGGAACCTCGCAACTGCGGTGCACTGTCTCGTTGTCTCGCCACATGTCTGGTCTCTCACTCCAAAAGGTTTATGGGCGCCCCACAAGGACCTCATTGATGGGTCAATTTCAAGAAACCCCATCAACGTTCTACTTTTCAAAGGTTCAAGGAAACGTTGGAGCGGATGGACCGCGCCGGTATATTCTTAACCCCTCCCACAAACATACACAAACCCGTTTTGGAAGAGTGCTTTTTTGCTGCAACGGGGAGAGTGGGATACAACCGTTTTGGCCCAAAATCATGAAGAAACTGAAAGCTTCAACTAGTGAAACGGAGACTCTAGGTCGTATTTCCAGCTGGTTGGGCGGTGACTTTTTCTTTTTGGGGGGATGGTCGCCAAAAACATTGTGGCTTTCCTCTTGGACTCTTGGATTCCCTTTAAACCTAACCAAAAGCGGGTTCCCCTAAACGAAGACACACCCATTTACTGGCGGGCTCCACTTTTGGAGGTCCCAAAAAGGGAAAGTGCCCTAAAAGGCCACTAAAGGGCCATCCAGGGGTCGTTTCAGTTGCGTAGATGCACCCCAACATGGTGTGTTGCTTTCCTTTTGGCGTCCCTTTTCACCAACCAAAAAAAGGGGTTCGCTATACTTCTCCTTTGAACATCACCCAACTCAAAGCAAGCTCACCTTGAAAGGGACCAAATGATGTTTGAAGCCACCTTTTAGGGGGGGAAAAACAAATCCCTTTAAACCATCTCCTAAACAGATAATATATTTTAAATCCCCTTAACAAAAAGCCAAAGCCCCGTCCCCCAACAAACCCTCCGCCTGCCGCTCAAGGGCTCTGCTTCTGAGCCGCTTTCCTCAACCAACGAAGGTCGGGGACTGGAGTGCGTTCAACGGGTGGTTTTGGTTTGGGTTTCAGTTGGGGTCCCAAGTTCGATTGGATTCTCAGAATTGGCTTGCGGTTTGTTTCCCCCGCCAATTCAGCTCGGATCATTCAGCTCGCATATCAGTTGACCCACTCGAACTCGAGTTTTCAACCGGGCTGGTTCCGTTCTCGACTCTCCGGGGGCCCAACTTTCCCACTGCTGGGGGTGAATTCCAACCATTCTTCTCAACCATCGTTCGCCTCCACAGATCCGTGAGGATGGAAATGGAGAAGGTATCCTCCACTCCACATTCCTTAACCCGAGGATTCTGGAAGGATCCCTTGTGGAAATGGAAGGTACCGCTCCACTTCACAACTTGCAGCGGGTCAAAGCTCCAAAGGATAGATAAACCAACATCTGGATCCAGAATGTTTGCCTCTACCTCTCTACCACCAACCAAAACAGAGGCCCTCCCCCCCCAGTGTTCGGTTCCGCCTGCATCGGATACCTGGACCCCCACACTCTTTTTGTCTGCCCAAATCAAACACGACAGAGGGCCCCTTGGCCGAACTGACGGGGCCCAAGAACTCAAGCTTGGCAACATTGCTCCGGCTGTGTAGACTTCAAGACTTCTGTCTTCCCAAAAGCAGTTGCTCTCAGGGCCCGTCATCTCACGAGCCAAAGTGAGCGTCTTGCTGATGTGGACTCAGCTTTGTAAATGCGGCCAGCAATGCCTGCCTCGTGAACACGCCTGTTCCAACCACGCGGTCAGTAGTGCACACGGCCCAATAGACAAAAGGTAATCTTTTGGGGATCCTGACAAAAATGACTTTGAGACTAGCACAAAGGTCACATCCGGCCGAGTCGCTTGCATTGCACATGGAGCAGTGAGATTGCACTTGCAAAGGGCGCTATTTGGCCATGGGTCAAAACCCCGGTTAGCCCCCAGTGAAGATCCCAATCCAACCACTAAACTAGGTTCCAAAATGGGTGGTGCACATATCCCAACATGGTACCATTGATTTTGAGCCATGGCCATTTACCCCTCACATCGTAGGCTATCGTTTAGGCCACCCAGAGCCAATTTCACAGGCCCACCCGGAGCCTCCTCTTCCTCGCGAGCCGCGCAGGCCAAGCACAGGCTGGCAATCGCCATAGGCCTTGAAGCAACGTGGCAACAAACCCGGCGGATTTCGAGCCCAAATGGGCGTGGGTCCAAAAAAGGCACCCAAAATGGAACCCTGGAAAATGGACAAGTTGACTAAAACCTGCAGTTTTTTCTGGAGTTTTAGTTTTGACCCATACCCAAATCATGGTCATTTGAACTCCTCTTGCTTGAGGTCATGGTTTCGATTTTTGAATGCCCCTGCGAGAGCCTCGGAAAACATGTCAGGGATAACTTGCTAGGATTTCCTTACTAAAGTAGCTTCAAAGCGTGGCACAAAACCTGTTTGGATGCGGAGAAGGAACCTGATCTCCTCTGGCCAATGATTTCCCTATGCAAACAGTGGCGCCCCAATGCACCCCCCCTGTCTCGAAAAACACCCCCTCCCCAACAAAAACAAGTGTCCTTGCTTTTCCTGTTTAAGCCACCCCTCGTTTTGAGATACACCCGCTTAGGCGGGCCTTTTCTCCCTCTTGCTTGCTTGTGACATGGCATGGCCCTGGCTGGGCTTATAAAATTCCCCAGCCCAAAATTGATATGTTTCTCATTTTGCTCTTTGATTTTGTTTGGGGGGGCGGGCTTTGTGGGGTTGGTTTTCAGGGTAACCCAACGGGCACCGCTTTTTTTGTGGGGGGTTCCCTTTGTGACAAACCCAACCAAGCCTTCTGTGGATCAAGGGCTCGAGGGAAGCCACCCACAGGCCCAGGCTTAAGTTCCAAACCGAGACACACGCGCACAAAGGCTGAGCCATTTTTTGGAACTCTGGTGCGTGGGGTTGCTGATTCTGTACGGATGTATCGTAGCCTACGTTGCGGAGGCTCCAACAAGCGCATGTTTTTTTGTGCCAAATTCCCCGCAGAAGTTCGATGTGTTCCTTGCGTTCAGTCAAAAATTTCGGAAAGGTTGAGACAAATTGGTTCTTGACCCAGACAGAACTGGGTTGCCCTTCCCGAGTAAGCACTCGGTCACCTTTTGTAGGTGTAAGGCAACAGCCTCTCCGGGGCCTTTGGGGTCACACCAGCCATGGTGGGAGTGTCTTTTGTTGAAGGTACTCTCTTTTTTCTGGGCTGCCCTCAGATCCCCCGCTAAAAGTTTAACTTTTAGTGGGTTAAATGGAAACTACCACTAAACACAAAAAGGCTAAAAAGCTAAGGGATGGCTGGGCGCCACCAAGTTTAGTTGGCGTTCAGGAACACCCAGCCAGCTTAGGGGGTCCAACCTTAAACAAGACAGACCCATGTGAGATTTCAGGAAACCCCAACGGAAATGTCTTCGGATTCTCGACGCGCTGAGGGCAACCAAGGGCCTCGCAATGCCAGGGCCACCGCGGTGGCGCCTCAGAGCCCCAGATAAAAATAGGTCCAGTAGTGATGAATTCCTTTTAAGACCAACAAGGGGGGATGAAACAACTTAAGCAAGTGGAGGTAAAAGTGAGTTTTTTAAGCCTAACTTCGAGCATCTGTACCATCTCTGCTTGGTGCAATCCAGGATGTGCTACCGAGCTAGCACATCCTGGATTGAAGATTGAAGGATCTCAAACCACTTTTCTGAGAAGCTTCAACTCTGTACTTAGGGTCATCTTCTAAGTACAGATTTGAAGCTTCTCAGTATAATGGGTGTGTCTTTTTGGGACCCACAAAATGGTGGTTTCCTTTTAGTTTCCCTTTGAAAACACAAACAAGGTACCCTCAAGAAAAGACAGACCCATATTTCGCCAATATGCAAATGACATGTATGTGTACATAATCACAATATATATATATACACATGATACATATAAACCGCTCTCCAGTGTGTCCAGGTAGCTTCTGGAAATTGACGAAGGGAAGTCGTCCAGGGGTCAACACCCCACCCGTCGGCCGGTTTCAAAACAGAGGTAAAATGTACCCCCCGAAAGAGGGTGCCTTTTGGTTTCCCTTTAAACCACGGTGAAAAGGGCACCCTCAAACAAACACGTACCGACTTAGGTGTGAATTTTAGCAGGGGACCCTTTGGTGGACATCAACATTCGGTGGGGATTCATGTCCACCAACCACTTTTGAGGTGACCGCCTCA
Source organism: Effrenium voratum (assembly GCA_963377175.1). Classification (NCBI taxonomy): domain Eukaryota; class Dinophyceae; order Suessiales; family Symbiodiniaceae; genus Effrenium; species Effrenium voratum. The sequence continues at coordinate 246,861 of CAUJNA010001001.1, read as the reverse complement.
TCAAAATGCATGGCCAGTTGTTAGAAACCCAAAATTGTCGTTTCCCGTTTGGTTTCCCTTTGAGGCAGCCCAAAGAGGGTAACCGGCTTGGGGAATTATCATATTGCCCAGAGGGCCGAGCAAGAGGGGAAGGCGTCTCAAAACGAGGGTTGTAGGATATGTTGAAAAGAGGTTCTATCGTGTTTCTCTTTGTTTGCTTGCTTTTTTTGAGACCGCGGGGGGGGGGGGGGGCAGCAAACGCCACCGCAGCTCCCAGGGTCCCAGGGTAGGGCCCCGCTCCGAAGCTCTGCCCCGCGAGGCGCAGCAGCTCCACGACCGCGTCGGCGCAGGCGGGCTGCTGATGCAGCGTCTCCTCCGATTGGCGCGCGAGGGGAGGGCCGGGGGGAGGCAACTAGGCGGAGGTCAGATCCGGAGGGGGCCAGGAACCCCAGGTGGTGGTGTTTTTTTTCTTGGACCCTCCAAAACAAAGAACGGCCAACTCAACCTCCGTTATTGCTTTTGCGTCCGGCAAGAAAAGTAGGAAATGCGGTTTCCTCTTGGTTTCCCTTGAAGACCAACCCACATTTGCCGGAATCTACCGCGGTTTGGTTGAGTTTGGTTGGTTTACTTGCAACACTCCGTGGCCCCATCCAAAAGTTATGAATCCCGAAATGGAACGTCGAACCCCCTCCCCTGATGCAAATAATCTGCAGTTCTCTGTTGACCAGCAACTCCCAGATTCCATTAGATCCCAGATCACACACTGAGGAAAAGGTCTTGCCGGCGTTGAAATCCTATTTGGAGAGCATCTTGCCGGCGAGTCCAAGCAAGTTCCCACAGTCGAACATCCAGCCGGGCGGAAGGCCTGTGCGATCATGGTACTTTCTTTCTTCACATGTGTCCTCCGACTCACATGGTATGGTTGGTACAGAGTTGAAAGAAGGAATCGGTGAAATGCCAAGGATGTGGAGCAGCTGCCAAACAGGCCAGCTTCCTGGCTTGTTGCTTGTCAACTCAACTGGCTTGCTCTGCTCGCCTCTCGGTGGGGTAAAGGAGAATTGGTGGGGCCAAAAGACGGTAAGAATCCTGCGCATTGGTTGGCGTCATCTCGAAGGTGGTCACTCGGCAAGGGCCAGGGCTACCGCGATGTTGCAAGGGTTTTTGGGGTCCTAGATCCCATCTCTTCGGATAGCCCCCAGTCCATGGGCGATGTTCTCTAACTCTCCAAGAGCTGTCTGGCCAATTATTTCACATCTAAGCCACCCCCGAAGTGGCAGGTTCAAGAGAAGCAACCCAACCATTTCTGACCTTAACCCCCAGTTCTGGCCGCAGAAAGCGGCAACCAGCCGGCCAAGCGCCCGGATGTCCTCCATGGTGGTGAGCCCGAACAGGGGCACCTCCCGGCCAAAAAGGCAGCCTCACTCTAAACACCCCAGAGGAAATGGAAAATCACAATACAGATATAAATATATACATGTATTGTTGCGTACATGTCTGACAAATATTCCCGGGATCCACAGTACAAATATACACGTACAAAAACACATGTGTATATATATATATAGGTAAACGGTTCGATGCAAACTAGAGCCAGCAAACCCCGATGTGCAACCCAATTCACCTACAACCGGCCATCCCACAGAAAAAAGGCCACTGCGAGAAGAGCACATCTGACAGCATGAAGAGGACACCTCACCCGGCCCATCCCTGGCGCCTCGGACTGGCACAGGCCCCCGCAGCGGAAAGTCACCTGCCGAAGATTTTGATGAGGACCCGGGGTGTTCGAACCTATCCATGCGCGTTGCGCAAAAACGCAACTCAAGCACTTTCACAGAAAATTCATATAGGGATTGAAGTTTCAAACGTCCAAACTGCTTGCAAACGCCACTGAAACGGTCTTCTCAAAAAGAAATCAAGCCCAGAAACTGGGAAATCGATGATTACATGGAATGCAAACACTGTGTGCCGAAGGCTTTACGTCTAAAGTTTAGAACCCATAGAACCCATCAAACAAATCGCTGGCTTGCGTCTTACTTGGCTTCCCTTGGTCTTGGAAGCAAGGGTACGGAGTCAAAAGATTGTTCAGGGGGGCCAACCAAACTACGGACGCACTTGGCCTGGATTAAACAGTTCCACGTTTTTGAGTTTGTTTGCAGCGGTGACAAAATACGAACCAACATGACACTAGCTTGGAGCTGTCCTTTTCCCCCAGTTTTGATGCATTTCCGCAGCCTATGACTATCGAACACACACACACACACACATCCAACCCCGTGCGACCCTGAAAATGCATGCCAGCAACTCATTTCCCAGCCATGTTCAAAAAGAGGTATCCAGGAAAAAAAAGGAAGGAATCACAGCAGTCTTAGGGCCTCGACTCCAAAGTCATAAAACAGCAATGCATGTGGCTTTGTTTTTTGATGACCTGCAGCGTGTAGAGAGAAAGGGAAACGAGGCCTCCGGCCCGCACCAAAGTGCCCTTTGAGAAGTAAGACGGGTGGTATCTCCCACAGCAACCCCAGAACCCAGAGCTACTCAAAATCTCCGGAGCCTGGGCAAAGACCCCAAAGACAATTCTGCGGCGATTGAATCTTCCCAACAAGAGGGAAGCGTGTGGACTACCAGGGCGACCCTCCCGGCCAAGAAACAACCCACCAGCGGGTTCCTTTCAAAGTCCTTACCCGACTTACCGCCAGGTTCCATGCTCGTGGACAGGATTGGCCCGTCCAAACCAGCGCAAGCTCTTGGTTTCGGTCTGGCCGAGTGGGAGGATACAAGGCATGCCGGCTGCGGAACAGGATCCGACCTGTTCACCCCCCTCTTCAAGAGGATTGCTATACCTCGAGATTCAAAGAAGAAAGGATATCTGCAGGGGAATGGACCAGGGCCACGGAGAAGGGGACTGGGGGAACTAGAAAAACTAGAGCCAAAGACTTCAGCTGAAAGGCGACATAACACCATGATAGAACTATCTTCATGGACCGAACAAACATCGAATTTTGCGCTGGCGCGCGAACCTACGAACATGGCCTTCTTGCTGGACCCCGAAAAATGGTGGTGCGCCTCTTGTTTTTTTCTTGAAACCCTAAAGAAGGCACTCTCAAAGAACACCAACCCATGCGCCGGCGGTTGTCGATTCTTCTTCGCCGCGCGGGCCAGGTGGACACGTGCGGCTCAAGCAAGGTCGGCAGCCACTTTGGGCCTCGCAGACGCGTTGGTTGGGTTGCCCAGCAGCTGGAAGCTATGGGGTCGCCCAGACAAGCTTTGAAGTGGTCCGGAGCAATGAACACCGATGTTCTCAAAGGAATATCCTTGGGCTGAGCAGCCGCATGGGCTCCTTTGGTCAACAGCAAGATGGCTATAGTAGGGGTGCCGAACGAAATGCAATTTGCTGTCATCACTGTCACCGACCGTGGTTACTGAAAGCACGCAGCCTCTCCTGAGCGCCGAAGCCAGGGACACTTTTTGCGGGAGGTGTTTGAAAGAAACCGGCATGAAACTGTTGCCTTGGCCCACATCTCGGGTCCTCCAAGAAGCTTCTGCTTCATACTATTCAACCTCTTGCCCAAACAAGTTGGAAAAACGGTGAACCGGGGAAATGAAAAGGTCAAAAAGGTCGGGTCATCCGCCTTGCTCCTCAGTGCTGGAAGCGGTCAAACTTCCATTTGGATAATAGGGATCTTCCCAAACCCCATCCCCAATGCAAACTCCATGCCCTCTAGCTGCCCTGCCACCAAGCCAAGACCGGGAATGAGTCCCTAGCTCTCAACTCCCAGACCCAGTCCCGCCCAGCGCACACCAGCCACTTCTGCAGCGACAGGCCACGACCCAGCTAGTCAGCCCAGCAGCAGGCTCATTCACCGCAAGGCAACATTTCTTCCACAACCGCCATGCTAGCTTTGGTGCAGAACGCAGTTGCCATCACCAGTCGCAGCCCAACCCCAGCCCCAGTCAGCCCCAGCTAGCATCCGCGGCTCAACTTTCTCCGATCTTGGTCAGCCTCAAGCTCATGAGCCCGTCATGCCCCGTCCAGCTCATTGCAGCCACCTTGTTGGCCGGCCCCTGGCGCTCGAGTTCAAGTTCTGGCAGTCACTTTGCGCTTACAATTAAAAACAGCTTTGCAGGAGACCGCAGGCTTTGAAGGAAGTTGCATTTCTTTCCAACGCCAGCCTGTGACCTGCATCTGGCCCTGCCAGAAACCAGGCAGTCAACATCAATCAGGAAGCGGGGCTTGCATACCATCGGCACCAGCACCCGCCGGCTGAGTAGGCAGAAAGACGCCTCTCACATCCACCATGCAACCGACTGCTGAAAGCTATAGAGACCCAGAGGCATTGTGAGGGAGACAGCCTGCATCAGAACTGCCGAGTCCCACAGTGACTGCAGGGCACAAACCAATGCATCAGGTAGAACATCCCAAAACTTGCAGAAGCAAAAGCGTGAAGCGGACGAGTCATCTCAGGAAATACACATCGCATGGACAGCAAGCGGAGGAACAGCCCACAGCACCTCAACTAGAAAGGCGTTCAGAAGAAGGAAGCTGCCCAAAGGCCAGAGAATCTTTCACGGGTACCACGCACTGAAATGGCAGCGTCACCAAGCAGAAGAGCGGGTTCACAAGAGGTTGAAGACGGAGCTGCCAGCCATCACAGCTTTATGGACGCTGGAGGCTAGCCCCAGCCCAGCCCCGAGGGAACCCTTGGGGCCACCTTTGTACGACCAAGGGTTCTTCCCAAGACCCCGTCATGTGGAAGCTTGGTCCGAGTTTGTTCCTTCCAGAAATGGTTGGACATTGTTCGGAACCCTGACCCCGGTAAGAACCATGTCTTGTTGGGATTGATGACTGTTCGACGGAAACCCGGCAAACGAGTTAGCCGTTTTCAGCTTCGGACCCCTGAAACATCTGAGCTTCTATTTAGTTCCTTACGTACATTCTAGTAATTCTTGCATATACATAATATGCATGCTCAAACTATTGCGTTCCTTTCATAAATTCCAAATATTGAATTCACTTGCTCCAAAATGGGGGACCCCATCCAGGTGGTTTGTTTCCTCTTGGCTTCCCATTAAAAACAAATCCGATTCCTATTTGCGAACCCAGGTGCCCATCACCTAAGCCACGCTTTCCGTCGCATTCCTGGGAACCCGGGCAGTGCCTCTCCGCCAGCAGCGGGTGCGCGTCCAGATCTCCGAGGCCAGGCTCCAGCCTCCATGTCTTCACAACCCTTGTGGTGGTAGCGACAAAACTCGTGTTTTTTTGCAGCCCAGTTAGTAAAACATGAACAAACACCGAGAAAAAAAAGACAAGAAGAAAAAGAAAAACATGGCCCCTTGTCATGGTTACTAAACCGTGAAAAAAAGAGAACACCCCCCCCCAAAAAAAACGGCTAAGAACAGTGAAGATGTGGCTATGTCCTTTTTGTAGGCGTTGGACCCCTCAAAATTGTGAAGTGTTCCTTTTGGTGTCCGTTGAAAAGTCACACAAAAGGGGTAGCCTTCGAAAAAGACCAGCCACCAACGTGATACTTTTGATGCCAACTCAATATTGCAAGGGATCAAGGAAACCACTCATCTACCGTAATCTTCCCATCCTGTGGTTCAGCGTTGGGTCACTTAAGGGCCCCTTGGAAGTGATACACTTGTCCCCCCCGGTTAACTGTGTATCAGCTTCCCTCGAAATGTTGGCTTGGAGGGCTTCTTGGGGGGGCGGGGGGGGTCCCGTTTGGAAGAGAAGGTTTAAAAAGCCCAAACCAAGCACCAATCCAAGCCACCAAGTAAGGGGTACCTGCACCACTGGGCCCTAAACAAATTGGAACGGAGTTCCCCAAAACCAAAAGTCGTCAAAAAGGGAATGGTTTCTTTGTGTGAGGGGTCATGGACTTGCTGCTCCGATCGGTAGGGGAACCTCTCCACTGAACCGACTTGCAAGAGCCATGGGAAGGTTTTAGCCCCTGATTCATGGACCTCCAAGAGGGGCTATGGGGAGTGGGAACCTCCATAGTAAGTGGATTCCCAAAACAAGCCCCAAAAATAAAAAAGGTGTCCCTCAAAAACCGACGCACCCTCCCTCAACCCCAGCTTGCCTGCATCCTTCATGAAGCACCTCGCCCACTTGGCAGATGTGGGGTGGCAGCAGCTCCCCAGAATCCCTCAGCGAGCGGAATTGGAACTTCTTCCAGATCATTTGGCTGTGGGTCAAAACCGATGGGATCCCATTTTGGGGTCGGTGAATTCACCACCCATTTTAGAACCTATTTTGGTGGTTGGATTGGGATGTTCACTGGGGGTACGATTTGGGTTTTGACCTATGGCCGTTTTGATGTTGACCCCTCATTAATACAAAACCCAGTATCAATGAGGGGGTCCCCGCGGAAGGAGAAGGGAACACCTCTTAAAAAGGGACCCTTTGATGAACAACTGGGAGGCTTGCCAATCAGGGGTCGGCAGAACTGTTCCAACTGTTGGGCGACCCGAAACGGGTTCTAGCACATAGGTTCCTCCTTTCGGATGCTGCACATGGTTGTCCTGTGCAAGCGGCTAAGCGATCGGAATCCGTTGATTAGAACCATGCCCAACGCCCGCAACAAGGGAACTCATAAACATATTGGTGACCCTTTGGCAGACATCATTTGCATTAGGATTTCTGCCCACCACCCAACTACCTTGCCCTTTCAGGAAATGACTCCAAACTAAATGCAGCTGGAAAATTGGCAAAATGGGGAAGGTGTGTGTGTGTGTGTTCTTTTGAGGGTACCCTTTTTGGGTGGTTGTTGAGGGGAAGCAAAAACACACACACACACACACAAAGAAAGAAACAAACAAACAAACAAACAAACAAACAAACAAACACACACACACACACACACACACATAGTTGGGCAGGTAGGGGTCTGGTTGTCCGGTACATCCACCAAACTCTCGTGCCGGTGAGCTGAGAAGATCTGAGCCTCGCGCCACTCTGACAAGCTCCGCCAACGGAGGTCATCCGAGCCCACTAGCTCCTGTCAAGCACACCTTTCCTTTGCACCTTGTGAAAATAGCATGCCGAAAAGCGTCGGGTTTGATTTCTGGGTTTCTCCTTCACCCAAAGTATTGGGGCATGATGTTGGTTCTGTCTCTGGGGGTCAAAGTCAGAAACTTAAAGCAACCACAACCACCCACAAAACCAGGGGAAGTTGCGACAAACGAGGGAAGTATCTTGCTCCCCTACTTGCTCTATGTGGGGTATGCATAGCATCTCAAGTTGATTGCTTAACGGTCGAGCCGAGCAAAGATTTAGGAGTCAGACCCCAACAAACCCCCGGTTTAATCAACCAGGGGTTTCCTAATCCAGAGCTCCCAGTAGTTGATTTTAAAGGGATCATAATCATGAAACCTATCATTTACAATTCCTGCAAAAATGGAAGAAGGGTCGTTTTTAGTAGCTAGTTTTTGAAGGGATCTCCCCTCACAAAAAGGAAGGTCTTCTTCGGTAGCTGATTTTAAAGGGACCCCCATTCAAAAAAAATGTCGCGTTTGGTAGCTGACCTGAAGGGACCCCCCCCTTTCCTTTAAATGGGAAAGTCGTTTTTGGTAGTTGATGTTCAAGGGAACCCTCCTGAAAAACAAAAAAGAAGCAACCCACAGGGAGTCGAGGGGGTACGCAGGCCGAGTCCTGCACCAGCTCATGTTTCTCTGCCGTGATGGATTGCACGGCGACCTCCGATGCCATGCCGCGGGAAATCTTGTGTGGGGGAAACTGGGAGCTTCTCAACTTTGCGAGTCCTGTGTGGCTTGCTATTCTGGGCTGTCCTCAGATCCCCCGCTAACAGTTTAACTTTTAATGAGTTAAATGGAAACCCCCGCTAAACACTACAAGGCTAAAAAGCTAAGGGGATGGCTGGGAACCGCCAAGGATTTAGAGGGAAGCCAAAAGGAGTTCATCATTTTAGGGGACGATTTTGAGACATGTCAATGGCCCTTGCGGTCTTGCAGTCGTTGGAGGGCCAATTCTCGCCAAGATCAAAGTCTTATCCATCGCAACCTGCACAAATGAGATGCCGGGCCACAAATGAGATGGTGGGGAACCCCCCCCGGCCAGCAACCCAAAAAGGGTTCGTAGAACCTTCTGATCGAAAGGTTCTGAGAACCATTCTTGTAGGTGCGTTCCCTCCAATTTTCGCAAGATAAAGTGTCCAATAGGGGTACTCCCATAAATGGTGGCTTTCCGTTTGGCACTCCTTTGAACAACCAACCTTACGATTTTCAAAGGGTGCTCCTCAAAAAACAGTATGTGGGAAAAGTGCGGCGCGCTTCTGGCAGTCCGACTTGTCCGTTAGAGAAATATAGGTACTCACCGTCCTTGAAGCTGCCTATGTTTCCAGCAAAGAGTAAGAAAGATAAAGCCGAGAAAGCTCGAGCAAATACAACTGCGATCGGACCACAGCAATCGCAGCTGCGAGCACAACACCCGCAATAACCAGGCGTCTCAAATAGGCAACCACATAAAACCACGACAACCACAACCACATCCACACTGTTTAAGAGGGTTCACACAAAGGCTGAGCCACTGCCCAGCAAAATGAGGTATACAACCGCTATGTAGACGGTATACAACCGCTATGTAGACACCATAATATATACCTTCACGGTAGTGGCTCGTAGTGGACACGTTGGACACTAAAGCCCCAGCCCAAACTGACAGCCACAGTGGCATCTGTCGATTCGGGTCGGGGCACCAAGCGCCCCTCGTTTCGCCAGCGCAGGGTGCTTTGCCGCGGCAAGGGCCGCGCAAAGTGGGAGGACCACATGTCCTACAACCAATCTGAGTGCGCGGTTGGCTTCCCTTTAAAACAAGCTGCAGAGGGAACCTACAAGATACACCCACACATACAAATCACATCTCATCTCCCTTGAATGATAGTGGCAGCCAGGAAGGAAATCAACCTTCTGGTGGGCTCCGCAGTTTTCGCCCACACAGATACTGATAAAATAATGGGACAAAAAACAAGGAATCTGGTTGCAAAAAAAGCGGATTTCTCTTTCGCCCGCAGAGCTTGCAAAACGCTCAACATGGATGGTGGCGAAAGGAATTCAGGCACCCCTTCATAGAAGGAACCTTCATCATGAACCACAAGCCACAAGCCTTTGCGAGGTCGCTGTGATGTCCCCAGATTCATCAACAGAGAGAACAGCTGGAAAGAGGACTTCTGTGATGCCTACCCAGAGGGTCCAAGTACCTCATATTTGCGGATTTGGAAGTTTGTGTTTGAAAAATGTCCTTTAACCAAATCAAGCGAACGTCTGGAGTGCTTGGAGCGTGGCTAGGAACCTCAGCCATTAAAGTGCAGGAACTTCTGGTGCCAAAAAAAACCATATGGGCATGTGTCAAAATAGGGCACCCCCAAAAAAAGTGCGGCTGTCCTTTCAGCTTTCCCCCTTCCACCAACCTGAAATAGGTACCCTCAACGCATGAGGCCCAGGAATTCCATGTCGAGGCCTCAAACTTATGCTGATCATCGAAGAGCGCCGCAGGAAAACCACCAAAGGGACCGGAAGGTTGAAGAAACCGGGCACATGTCGTGTTTGGCGGTGAGAAACTTGTGAAGAGTCAGTGAGCCAGTGAGTCAGTGAGTGAGGTTGATATGTGTTCTTCTTCTTGCCGGTCTCCGTCTGTGACATGTTTGCCTATCAGGCGAAGGGCCTTAGACGAGTCCTTCATTTCAACCGGGTAGGTTCCCAAGTATCATAGGGAGGTTTCTAGGTATGGCTCCATTATTTTACCACTATCAAAGTCATACCTTAAGTTGTAGAGTGAAGAGAAACAACTTTCAGTTTCTCACTTTGACAAGGTCCAGAAGCACTCAAATCATGACCCCAGCCGTTATCCGTCTGTGACTCTGGCGACGTCTCACCCCGGTCCATGGCAAAGAGCAGCGTACGCTCGCCGCGGCTCCGCTCCTCGCCCTTCAGGAAGGGCGTGAGACCAACTCATCTTGGTTGGAAGGACCTCTCTGCAAAAAGTGAGTCACTTTTTGTGGGTCCAATGGAAAATCCGACCTGTGCCCCAAAAAGTTAAAGTCCAGAAGAACCGAATAGCCATAAAGTCATAGCTGGAGCTTTGAGGAAGCCTGACTAGCTTAGCATTTGGCTTTCGCGGACGAGGGCTTTGGAGGGGCTGGAGCAGCTTTGGCGACAGCAACCCATCCCTCTCGCCCTGGGATGTTCACCCTCGGGCTGATGTTCCGAAACCCATGATTGATAGATAACATATGGCTGTGGGTCAAAACCAATGGTACCATTGTGGGGTAGTTGCACCACCCATTTCAGTCTTTTTCAGTGGGGACTGGGATGTTCACTGGCGGTACAAGATGTTGACCCATGCCCATATAGCTGCAACTGGGGGCGTGAACTCATTTTACGCCCAAGTTTCAGGCCTCTGAAAAGCAGTCATTAGTTCCGATTGGTGGCATCTGTGGTTGCCATGAACCGTCTCTCACTGATAGAAGCATGATCGCCCGTGCTTAACACCTGTTTTAACAGGTGAATCATGATCGAAACATGGAATCGAAGGAGACTACACACACAAGCGCACGCGAAAAGCAACGACCGTGGTTCTCTGGTCAAATCCAACCATCCCATCCATGTGCTGTCACTCACAAGATTCTCTCAGTGTCGGGAATCAAAAGCAGGCCTAGGCAAATGTGCAAAAACGTGAAGCCACTTGGCTCAGAGCGACATCTCTTCTCCCGCCCAACTCCAACTCCCGGATCCCTTTCTTCAACACCCACTTAATTTGTTGCAGCCCTACGCCCCCCGTGCCCCCAACCCCACCCCCCCCACCCCAAACCCATCGGCGTGCATCGAGTCTCCTGGATCAAATCCTCCGGCGCCGCCCCTGTGAAGTCAATCCCGGCCTCGGCGTTTGCCCCTTCCAAAAAAGAAGCCTTCTAGTCCTCACCTTGAGTGAACCTTGCAGGTGAAATAGAAGACCCCGAAAAGATCCCGGAAAGGCTGGATCGAATCATTGCCTCAAACCGGGGCGGGCTTGTTAAATGTTCTAAGAAGAGAAACTGGTTTCAACACATATCTGGGCGAATCATGTCATGAAATTGAACTCATGCTGCCTTCGTTGGGTAGTCCAAAGGTTTTGGCAACAGAGGCTTCGGCGAATCGTTTTACTTGCTTCGCCTAACGCTTTGACCCAGGAAGAGGCTCCTGGAAACGGTGATTGCACGTATCCCGCAAATGAATAACATTGACCCCAGATTAATGCAGTGGCTGATGAATCGGCGGTGTCCCTTTCAAGACCCTTTACGTTGAGAAACACCCAGGCGTTCAGTCCACGAGGCTTATGAATCTGGGGTCGACATTACCTCTTTCAGTTTGTCTTTCTTGAGGGTGGTTGTTAAAGCTATTTCTAGAAGCCACCTTTGTGAATTGAAGGCACATGCACGGGTTTCCTCGGACAGTTGGTGCCTTGCGCCAGAAAGCACAAGCAATCCTGACGTGGAAAATGCAGGGGGCGCCCCTCCAAATGGTCAGCACTCGTTCCACTCGAAAAAGGTCCCATAAAAAGCCCCAAGTGTGATGCGCAGCCCAAACATGATTTTGTTCAAAAACGGGGCCGGGGGTTCCTGTGCGTGACACATTCCCGCCGATGAAAATTGCCAAGCTAGCCATCCTCCAGAAGGTTGCCTGGTGGAAACTGCTTATGTGGGCCATGATCTTCTTTCTCTGTTCGAGCGATGCGGCACATTGGCCAAGGGCTGAACAAAGTGCCCAAAGGGGCGCACATCATCGGCCAACCTTGTCCGTAATGGCAAATACGGAACTGCTCATCCGAGCTCAAATCAGTAGATACGCTCGTCACTACTTGCATCCAACAGAGCGGAAGCCAGTTGCTAGTCTTGTCAATAATAGCATCCAGGCAGCAGTCATGGTCATGTTGTCTCTAGCAAGAACCCTTTTCATGGCCGTCTAAACTCACGAACACTTCACGACCATCCCCGCGAATCCCTCGCAAAAAAAAGAGAGACCGCGTTCGGTCCAGCGTCCGTCCAAGTGATCGGCGTCCTCGCCAGCTTGCACTTCCTCAAAGAGGCGGTGGTCCCACGGTCCCACACTCCGCTGCTGTGGCAAGGGCAAGATAAGCAACTAACACTGTGGGGGAGCACCCTGACAGAACTATGCAGAACTGCACCTCTAAACTCGCCAAGCAAAACTATCAGGAAACGGGAACAAGCTGCACCTGCACCCTACAGTATGGATTTGTTGTGGCACTCACTTCCTCTGCGTTTATAACCCTATTTGTCGTTCGGCTACAAAAATCGGAGTTTGATCAAGGTAGTTCAAACGGACATCAAAAGGTAAACCCGGCATTTGGTTGGGGGGGGGGGTTCTCCTATTTTGCCCATGCCCAAATGGAAGCACGGGCTATCCAACCAAAGGGGACACGTGGACACGGCCGAGTGGCACGAGATGGAAGGTCTGCTGGTTCGTCAGCCAGCCCTCCTGACATCAGCCGGGAGATGCAAGCTGTGAGTAATCAAAACCTGGTATTAAAACAGAGTCAGAAAACTCAAGTTGGGGGGTTGGTTGGGATTGCATGCTATATTTGTGTGTTGGCTGAGGTTTTCAGGTTTGTGTTTCTTAGTTTGTGCTTGTCGCGCTTGTGATTTCATGCATAAATTAGGTGGAATAGTGTCTACGAGTCTATGAGCCCTTGGGCCGCCCGCAGCTTTTTGTGCGCGAGCGGCGCGCGGCGAGCGGCGCCCGTTTTTCGGGAGCCATTGGACTGGATGTGGCGACAAAGCCAGCGACGTCTTTAGACCGTCACCGAAGCAGCGGTAGTGAATCGATCTACCCGAAGCAAAGGCGCATCGGGTCAAACCTAGGTGGCTGAAAAAAGCACCCATGCTAAAGAGTCAGAAGGGCCAGTCCCCCATGGGGCCGGAGAAGTGCCCCGAGCCACAATCTACCCATTCGCTTGCGATGCTGTTCGCTTTCCCGACGGATCCCACCCAGATGCCAGCATCCGCCAGTGGGAAGGGAAAGGGAATGTCTTTTTGTTGGTGGTACTCCTGTTTAGGAGTGTTTTGAAAATGCCAAAAGGAAGACGCACCCATTTTGGGGGTCCAAATCCTTAAAACAGATAAACAAACACCCAAAAGTTGCAACAAAAAGAAGAATAGAAAAGCTCGTCGGAAGCCTTCGGTCTGTCCAGACCTGGGTATGTGTCAAACCCCATGGCGGTTGCTTTCCCTTGAACAGCTGAAAAGTCACCTGTCTCTAGACTCCTCCCCGAGCAGGAAATAAAATAAAATCCGAATTCAACACACATAAACCAAACCAAAACCACAGCGCTGAAAACGCACGCCAAAACACCACACATACTGCATCCCCCACCCAAACCCCCCGAACCGAACCGAACCGGTTCGCTCCCCGTAGAGCATGGATGCGAAGCGGTCCCCGGGCAGGCGACCCTGGGGCCCCAAGCCTCGGAAGATCGGAGCCAGCCCTTTGGACCCAGCTCTCGCTGCTGCGAGTACTGTGGACGAAATCCACTTCGCACCACATGAAAGCCATGCTTGAAACCATGGTTTATTGGTATTTACAGGGGAACATTGAATCATCATTCTATGGTTTCTCAGGTGATGCAGGATTTCGTCCATCCACAGTAGGGATGTGGAATGAACCAGAAGGGGATAGCTAGGGAATGTGGTTGAACGAACCCAAGGATTCCCGCATAGGAAACCATAGAGGATGTAGGGGTCATTCCATTTCTCATTCCGGTCATTCCATTTCTCATTCCCTGCCTATCGCACCAGCAAGTAAGGCCGTGAGTCGGAATTAAACCAGACCACAGTAAGTTTGACCCCTAAGGAACATTTGGGTGTGGGTCAAAAAGAGGGTAGCCCCAAAGCGGTCAACACGCTTTGGGGTGAGAGGGGGTCCCCTTTGGCTCGTGCGATTTCATGCCAGGTGCCCCTTCGAGGAACAGCATCTGTGTTCATCAACTAAATTTGCCATCTAATCTTTGTTGACGTGTCGTTCAACATGCGGGTATGTGTTTTTAAGGGTACCCCCCCCCAAAACAAAAAACAACAATGGTGGTTTTCCTTTTGGTTTGCCTTTAGAACCACCAACAGAAGGTGCCTTCAAAAAAGACACACCCGCTGTAGTCATGTTAGCCTGGGGTAGGCACCCCCCACTCCCATTTCTCCTCCCGCCTGTGCGCGCCTTTGCCCTGAACCGGCGCCGGTCTTCGCAGGGCAGCAGCTGCGGAGTGAACCAGCCCGGCTTCTCATCCTCCTCCATTGGCTTCCATTTGCTTCTCGTCCCCCGGAAAAGCACAGAAATGTTTCCAGTGATAGATTCCCTTTAAAACCAACAGGGCACAATAGAAGAAATATTCTTGAGCAAATGGAAGTTGGTCGTCTCAAAGTAGGAGTTGTTTACCTCCTAACATCGACGGGTGTCCCTTATACCAACCACAGCGGTCATAAGCCATTTTGAGAAACTCCGCATTCAAAGCCCTGAAAACCAAAACGTGAGGCATGGCACCAATAAATATAAACCCTGACGACAAAAAATGCAGGTTCTTTGGACCTTCTTTCGGCCGTCTTCAGGGGATGCAACCCGGCCATTTCCCCAGAGCTTGTGGTGGGACCCTACCGGGGAAAACCAGCCGAAAGAAGCTGGGCTTGAGGCGCCTCGAAATTCGAACGATTCTTTGCTTCCAAGAACGACTTCCAACGATTTATCTTCTACCCGGCCCCCCACCCTTGGAAATCCAAAAAAAAGCGCTCCAGGGCCTCCAGGGGTCGGGAAAAAGAAAAAACCATTGGGGGAAGTCAAAACACACATATGCCATGTTTCGCCCCCATCTACACCAAAGATGTGGGTTGAAAGCCCCCGCTTTTTCGTCTTCTTTGAATCGGTTGACGTCCTGCAAGGGCATCAGCACCTCGCGATAGGTGGCCTCGGAGTGGTCCTACTGTGGATGTTCTGAGACCTACTGCGCATGGCTTCGACATCCCTTTGCACCACCAAAAGCGACCACGGGTGAAACCATAAGGTTTGTCGGCATTTACCGGGGAATCCTCAGCAACTTCCCGCGGTTGGGCCAAACCAAGGTGCTGTTAAACAGTCCACGAAGCTCCCCAAAAAGTGACTTGTTCGTTGTTGTGTTTGTTTGTTACTGTTGTTTGTTTGTTTTGTTTCACCTCCTCGGCACCTCGGAATCCGCCAAGAGCGAAAGGAACACCCGACCAACTTCATGAGCTCCTTCCCCAGAGCTCGTGATCCGTTGGCCCGGATAGGCTGAGGGGGGCCCAGGACGGAGGACTGTACTACCTTTTTTTTTGGTGGAATGAACAGGGTTCCCCTTGTTGTTTCATCCGCCATGACCCATTTTTGGGGGTTGCCTTTTGGTCTGGTGGAAGAGGCTTCATGGTTCAAGGAGCCCTGCACCCGTTTCTGCATCCTTTCAGGGTTGTTCGACCCCCTGCATATAGTTGAAACTTGTTTCTGGTCAGTGTGGAAACTGGAATTGCCACAGCTAATGAGTTTTCGGACACCTCGTCTCATCCGCCCTCCCAAACGGGGGAGGGGTGGATGGTTTTTGAGATCACTCTATCTCGTCTTCCCAACAAAAGGGGGCATAGTTGCCAGATGATCCTCCGTAATCCGGACGAAACAAGTTGGAAACCAAGAACATCTGCCATAAGGATCTTGCGGATGGTTTTGAGCAACGTACCCAGAAATTGAATTTCAGGGTTCCTCCTCCACTTTGTCCTATTCAAGAGGACGGGGACTCGAGGTGCAAAGGGGCAACTGGGCCTTCTGAGTAGCCAGCCCCGCCAACCTGAATTCTGTTCAACGTCCTGCGCAAAGGAGAACAAAAACCACCTGGACTTCTTGTTTATCCACGAAGACTGTCTAAAAACGCTTTGATCTCCGGAAAATCTCCGGGAGCGTGTTGGAGGCTTGGCTTCGTGGGTCCCTTCAGCCATTCAGATGCCCCCAGAGCCGCAATCAAGACCTGGTACCAACCTGGCCTACCAACCACGTTCAAGACTAGGTCCTCCAGTAGAGAGGTTAAAATAAGGGCACCAACTGTTTTGCTGTGGTCTATTTTAGTAGGGGAACCCCCCCAAAAAAAAAAGAAAGGGTGAGAGGTCGGGCACCAATTGCTGGGGGACCTAGACTACGAAGGCGGCCGCACCGCTTCACGGGTCGCGGGAATCCAGCTGAGGGCCTCGCGCGGCCGGAGGCGGACAGCCGCTGCAGCGTGGAGTCCCGCCAGCGCTTGGACGCGGCGAGGCGCAGGAAGCCTCGCTTTGAAATTTGGGCGTTGGGGCTCTGGGGGGGAGATGGCTTGGGTCTTACTTTGAACTTGGTTGACGTTGGAAGGGGAGCAAGAATTTAGATTTTCAGCAGCTAAGTGGGGATTTCCCACTAAACCACAATAAGCACAAATGTAAGATGTTTCCCAACAACCATGAAGTTTGGGGGGGAAACAAGTCTTGGGAATACAAAGACCAACCCACAGTCATTAAGATGGCCTTGAAAAAGGTGCCATGTTGGGCTTGGTTCTGTTTAACTGCTTAAACCAGCCCCTGTTGCTTTCCTGAAGGACTCCGGCTGAAGATTGTCAACAAAACTTAAGCCGCACGGGTTGGCAACACCACAGGGACTCAGCCGACTGTACTGCTACTCCACTTTTTTCTGGAAACCACCCGGAAAGGTATGCCCCCAACTCCCCCCAAATCGCAACATCCTCCACCAAGAGGGAAACTGAGAGCAATCTGGAGGGGCCACCCACAATTGCAACAGTTGCCCCAGTTGCCCTGTGGCGGCAGAAAAAGAATCGGACACCTTGCTGGGGTCGACTGAAGTGTTGGGTCCCCAACCCCCAAACAACAATGGGAATAGGGCGTCTGACCAACTGAGTGCTTAAAAAAAACTGGGATCCCCTTCAAAGCCATCTAGAATTTACGGTAAACTAGATATGAAACAGAATCTGAACATATGGCTTTCTGCATACCCCGGTTTTACGGTCCCAAGTTGATGAACAGTTTCAGTTGGCCTTTTGCTCACAGAACAGCAACGGTGCGCAGCGGAACCATTTCCGCACCACGCAGCCCGGATTTCCGTGAGCCCGGATTTCCGTGAGCGTTTTGGCGCATGGCGCAGCTACGAACCAACCGCGTCTGCCCCATCTGCCCAGTCGGGTCCCCCGCCCAAAAACAGCTTGGTTGGGGGAAAAAGGAGGGCGACACCTTGGAGCCAAAAATAGCTCAACTTTTATTAGCCTTGTCTTGGCATATTGTGTGTGTGTGATTACTTGTCATGTTCAGGCTGCTCTAAAATGTAAAGTAATGTTGGAACGGATCCTCAGTTTTGTTTAGTACCCCCCGCAGGTTAAGCAGCTACCAAGCCCCATCTTCCTTTGGTCCCAAGCATTGCGGGGGAGGGGGGGTCCCCCCGCGCGAAACAGATGGCAAGACCGACTGAATAATTGGGGTAGTATGATTGGCTGAATAATTGCTAACATGTTGGTCCTACGACCTTCTGAATCCATAATCCCTGTTGGAAAACCGCTAGGGGAACCCGTTCGCAGCCAAAATAAAAAGTATGTTGCAGTTTGGTTTATAGTACGCCTTAAATTCCCCCCCCCCCCCCCCGGTTTCTTGCCCCACTCAGGTTTGTCTCAAAATTAGGGGATTCCCAAAATGGTTGGTTCCTTTTGTTCTCCCATTAAAACACACCATCGGCCCCCCCACTGAAAACCATAGACCCGCACCCGCCCAGCCCCAGTTGGGTGTGCCATTTTTTCTATGGTTTTCAACGGTTGAAGCCCGAAAAAACAAAAAAACACGACGCCTCCCGCATCGGTAAGACCCACAGGGCGCAAAAAAGCGAGGCGCGGTGCTGGTTGAGATGCGTGAGCCGCTCCCCCGTGAAGCCGCCGGACCCCAGGCGCCGCTCGAAGCCGCGCACGGGGCCTGTCGATGGGCGGCTTCGCTGGGCGGCTTTTCGGGTGGAGGGTTGAAACCCCGGCGGATTTTTTGCGATTTCCACGTCCATGGACCCCGATTGGGGGGTTGGGGGCAGCTTTCAGGGAGGGTTCCAGGTTAGGGGGTGCCGCAGCTGGGGAGACCACCTCTGATTTGGGATGAAGCTTGGCTTGGATTGCTTGAATGCTTCTCAGAAACCAGCTCCCTCCAATTTCGTGTTGGGTGGAACGAATGAGAATATATATCAAGTAAAACCAACAGGGGGAAATAGCACATCTTCTTTAGCAAATGGAAGGCTATAGGATGGTCTAAAGGAACTTTGCCGAATCGCTAATTTGTTGGTGGGGGGTTAGTCAAACTTTTTGCAGCTTAGTGACCCAGCAGTTTCTATGTTCCGCAAGCTCGGACCACCCATCCGACCCCCAAAGTGAAGGTTCCCTGAAAAAGCAGCACATTCGTCGAACATCAACAGAACTAGACTGATGAACTCACCGAAAATCACGTACCCCCAGAAAAGGAACTTTCGCCTTGGGCGCCAATTGACTTTGCGCAGTTGAATCCTTTCGTGTAGCAAAGCAGTCCCACGAGGTACGGATGAATCAGGACCGATTTAATCGAGACATCAACAAATGCAAAATATTCCCCGCAAAGGGGAACCAACCTGATTCATTCTTTTCAACCATCGTTCTTTCAACAACCAGTGGATTCCCCTGGTTGATAGAAAATTCTGGAACAAGCATCCCTGGACAGAATGGGGAAGCGACCCAAAAATGAGGGGAGGACCAGTTCGATGTTTGCTGGGCAGCTGCAGAGGAAATGGAGGGACTTTTCGAGGAGTCGGATGGCTTCCTACAAGTTACAAGACTTCAACTGGGAAGGAAGCAGAAGAGCTTGGGTTGTTCTCCCTTGCACTTGTAGACAGTCGCAGAAACAAGAAACCAACAAACCCAGGGTGGTGTTTATGCTAAGGAAAATGGAGCGTGCAATATAATCCCAATGAGAAGGGTGCATTAGAATTCAGCTTTCATCTAAGTGTGGATTGTGGTTTGCAGCAATCATGGCAGCCCTTTCGCGTGTACCTCGTCCAGTCTTGTTGCAATCCGCATTGGGCTGGTTCTGTGCCATGCTTTGCAAGGGATGCTGCATGCTGCCACTGCCATGGGCATGTGTCAAATCCAGTTGAAGCCTCTCGTGTGCTTTATGTTGGCCCAACCCCGGGTTGCAAGATGCAGATGTTCAGATTCTTTTCATATTCAGCTCTTCTGCCACCTTTATCGTTATAAAATACCAGGGCCGACCCCAGTTCTGTTGCGTCCAACTCGACACACAAAGCTTCGCATGGGTTTGCCTTTTTGATGTGATCTAGATCAGGACTATAAAGAGTTGTTCTAGTCCAGGCTGAAAGATTGGTCCGTAAAGAGCTTGGGAGGAGGTCGTGCTCGGGTCAAAGAACTAACTGGGTATGGGTCAAAACTAAACCACTAGGGGACCGTAGTCCCTTCCCTTTCCCAGGGCATCCCATTTTGATGTTTCACCAACACCCAACTGTTGGTTCCAAACGACTTGCCCCCCCCCCCCCCCGCCCCCAAAGAGGACAGGGGCCCAAATCTTGACACTTTAGGGGATGCTGCACATTCTTAACTGCATGGCCGATCTGCGCCGACGAGCACTCGCCACGAGCGAGAGCTACGCAGGTCCCAGCGGCGCGCGAAGACGCGGGAGATGAACTCTTGAGGCGTCTGGGAGATGGCGATCAGCTCACAGAGCATCTTGGCCCAGAGCACCTCGGCTCTGCTTTTCTCTAGTTCTTGAAAAATGGACTGATCTAGGCTTTGGTTCCAATTCCATTCTTTTCAACCATCCAGCCGTTTTCCCCCAGGGTTCTGGCGGTTTTGTAGAAAGAAGGATCCCTGGGTTCAGAATGGGGGAGGTACCCCTAGAACTGAGAAAGTTTGTGGATGCAGGGAAACCCGCAAGGAAGTGCTCCCCATGTTGTTCGATATTTTAGAGGTCACGTGATTTTGAGAAATTCCCATCTCGGCACATTGGGTTGTTCAAGATGGGGTCAAGCCCAATTTCCCGAATCCCACCACAAGAGAACCAACACCATGTGGCATATCGAACAACCCAACTCCGGACCACCAACATAGAACCTGACATTTCGGGGTCCTGGAAGACGACTTTATTGTACAAAGGGATTTTGTGGTGGATTCCATGTTGGCGGACAGGCGGGTGTTTTGCCAGAGCTCGGGATGAAAAACATGTTTCGCGATTGGTATAAAGACAAGAAGACGCAACCTGATCCAACCTTGGCCAACAAAAAAGGGATATACACAGAAACTCATCTCCCCAAACCTGCTTGATTTCCGTTTGGTTTGCATCAAGCCAACCTCCAAAAAGGGGGTCCCCAATTTTGAGACTGACATTTTGTTGTTTTTGTTGTTGTGGTTTACTGTAAATAATATTATTAAAATTAATCAAACTATACTTACTATAATGTGTGTATAATATGTGTTGTTTCCATGATATACATTCTCAAGTTTGTTATTTTTACAAACATAATATAATACGAAATATTCAAAATTCATACTTGAATTTATTCTGTTACTAAAAGAATATTTTAATAATGTTGTTATTGGTAAATAACCCCTACCTCCAAGACAGCCCCTCACACACACACACACACACACACACACACACACACACACACACACACACACACACACACACACACACACACACACACACACACACACACACACACACACACACACACACACACACACACACACACACACACACACACACACACACACACACACACACACACACACACACACACACACACACACACACACACACACACCGCCCCCCACTTAAAGGGGCATTGTACTTAGTAGGTGGGTAATAACCATGATTATAACCCACTTACCATGGATATAAGTCTCCTAAGTGAGTTATAACCAGGCTTACTAGCCACTTACTAAGTGCCTTCCCCCTTTCAGCATACCTTTGCTCAGGCGACTGCTCGCGCCTGCTGCGGGTTCATGTCAAAGAAGTGCAACGCCTTTGGCTTCAGCACCAGCCTCGGGATCCCCACCTTCCCAGGATCGTCTCCCGCTCCCTCCAAACAGAAGAACAATTGCTCTGGGTAAAGGCCAACAGTCAAGCAGGTAATCGAGGCAAAAAGGCCAAAAGTTGAATAGGTAACCCACAAAGGCAGAGAGGCAAAAAGTTGAAAAGCTAACCCACAAAGGCAAGAAGGCATAAAGGTAAACAGGCAACTCAAAAAGGCAAAGAGGCAAAACGGTAAACAGGTAATCCAACAAGGCAACGAGGCAAAAAGGTGAGCAGGTAATCCAAAAAGGCAAAGAGGCAAAAAGGCAAACACAAACAGGCAAAGAAGCAAAAAAGGTATAAGCGACTTGCGGCATTCGGTTAGCCAAAGCATATCCGTGAAACAGCAACACTGGTGGGTTCAATCGCTTGCCTAGCATATCCCTGGATCGACCACCGCACACACACACACACACCCGCACACGAGCACACACACACACACACACACACACACACACACGCACACACGCACACACGGCACACACACACACGCACACACGCACACACGCGCACACGGACGCACGCACACTCCTTTGACTCTCAGAATTATCATAATGTATGACCCCCCACGCAAAACAGCGGAGACCCCACTCTGCCGTCCACACTTCCTCAAACATGTCTCAAGGGAAATAGCTACGCGCCCATGGGGACGTGCCGAAGCCCTGGACATTCACACAGAACACTGAGAGCGTCCTACAAGCGGATTTTGCCCTTGCCCTGGTTGATTTTGCACCACCGCTGCCATGCTTCCGCTGTGCATTTTGGCGGAACAGTCGTGGCTTTTTGCCCGGCAAACCTTTGGAGTGCCGGGCATGGGATCTATGCACAAAGTCCCCAGCTGGGGACTAAGCCCAGGCAGGCCTGGTTCACTCATCGTTCTGCCAAACCCGAAATGCCGCTTAGAGGCAGAAAACGGTCTGGGAACCGCCCCCCCCAAAAAAAAAAAACAAAAACAAAAACAAGAGGTCATAGGTCACAGGCTCACCAATTTCACCGGCGCCAGCTGTGCTTGCATTCTACGAGCTACATCGTTTCCGCTATGGATGGCACCGGCCAGAAAGCCTGCAGGGGTGGGCTGGGCTGGAGCATGCCAACATGAGCATGGGTGCATCTTGATCTCATAGCACTGCACCTGTTTGGGCCGCCAGGGAAATTCCAAGGGAATTGAATGAGGACCCCCCCCTTCGGAGACAAACCCGTATCTTCTCAAAGATCAGTTCTCAGGCGGTATGCTCAGATCTTTGGCGGTGACTCTGGCTGCAAGTTACTTTCCTCAAAGGACCCCACCAATTCGCCCAGTCAAGTCCTCACACAGCGGCGTTTTTTTTGGCGACCGTGACTGATCATCGCAAAACTCCCACCTTCCCTAAAATGCTGCAGCCAAGCACCTAGTTACGCCAGTTACTCCCGAGAAAATCGCATGCCGCTCGCATCTAACGTAGCGTGACCGGCGATATGCCCTTAGCTGGCGCGCGCCTCCGTGCCTTTCTGAAGTCTCAGTGCCTGCCAGAAACACCTTGCCACCCAACGCGGGCAGCCGAAGATTGGGGTCGCCGTAGCGGGGGTGGTGCGACAACCGCTCCTGTGGGCACAGCGGGCACACAAAGCTTGGCGGATGCTGCTTCTACTGACTCATCGGCCAAACGGGGATCCCAACTGATTCCCAGCATGCTACGAGTACCTCCCGAGCCAAAAATCGAAAAACAACAACCACATCTAAAGCCTGCGGCACGGATCTCGTTTGGGACCACTTGCCATGAGGGCCAGGCAGGAAATGCATTGACCAGGTACCCCGCGGAAGACGCACGCGGTGTGCCAAACAATTCGCACTGCCTGGACCTTCCAATGGTTAGATCATGTTAGATGGGTCTCTAGGCATTTTCGTCTTCTAGTTGCTAAAACTCACTGCCAAGCTTGGCCGCCGTCCTCCGGCTCATCCGGGTGGTGGGTGAATTCGTCACCCTTCCAGTCATGCTCTGCGTAAAAGCAGACCTGCCCCGCCTCCTGGCAATTTGAAGCCACAAACGACAAGTGTTCAACCTCCACTTTGGTTGCAGCTTCGTATTGCCCGGCTCAGCTGGTCTTTGGCTGTTAACTTGTGGTAGCCGAATTCCAAGATTTGAAGGCTGCAGCCTCGCCTCAAGACAGTCTGTGGCAAAGGAGTGATTTGATGGCTGGCAGTCGGCATGTGATGTCCCCCCGTTCAAACGAACATTCGGCCGGTGGTTGCAGAGAAACCAACAGGAAACCAAGATATTATGTTAGGGGAGCCCTTTTCAAGGAGACGCGCTTTGGTGGCTGAGTTTAAGCAAAAAAAAACTGGCATTACCCAGTGACGAATCAAAAGTGCGCCTCACACCCATGAATTCCAGCCTAGTACTACCAGCTTGTTTGTCCAGATTCACAGTGACGGAACCTCTCAAAGCCACGCGCCGCTTCAGGCTTCGCTGACTGAAGACCCTCGCACCCCACGAGACTCAAGACCCGTCCTTGCCAAAGAGGCGCACGAACTGCTGCAGCACCCGCTCCTTCCGCTCCTCCTGGGCGGCCGCGATCTGTCGGATTCGGCGTCGCCGACTAGGCGGCACCTGGGTGAAGCTAAACCTCGACTTCTGCGGCCATGGCCGTACCACCTGGAATATGTCCAGCCAAAGACTGGTCAATCAGGTTCAAACAACACAAAACTCCACAAGCATCTTTGGAAACCTCCCAAACTGCTCGCATGTTTGGCCCCGATAAACAAATGCAAACCTCGTGAATGAAACAGGTCCAGTATCCCACCGAGGGGGCTCGGCATGGAATGCAGCTGGCCTCTGAGTCGACCCGACGAGTGAAGGCGGGGAGCACCATACCGTTCTACCGTGCCGTAAAGCTCGATCTGAGCCAAAAGAAACTCGGTTGCTTTCTGCTCCAATGCTAAAAGTTGATTTTTAGCGGTTTCATGGAAAACCCACTCATTAGTTGGGGCAAAAAGTTAAAGTCCTAACATCCAAGCAAAATGCACCTCTGAAAACCAGACCCTAAACTCTCTCCGAACCATAATGCGATTCAATGAACTCCGGCATTCGTCCAAGACCGAAATTGAGCATCATGTTTTCGTCCATAGGTCCTTGAGAGCAACACGAAAGCTCCCAGAGACACATTGTCCACGACGAGACCTCCATAGCCCGTCTTGGTTCACGCAACCGCAACTTTCCACCGACGGCGGTCCTTAGACAGTCGCTTCGACGGGTGATCTTCATCGATCCAGCCGAAAAGAGCGTGCCTCCGCATGCTGCCACCTGCAGCATTGTCGAGTGATCTCAGAAATTGGTGCCCCCCCCCAATAAACAAGACACATATCAAGAACCCAACCACTTTGAGAGTAAACCAAAGTGGCTTCAGACTTCACGGAAAGGTGTCCGAAAATGGGTTTCATGCTGGCTTTCATGTTTTGATGCTGCTTAGGTGTCGCGTTCGAATCTGCCAAGGGCACCGACTCAAAAAGACGGTGTTTTGGACCCCCGCGCATAGGTAGCAAGTTTCCATAAGGTGAATTTGATGATATTCGCCAAACAGCAAACACACAGCTGACTGTGGCTGGGCTCGAACCCTGCTGAACTTGACTGCAAAGGGATCGCCTGACCCCCCAAAGCCGAATTCAAAATCCGCAGTAGCACATGGAAATGCAAGCCACAACTAACCCCACGGTACGTGACGGTTCATCTTGACTGCTGCTCAAGTAGCTCATGTCTCAAACTGGAAAAACCTAAACAACCGCAACAGCTTCCCTGTTTTTGTTGCACCTTCAAGCGGGGGGTATCCCAAGAAGAAAATCATGCCCACTCCCATGCTGCAGCCTCATTTCAAGGGAATTTCCGGTATCCCCCAAGTAAAGCCTTAAGCCTCCTTTTGAAAGGGTCACGAAGGGGCAATTCTTGATCGCTGCGCCTTCGCTGCAGTGATCGTGGATCTGCTGACCTGGACAGGTGAAGCGCAAAAACTTCGTCATGACTCCCTTGGAAAACACCCAAAACATGGGAGCCACTTGCTCGTCTTCACGTGTGACGGAGAAGCAGCTGCAACTGGAGTCTGCCCTTCATTCCAGTCTTCACTTATTCCAAAATATGTATCAAGGGCTGATGTCGTGCGCCTCTGAGCGTGGTACTCCAATTCACCGGCAAACCACACCTGTTTTGTTGGCTTTATAGCAGCTATATACTACAAGGTGAAGTATAGGCTGTATAGCTTGGCTAGAGGACAAGAGTCCCTGAATACCAGTCATTGCATAGGCCAGCGCAGCGTTCGAGCTGGCAAAATCCCAGCTGTTTACTTCTACACGATGTGATGCCTAGTTCTCCAAGCCTTACGCTTTGTAACAACGTCGTTCTCATATTTTGCCAGGCAAAAGCAATCGGGGCAGTTGGCGCCAAGGCACACGGTCCTTGGTCGCTCACCGCAAAGCCGGACTGCTTCCGTTGTCGCCAAAAGGGCTCTGCGTCGCCCTCATAGCCCACAGCAACCTGCAACAAATTGATGCGCGTTGCTCAGAATAAGGGTACCCTGTTTTTCTGTAGTCTATTTGAGTAGGGGAACCTTCCCCAAAAAAAGGGCAAAGGGGCACTACTGGGGGACCTTGTTGAGCTACGAACACCATTCATGGTTGCCGGATTTTTGTGGTTTGTCCTCTTTCCAACCCGTTGTGCGGGGGATTCGAACATTCCCCCCCTGCTGGTCCTCCCCCCCAAAAAATCGTATAGACTCCCAGCATTGTCCGTCGCTGATGAGTAATGCATCTTTCATGAGGTCTGTCTTTAATCTTTGCCGTTATGCTCACCACTGCCACGTGAACATGTGAAAAGGTCGACTGGAATCCACTGGCTACAGAGACTTGTCTTCAAAGGGGGGAACCCGCAAACAAGTTGCTGCAAACAACCATGCGCAGGAACAGTCCCTCATTCATGGAAGGTACTTGTTCATCTGAAGTTCTGAAGTATTGTCCGCGAACATGGGGTTGTGCATAAAGTGTGCACCGAGCTTGTTGCAACCTTCCGCAGCAATGATGGGAATTGTACGGGCTGGCCACCCTGTTTTCAGGATTCCACGAGTCAGTTTCAAAGTTCTAGAACAATAAGTGTACGAATGAAAGTTGGTCCCTCTAAGGACCTTATTATAGAGTGGGAAACTTGGAACTGCAAAAGAAGCAAGGGACTAGGTCATGTCAGGGACAGTGCCTACAACGGTTTCGACCAGTTTGACCTGTGGCACTCATGGCATTTCCCTGATGCCCACTTTGGACTTGGACACCTTTCCAGATGCATCAGGCTTGATCTGGCACTCTAGGCAGCTTTCCTCCGGTTACAAGCATCCTCAGTGAATTCCGACTTGACCATGGATCAAAAGCCCGTACCTCCAGTGAACATCCCAATCCCCACTAAAATAGGCTCTAAAATGGGTGATGAATTCACCAACCAACCAAACTGGGATACTAAAATAGACTAATGGGTGGTGCCTACCAACCAAAATGGGATCCAAAACGGTTAAGGCAACCACAGCCACTTGACCATGAGTGGGATTCGTAGCCGCACGTGCGCGCCTTCATGGCGCTTCCCATCCAGGTGGGCGTCCGTCGCATCGCCTGAAAGGGGGCCACACCGGCGGCTTGCGGCCCCCGGGTTCATCCGCCGACCGCTCGCCCAAGAGGGGAGGCACACGGGAAGGGTCATGCTGAAACATATGTCCTTTTAATATCGTAGAACCCACTGTTGTTCAAATAATCCCTGGCTTCCCTTAGGAGGTTTTTGGTCTGATCATCAAGCCTTCTGCAAAGAGAATGTGGCCAGACTAAATGAGCTTGTACCCACGCAATGTCCGGATCATTTGCTAACCATTTGTTTCGGCAAAATTCCAAGAAAGCATTCCCCTGACAACCCCGAGCATCGCTACAGGCAGCTGTGAGACATATCAGCTGAGACTGTTTGGTTTGATGAAGGCCGGTATAATACTGTGGATGGACGAAATCCTGCACCACGTTGCTTAGGTGGTGCGAAACGGATTTCGTCCATCCACAGCATCTCTCTACAGCTGTGGCAGTGTCCTGATGAGGTCCAATGCCATTCTGGGCGTTGCCACATGGCACTTTGCATTGATTCTCCTCAGGGGTTCATCTTGGGACCGTGCTGCTCCTTAAGCAAAGCATGTCCACAATGTTCAGAGCATTCGTTCGATAACAGACAACGCCACTGGAGTGACACGCATTAACAAGCACATCGTGCATGGGATATAGAATCACTTCCATACTGTAGGCACCGTATTGAAGTTCTATGCCCCATGCTCCCTTGGGGGCATAGGCGCAGATCTTACAGAAGGTCCGGTCCCTTGGACTAAAAATTGGTTGAGCCTGCAGCAGCGGCACGGGAGGTTCGGGCGCCATGTCCAGGTACGCCGCAAGGCGGGGCGGCAAGGTAATTATCACACGCTGCGCCAGGCGCAACTCCTGCGCCCGGCGAGTCGTGAAGTCACTTCAAGTCAAAACTGGCGAGGGAACAGGACATCAGGGTTGCTGATGCAACAAATCCCGTTGTTGGGATTCTGATTCAACATCCCTTCTTAGGATCCTCATTCAAGAACCAAATTTGGAATCCACGGCATATTGGCTAGTCAAAATTGACCATCCCAGCACACCCGCAAACCTGGTAAAACCGCGCAATGGCACGCAGGGTCCGGTTCAGGCTGACACTTGCCAGCTACAGGCGAATTATAAAATATGCATCTATCAAATCTAGAATATAATATATTGTATACCAGTCAAAGCCCCTTGATTTGGCTCCTGTGTTGCAATATCACTCTTGTGAACGGTAACCAGCTCAAGTCTTGCCTGCAAACATGCTGCCTGATCTATTCCGGGGAATTGAATGCAGCATTTTCCTGTGACACCCCTGAAATGACATGGGACCAACCACAGGCACGCATTCAGTGTCCACACATTGTTATGTCACGTCCGACTGACATAATCATTGTACAAAGTACGAGGTCCAAACATTGGGTAACTGGGCTGCCCTCAGATCCCCCGCTAAAAGTTTAACTTTTGGTGGGTCAAAAGTTAAAACTACCACTAAAAAGCTAAAAGGCCTAAAAAACTAAGGAACCGGATGGCTGGGGGCCACCAAGGGAAGTAAGATGCTTAGTTCTGCATTTGCATCTTTGCATTCGCTGCCTCGCTGCCAGCCACCGAGGCATGCACCGCCACAAGGTCGTCCTTCGAATCACCCGGATGGATCGAGGCGGATTCCCGGATTCTGAGTTCACAGCTGCCTGTGACACTTCGTGAACACCTTCTCATAGTTGCAATCAACACAGAGTTCACAATGAACATTGCGACTGAAAGACCGTTCCCAAAAACAATGTCCAATCATTGCAGCTGGCAAGCCATTCATTCGTGCTCCCTTGCACATCTTCGCTGTCAAACCAGAACATGCAGGTTGCAAAGTTGCACTGATAGACTTGTAGTTCTTCCTGAGATATACGACCTGTTTAAGCTTAGAGCCTTCGTCTGTTGCTCAGTTGCCCAAAAGACCCAAAAGCAATAGTTGACCTTTTGTGCCATGACCAAAAATGGACCGACAAGGGAAAGGCAAAAGCTCAAAAAGTCGGCTTTGGGCAAGTAAGGTTGGAAAGTAGTTGCCAATGGAGCTGTGTCTGCGCAGTAAACATCATGAGCAAACGTCTCTAGCCCCTCAAGCAGGCGATTTATGCACGTTCTCCCTAAACACATGCTTTGGATTCTAGCGAATACTGATCTGAGAAAATGGCAGCCAGCTCCCCATGAGGCCCGCAAAGCAAACGGTGATCTAAGTGCCCCCCCCAACAAGAGCAGCATGGGAAACAAACAAAGATGAATGAATGCCAGGGAGGAAGAATGCCGCCGGCAAGCAAGGTGAGTCGGGGTTGTGCCTGCCAGAATCAAGCACACGCCCGGGGAGTGAGACTGAAGACTGACGCAAGGACACAGCCTACTTGGCTGACACAGCTTCCCCCGTAAAAATCGGAGCTAAGTGGCTTTTGTGCGGATGGACAAAATCCTGCACCACCTGAAAAGCATGAAAAACCCATTGTTTGTTGGTATGTACAGGAGAATCATCATCGAGGGTTTCTTAGGTGGTGCAGGATTTCGTCCATCCGCAGTAGCACCTCAGGAGCTCAGTACGGATTGAATGCAGACTTGAGTCCAAAATGTGGAGTGCCTGGGCCATTGATTCGTTGTGGATTTCCGTCTTTCAGCTTCCCACTCGTTGGTGGTTCCCAGCTGTTCTGCAAGAAAGGCAGAAAACTGGGCATGGCTCAGGCTCCCGAGCGGCCAAAGCGGCAGAAAACTGCGGCAAACCCAAAGCGGAGGTTGATGGAGCCCACTGGGCAAAAAATCGAACAGCCCTGAGCATATTCCTGTAGTGGCTGGTGAGTCGTATCCAAGTCTCACGGGCTTCCCAAACCTTCCCTATCTCTGCCTTCCCGTCGCTGCTTCTCTGTTTCTCCGAATTCACGTACATAAATTCGGCTAACACCGCCTAGTGTCTCATGCACGCAGATCGCACGTCGTCTGGGAATGGGACAAACATTAAACAACCAGCTGACCGCAGGTTTTAGTGCATGTGTCCACTTACCAGGGTTCCATTTTTGTGTGCCATTTTTATGACCCACAGCCATCTTGAATCTTCTTCCCAAAGGATCCAGTCCTTCTCCGCAAGTTTGGTCACCTTGTGGCCAAGGAGGATCTTCTCCTCTGGGACTTGGCGTTGAAGAGCCGTGATCAGCGCTCCAGTGCCTGGGGACTTCTCGACGTGGCGAGAAGCGGTTGAGCTCTAGACTCTAGATGTGCGCTGCGCACACATAAGCAGCGGAAAAAAAAAGAGGAAAACAAAAAAAACTCCCACCAGCGATTCCGTGGAAGTGCACAGACCCCTGAAAGACGACTTTCCTCTTGGTTAGTTGGCCTTTTTGCACAAACCCATGTTAGTTGGTGGGTAGGAATAGCTCCACTTTGAGGCAAGTGTCTAAGCCTCAAGGAGCCAGCCATTGGCCCAGAGGTAGGTTGATGAGTTGAAAGACAGCTTGGAGCTTTGTTTATCATAACACACTTGGAAAAGGTAGGTAGGAACAAAAAGGCTTTGACAGTCCCCGCTTCTCTTGCTCCCCAAATCAACCACAGGCTACCAGACATATTGTCAGTGGCTTGCAGGGTTGTCCAACAGAGTCTTTGAAAAATGCGGAACCCTGAACATCCCAAACCAATGAGTATTGAACCATTGTTTCCAACTCCGGAGACAAATCCGCATCAACGCCTGCATCTCACCAAGAGGCCATTATCAAGGCGATAGCTGACAGAATCTGACGGGTTCGAGACCTGGCGCACCTCAGGTGCACCCCTGCCTTTGGATGGTAAATTAAGGTAAACATCTTTGGGGTTCCCTATACAGGCCAAACCTTTCAGGCGCCAATGCTGGACCCCAACAAGTTCTCTGCCTTCGCTTGAAACACCAAGGGGTGTCCCCCATTTTTAGACCCATCAAACACGATTTGTTCGCATGCGCAGCGCATCTGGGTACTCTTTTGATTGGGAGAAAGCATGCCCTACACGTTCCCTTGCCTGACCAACTCCATCAGCCGCATTGAGAAGACTAGACAGAGTGACACAAACAAACATCTCTGCTGAAGCATTGCAGGACTCAAGCAACATGCTGGCCACTGGCAGATAGGGCCAAGTTTTGGATGTGCACTCCCTCCGTTCTCATTCATGAGGGGATGGAGGGCCAAGCAACCATTGCTTGCATGATTGAACCAGGCAGTGCCCAGTAAAACAAACTTTTTTGTGGGTCAACCCGCAAGGAGAACCCCCGCTCAGTGATTTTGCTTGCCATCGTCGCCGCCACAAGTTCCATGCGCTCAGGCCCGAAAGGGTGGCGTCTCAGGGGCTAGAAAGGATCCTGGACATGTCTCTCTCGCCCCAAGTGGGTCTCTGGGTCCTTCACAAAGGACTGTCGGGAGCAGCATCTGAGTCTTCGAGGAGAGGTAAGATGGAAAGCCCAAAAGTTTCGCCTGGGGTATGGGATAATGATATGAGGGAGCACTTCGGCGGATTGTCACAACTCAACCCAAATAAAGGATCTCCAAGAAAGAACTCTTCATACCTGAGGTCGCAACTTGCCAGAGGCGCATGGGAAGCTGCTTAGCTACGGCCAATTCAATGAGCCCAGCTAATCCATCGCCAAGGCACGGAGCCGCGCTGCTCCCACATTGTCGCACCCTCCTAGCAAAGAGTTCCACTCGCAACCCAAACACCACAAGGTGATCACCTTTTGCACTCATGACCCCATGGCTATAGATCAAGACTGGAGAACCGAACTGCCAAAGGTCCTTTTTCGCTTTTGGGAAGGTGGAAGGCAGACACTGGACAACTGCAAATCTGTGCCTTTTGTCATGCTCAAGGCGGAGGGCCCACATGCATGCACACACGCACACGCACAGACAGACGCGCTTGTGCCCGTGGCTCCTCGAACTGCTTGAAGAAAGGAATCCCAAGCTCCTCCGCAAGGTCGAAGACTTCACGGTGGTGCGGCCAAAACCATGCTGGTCCCAAGTCCTGAGGGCGCACATGCTACCTAAATAAGCGTTTCCTAAAATAGGGCCCTCTGACATTGTTGCTTTAAATACAAACCCAAAGTAGGGCATGGTTGCTCCGCAAAGCGCTGAAATGGACCGAAGAACCTCAGTCAGTACCAAGCTGATGCCTATACAGTCACTGCGATCTAATGTGGGACGCAGGCCCCGTGCCGTGACCCAAACAAGGTCCAATTTTTAGCATCACCAAGTCTCTGGATGAGAATCACGCCTAAAAGTGCATTCATGTCTTCATCAAAACGGGCAACACATATGTCCGTGCCCTTGCTACAACGGCACCTGACTCTTTCTCACACACAAACACACACCTCACCGATGGTGGGTGCACTTCTCTGCGACTGGTCCTTCAGACATGAGTGTGTTGGGTACGCAAACGCTGACCATCAGCGAGCCTTTCTCGCGGCGCCTATGTCGATCTCCAATCACGGTAGATGCTGGCAAAGCTGGCCTTGACTGCAAGACCCCACTGCTGAAATAGCAGTGCTTGCTCTGGTGTGGTTGTCCTGTGTGTGTGTGTGTCTTGGGGCTCCTATCACCCAGGTGGAGATGGACACTGCATGGGGTTTAGGAGTGACCCCAGTTTTCCCTTTGAAGCAACCTAAAGACACCCATGTACCTATCGAACCCTGCACCGAGTGTCATAGTGGCCTCGCTCATCCTCCAGAGTGAAGATGCGGCCACCAAGACCTGAGCACATTGCAGGTATGGAGCCTTCATCCTTTGAGCAGCAAGGCTCCCAGGAACTATATACCCACTGCAAGGAAAGAAGGAAGATTTGGCCAATGAGGTTGTGAGTACTCTTTGGGCTTGTTTGCAAGAGTTGAACCGGCTTCCTTATGATCCAACATGATCCAACCATCGAATCGGGTAGTAGAGCCCTTGATTCAATCTGCCTTCACCTGAGTTTTTGGGGTGGTGCCTGTTGACTATGACTTTGACAGGCTCAGATTGGACCACTCCTGCAAGGACCTGTGCTTGGAACTGGCCGCACTCGCTGCTGCACTCTCGGAGACTCTGTCCAAAAAGATCAAACGAATCCCCAGGACAGGCTAGGCGCTGCTCGGTCTGCGGTTGTGAAACCAACTTGTCCAACCTGCCCCAGGGCCACGCTTCATCATGCCACGCTCTAGAATCCTTGGCACTACAGCTGGCCGCCCGTTTCATGTATGGCTCACTTTGCTTTTGACCCGCTTTGCAGGCGCTGTCTTTGCAGTCAGCGGGGTGTCGTCGAATCGGCGCGTGCGACGCCACCTCCCCCGTCCCACCCCAGCTTCCGCGCAGCCAGGTGGCGAGGGCGCGCCTCAAGCAGCACCACGTCCAAACCCAGGCGGCAGAGGCCGCGCATCGCCACCAGGCCGCTGAGCCCGCCCCCCACGATGACCACGTCGTGCGCGCGCGCCATGGCGAGAAAGGAAAGCTGACACAACTCCTCTGGACATCTGGCCCTGACCTAAAAGTACGTCGACGCATGAACGGGAAACCAGAAGGTTAACAGGACGGCTCTGACCAAGTGAGAAGAATGCCAAGGCTGTTGCCGAAGAGTCTCAGACCACAGTGGAGAGGGCTTTGGACTGCATGCCACGCCACCGCTGTATCCGTTTCCCTGACTGCTCACAAACACATCCATGGTTCTCATCTGAAAACTTGGGTCTAACAAGGGCAACGCGGTTGACGGCTTCCTTGCGGTCGCCCTAAAAGCAGACATGTCCTTCCCTTTTGATGGCCTTCCCTTATTTCCAAAGGGTGTCCTTCGTGTAGAGCCAAGCCGGCAGGTCTTCACCGAGATAGGCAAACCAGCCAAAGGGAACCGGCCGGTTTGAACCCGTGGAGAAGGAATCTCCCCCAACAAGGGACTTGCATGGGCACCAGTTTCGAAAAATGATCCAGCCTCGTGTAGCTTCCTGTGTCGAAATCAAACAACTTATTGATTTAGCACCCAGCTAGCAAATGGGGGGGGGGCGGCGGCCCTCGTGTAGCTTGCTTTATCGAAATCAAACAACTTCTCGATTTGGAACCTAGCTAACAAATGTAGGGGGGGGTCCTTTTGAAAACTATCCAACAAGCCGATCCGCAACTTTAGGGTAACGTCCACTTTGGAGTAATAAACTCCCATCAATAATGGTCATGCTTTCATGAAAGGACGAATCATTAAACCGCTTGATTGAACCACAAATCCCAATAACAACTGTAGAACTCTAGGCAAATGTACGATAAATCAACCAAACAATATCCATCCCGAACAAATCCAACCAAAATGGCAAATGCAACACCGGAGGCTCAAGACTACATTTTGCGAGAAATAGTCCACTCCCAAACTCAAACGTATCTACCTAGCTAGTTGCGTATAAACCCCAGCTCTCATCAATCCCACAAAAGCGGGGGCTACTTGAGAGTGGCAAACGACATTCAGTAATTAGGAGGCCCACCTCAATCATGATTTGTTGCACCCCCCCCAAGAAAACAAAAAAGAAAAACAAGTGGAAACTCAAATCGAGCAATACTAAATCAAATCAAAACTTATACCCAGCAATGCTAAATCATATGGAAACGCAACTCTAGCAGTACTAAACCAAATGGAACTCAGATCCTCTCAGCAGGAAGCTCCAACAAAACAAAACCAAACGACAACTCAAAGTTTGCTACCGAAATCAGAACCAAATGATTTGGTAGGTAACGCTTTATTGTACAACTAGGATAAGCAAGATTTGCTTGCACTGCATATAGCATCGGAGTCCTGAACTATGTGAGTTCTGCGTTTGGCTTCTAGAACACAGCAGGCCTTTTTCAAGAAAACTACCATTTTCGTGGTCCAACTCCCTATTTCGACACACATGGATGTGTGTGTGTTTTTTTTACACGGGACCCTCTTGACATCATTTGGGGACCCTATGTCCATTAGTGGGAACCCCAGATGAAACAACCCCCTGGCCCTGGTTGATTTTGGTCGGGGCGTGTCCCTTTTTAGTCACCTCACTTTTGGAGGGAACACCCCCTATAAAACGGCTTCTACTTAGATCCGGGGTCAGACCTCCGCCCACTCCGCGTCGCGCTCTACCGAGGTAAAGGCAGAAACTGGAGCGCCACAAAGGAGCCCACGACGCTCACGAAGCGGTCCTCCGAGAAACACGGTGGAACCCATGGCGTCGTCTTTTGTTTGTTTTTCGGCCGTTCTAACAAGAGGATCTGAAATGGGGGGCACTTGGGGCCTGTGGCAGTGTCTTTATGAGTATCTATATTTGGCTCGGAGTACTGGGATTCAAGTAACGGCAATGAGCCCCGGATGGGTCAGGTTCCCCAGAATATGAAATTTGGGCAGTTCCCCCTTTATCCTCAAACTGTTAATAAAGGTTCTAGACCAATGTAAAGGTTCCTAAGACAACCGTGACACATGAGCAACTCACAAAATCACTGGTAGTTGTGTTGCTTGATTGTTTTTTTGTCATATTGAGTTTGCAGGCCATCACACCATCCCCAAGTAAAGGGGCGTCAAATGACCATGGCCAGGGGATTCCGGCTGAGCCTGCGATCAAGCCATAGGAATTGGCTGCCATGATAAAATATATATGCCTGATACAAGGGCACAATTCTAGGGGTACCTTTCCCATTCTTTCCAGGGATCCTTCTTTCTAGAAAACCTGCGGAAACCCAGGGAACACGGGCGGTTTTTGGAAAGAACGATGGTTGAAAAGAATGAAGAATCAACCCCTAGAACAATATCATATACTGATTGTTGTTCCCTGATTTGGCTCCATACCTTTGATGAGACAGGGTTCCCAATATGTCCTCGACAAAAACATGACCCCGACCAAGGGCAGCAAACCTATGAGCCAAATTCGTGATGCTTACAACCACCAAGGTAAAGTGAAACCTCCACAGTGCGCAGCTTCCCTCTGGTGTCCGTTTCTTTCCAACCCTTGGCATGGTAGCAAAACAACCTGGAGCCTACTAAGAATGAACAAAACCAGAAAATATAAAGACCAAAAAATGTGGCACGATGAAGCAACTTGAAACCAAAGGGGTGATCCCCAAAAAGAAGTCCACGCCCATATGTGCCGCGGTCAAGACAATCCTTATACGGTGAATTGGGTCATGGTTCCCTCAGGAATCATTGTGGCTCTGGTCAGGTTCCTCATGACGTGGATGACAATCCCAACGTTAACCCCAAGTAAAGGAACCGGCGATTTGACCATCCGTGGCGTCTGGCACCCCATGCAGAGCTGCATTCTGTTCAGAGCGTACCACACAGGGAAAAAGGTTCAAGGTTCAGGGATTTAGTTTGGGATTGTGGTGTTGGTTTAGGGCTTAGGCTTGAGGTTCAAGGTTTAGGTCTTGCCGTCCGCGCAGGACCCAGGAAAGCTGGCCGCGCAAACTTTGGAATCCACTTGCCAGGTGGCTACTGTGAGGTACTTGGCCCTCACGAGGCTGAGGATGCTGTGCAAGGTCTCGCCGTAGGGGTCGTTGCAGCCTCGCGGCTCGCGGGCCAATTCTCGACTCAAAACTTTGGGACTTTTTTTTTTGGGGGGGGAGGGAGGGGGGGGGGGTTGGATATAGAAAACCAAACGGAACGGGAAAACCCATCGTGTTGGGGGAGTCCCTCGAAGAAAACAAAAAAAGAGACACTCCCACATGGGAACAAGCGGGTTTTCCAACGAAGCTCCAGAGTCGGTCCCACAAGGTTTGGGGGGATTGGGCCGCGTTTTCCGGAGGGTTTCCATGTGAGGTTCCAGAAGCTGTCCTGACTCCATGCGGATAGGGTTCAGGAGACTTCCGCAAGGCCGTTTGCATGGACTGGTTGGGTTCTAGCGTGGCATGGGGTTCCAGAAGGTTCTATGAAGCAACTGCTGGGTTTCGGAGTGTCTGTCTTTGCCGCTGGCAGAGGGATTTTTTGGGTGTTCGAAGCGATTTTTGGAGGGTGATGGAACGGGTTTGGTTCTTGGGGCTGTTCAAAGGGAAACAAAGCCGAAGCAAAGGGAAACCCAAGGGGCACCAGGCAAATGTTTCAGGACTCCAATTGGAGACAAGCCCAAACTTGGACAAGTCAACCTCGCACAGCCCCACAATACTTATCAAGATGTACAAGTTAAGCAGGCGAAACTCGGCAAAAGGAGGGGCCCCCTTTGTGCAAGGGCTTTTAGTGAAAATCCGTTCAGCGGGACCCAGCCATTTGGGGGAAAAGAGAGGACACCCTGACTTGCAAGCCTATGCTCAACTCAGTTGCCCAAAGGACCCAGAAATCAAAGATTAAATATTGAAATTTGGGGGGCCATGACAAAAGGTCAAAAGGTCGGCTTTGGGCAAGCAAGACTGCAGCAAGTCAGGAATGGGCAAAACAAAAGTTTCGCAAACTGCAATCCCCAAAAGGTTGTGTCCCTTTCTTTGGGGCACCGCCCCAAAAAGAGTTTCCTCTTGGTTCCTTTGAAGCCACCAAACAGAGTGGTGGGTCGCCTCAAGCGAAGACAGACCCAAATCCCCAAACTGGAAATACCGAATGCAACCAAGGACGAGGCCTGGGCTCGCCGTGATCTTGTTGGGGATTTCATGGGTCGGAAAAACAAGAGAGGCCCCTACCCCGACTTCTGGCTCTCTTACAACACTTTCAAACAGAAAACTTTGAAGGTCTCAAAGCATATGCTCTTGTGGATGGGTTCCCAAAATGCGCCCAACCTCGTCTGTCTGCCTTTAGGACTTTTAGGCGTTGTCCCGCCGAAATGGCGGTTGGCCTTTTTGTCTTCCTTCAAACCAACAGGGGGTTCCCCTGAAAAGGACCCATGTTCATTTGAGTCATAATCAAAACCCGGTATTAAAATGGTCTGCCCAGAACCACGTAAAGCATGAAGGCGGCGGCCGCAGCCATGTATGGTTGGGATTGTCTAACCTTCAACTACCCGGGCTGTGGGGCTCATTTGGGTGGGCAGTGATGTCCAGCTCACACTTTTGAGGGGGCTCCCCGTTTAAACTCGTGCCCGTGGGTTCTCCTGAAAAGGACTCACGTTCATTCGGAGGTGCCTAAAGCCCCGGCCCAGGTCCCGGCCTAGGTAGCAGTTGGACCAGCCAGCAAAGGTGGTCGACTCCCGCTTCCCATTCCCATACCTCACTTCCGAAAAAAAAAAAAGAACAAAAAAAAACTCACGTCCGAACGAGTGGCCAAAAGAAGTCCTGGATCTTGTTGTTTGCCACTACAAAACTCTTCTCAAAAAGTTGAATTCCGGGGAGTGACTACAAGTGCACAGGATTGTCCTTGCCTCAGTGCGGACGCCCTTTAGAACTCGTTGAAGGGGGGCCATCCAAACTGGAGCTGTGCCTGGAGAACCATGGTTGTGGTCATAGAGCTCTGTGGACAAAAGCGAATTCCCATCCCCATTTCAAGAGCGGTCTTGTGATGTGAATGCCACAGTGCATCCCCGCCCCCTCCCCCCAAGATGGTGAGCAAATCCCTACTGACAAAAGAAATCTCTGGCTTGGCACTGCACGAAACAACGAAGCAATGCCCTCACTCACGTCATCAGCGATGCCCCGTCCTTTGGTGGACATTGGAATGCGGTGGGGATTCATGTCCACCAACAATGTTCCAGGGGGCTCCTTATTGAAATTCACAGCCATGATTTCGGAATGCTACCTCAACAGCACAGGTGTCCTTTTTGGGGAAAAAAGGCCCCAAATGATTGAACCACTAGGTAAACCTGCAACCAAACCAACCAAAAAGGACGACCCCACCACACTAAACAGGGTACCCCCAAAAAAAAAAACACCCAGGCCCACGCCTAACAGGCGTTCCCATTCTTAAACTTCCTACCGCAGGTCCGAGGCGCCCCAAGGGCCGGAAGGGACGCTCTTTCTGGGCGGCGCGGCGGCCCATGCGGGGCTGCGGGGCCGGCCCTGGAACGAGGCATCCGCCTCAGCGACGGCAACGCAGGGCTGGAACCGAAGGCGAGAAGGAGGGGGGTGGGGATGGGCCAGGGGTGGGCCAAAATGGGCACTAAATGGGATGCGTCTCTTTAAACCAACCCAAGGGGGAAGGAACTTGGAAATCTCGCAAGGGGGAGGCCTGGCCGTAACGTTGCGAAAGTGGATCCTTCATTTTCGTGGGCTGAGAAAGAGAACAAACAAAGAGAGGGAGACAAGGGGAAAGACCTGCTTGGACCCCCACCCCGCCCCCGGCTCTGCCGGCCTCTAGTGGTACTATGTGTTGAGTCTTCTCAAGGAGGCTCGGACTTCATCTCTCATCAAATTAGAAGGAAGGCACCGCGATAGGAATGAAGCTCGTCACTGGCCGTGTTTTTCTAGAGTGGGTTCAAACTCGGCACCTGACTGCTGGTGATTCTGTGAAAACCGAAGCCTGAAACGGCCACTGCCCCAACACAATCCTGGAGTTGTTCAGCTGTTGCCTTCCCAAAAAAAAACACGGACCGTAGTGATCAAGGGTGGTTCCCTTTGTGAAGGTCCTTGAGTTCGTTCACATTTTAGGGAGGGGTCCGATCGGGCTTTCAAGGTGGCAAGGTGAGGCAGTCCCCGAGGTCCAAAGGCGCATTCAGTGCGATGTCTGGTTTTCAGGGTCTCCCTTCTCTCCCTTTCTCTCCCACCCCCCTTCCCACAGCCCTTCCCACCAACCTTCCCACAGCCCTTCCCACCAACCTCCCACCAACCTCCCACCAACCTCCCACCAACCTCCCACCAACCTCCCACCAACCTCCCCCCACCCCCTCCAACTTCGACCTACTGGGGCATGTCGATCAAAGAAAGGAACCACGTTACAGTCACACAGCCATCCCAAATCTTGGATCGAGCCAGCTACCATGGAAACTGCCCATGGTGCTTGAAGCCTTGTTGAAATCCCCAAATGACGAATAAGGAGCTAGAGAATTACTAACAGTTTACTCCTACAATGATGTCAACAAAATGGTTTTAACTATACTTCTCCACAATCCCCTTTTCATAATCATTCAGGCCCTTGAGGTACTGCGGTGAGTTGAATCCACTTGAGTATATTCCTTGCAACTCCTCCCGAAAATCCCAGACCGTGCCAAACGGAGAGGCCAATGCTTTGAGTGGGTGTAATTTACATGTAAAATTAGCTTGCTCCATGATGGGAATAAGCAAATTTAAGGGCTCTTTAAAATGATGTTTGGCAATGCCCTGACTATTAAAGTCCAACACATCACGCAAAAAAAGAAGCAGAGGGAAACTCACAAGTTTAATCCCAGGCTTGGGCTTGGAAGTGGTTAGCCATAAATGATGGGAATCGAGCTGGAACCACAATCAAGCCAGGCCAAACACATA
This sequence comes from Effrenium voratum, assembly GCA_963377175.1. Lineage (NCBI taxonomy): Eukaryota > Dinophyceae > Suessiales > Symbiodiniaceae > Effrenium > Effrenium voratum. The sequence continues at coordinate 206,833 of CAUJNA010001001.1, read as the reverse complement.
TGGAAATATATCTAAACTATGCCGATGCCGGAGACTATGATTGGTTTATGCAAATCTATGTTGAGCGCTTGTACCCCACGGCCTAGAGGCCATCGGCCTCCCAGTGCCTTGCCTCTGCCCACTGCAAGTGAAGACACCAGGTCTCTGTGGTGCAACCGCACTCCTATAGTGTGCAATTACAAGGAATCCAACAAGGAATGTAGAGGCGCTTTGCTAGCAGCATATGCCAGGAGAAAGCTCTTGCCTGAGAGAGATGTGTCAGGATGACTAAATCTCAAAACAACCGAGGAAAACCAGCAAAAATACATCCCGCAGCCAAAACACATTGGGCATGACCAAAACAGTTCCCTCAGGACTTTGTCCTTTTTGGGTTTGCTGTTGCTTTTGCAACCGGGCCTTGCAGGCAACTATTTTTGGTTTGCAAATGAGAGGCTACAGGTATGCTCAACAACACGCACATAAGGAATTGTGTATCTTAGTTCTCCTCACAGATTGGCTTAGTATTGTGTGATGCTTTTTCTAGACTAAACCACGCTCGGGGAAATCCCAAAAAAACTCACACCACTCAGAGCATTGGTTTCTGGCCAAACGCTGCGACTCAACCAAAAGCCATCGCGAACGCCGCGATTTTCGGCTCTGCTGGTGGCAATGTGCAGTCTGATTGAAGGCCAAACGCGAGGTGGGATTGAGCGGCCAATGTCCCAAGAGCACCAACATGCTTCAACCATCATCAACATGTTCATCAATCCAGTCCCATCTCACGGATGAGGGTCCGAATGATCTAATGTCTCTCCTGAATGTCCATCACCTCAGCGCTTCAGTGCGTGGAGCACGGCAGCCGCCAATGCAAGACCACCCAGGTTGCTGAGCAGCACATAGCCAGCCGCAGTGGCGTACCTAGTCGTAACGGAACAGGGAGGTCTTTTTGGCCCCCGACCAGTTCGGCACATCTCCAAAAGGAAAGCTACAATTCTAGGTAGGCCATATTTGTTTCCAATTAGGTAGCCTAAGAATGCCTACCCTGCAATTGAACCCAGAAGTCTTGTGAACCCCTGCCTGATCAATAAGGAGGTTCCCTTTTCGGCTGTGAGGGGCAAACAAAAAAGGTAACATGCTGCCATGACCTAAGTTGGATTGAGCGTGCACAGTCCCATTCTGCTGGCTTGGGCCCTAATCTTGGCACCCTGAATGTTTTGGTCTTCGTTGCTTCCCACCAAGATGGGAAACCCCCGTATCAACCAGGCAGGGGCCATTCATCAACTGGGTTCCCATTAAAATCCCCTGAAGTTGTCTCAAGATAGGGAAGGGTGCCCCCCCCGAATCTCCCGAGCTTCCGCTCGCCTCATCGACCTGCTGGTGCTTTTTGGGCCTTCTTCTTCTTCCCCTCTCCCTGCGAACCCCCAAAACAATTACACCAGCATTGGCCCCAGATAGCAAAATGTGCTGTCATCTCATGAAGTTACCAGAAACCAATGAATCTCACGGCGCCGTTAAAAACCCTTAAGCGCACATGCCTTCCCAAAAATTGGACTGAAGGATTTGCTCCACGCGCCGCTCACTTTGCGGAGCTTTTGGTGGATTTGCTTAACGCGTCGCTTGCAGGTGGCAGCTTCAACGCGTGATGAGCTCGGAAAAAGGCTCGAAGGCACAATCAGTAGCCGCAAGTCGACATGTATGCCCCTGTGTGCTAATCTTACTTGGCGGAGTTTTGGTGGAGTTGCTTCATGCGCTGTGATGAGAGCTCGAATGCGGCCAAGCCAGCGTCTGCTACATTTCTTGCTGCACGTGGCACAGCCACAAGCCGCAACTCGAAATTTATGCCCCTGTGTGCTAAACTCACTCGGCGGAGTGTTGGTGGATTTGCTTATTGTTCAACTCTGAGTCTCGGCCTGCAGCACCCTGCAGCAGCACCCTGCATGACTCTGAGTCTCGGCCTGCAGCAGCACCCTGCAGCACCTCTGCGCAACTCTGAGTCTCGGCCTGCAGCACCCTTGCAACAGCACCCTGCGCAACTCTGAGTCTGGACCTGCAGCAGCACCCTGCAGCACCCTGGGCAACAGCACCTCGCCGGAATTCTGAGTCTCACCCACCCCTCCTTTACTTGAAGTTGGAACCCCTATGGCTTTGAGGTATCTGGAAACCCCCCGGCCCCTCCCCCTCCCCCCATCTTACCCCCTCCCCCCTCCCTCTCCCAATGGAAACCCCTCTCGCTCCCAACTCTTGAGAGCTCGAGCTCCAAGCCCCGGCGCCGGCTTTGGCGCAGGAGCTCCACGGCTTCCAGGGCAAATGTGGAGAATGTGGTGAAGCCTCAGCGATCGCCGAAGCGAAGCGAAGCTCCGCTGGACTTCTCTTTGGTTGTTGTTCTTCTTTTTCTTTTTCTTTTTTTTGCGGAGAAAAAAAGAAGCCGGGGGACTTTTGTTTCTTTCTTTTTCGGAGAAAAAGGAAGAAGCCAGGTGGCGGATGCTCCCGCAAGGTGTTGCTGGATGTTCGGAGGGGTTCCCCCAACCTCCAAAGTCAGAAGGAAAATTGGAAAGGGCGCAACAAAAACTTCGCCAAAAGAAGCGACCCAAAACGGCCCCGGGCCATGTGTGACATGTTCCAATTCTCGCTTCCAGCTCAGACTTCCCGCCTCCGCAGAAGCCGGTGCCCAGCAGGGGCCGCAGATTTGAGGGACAGCGGGAAGTCAACGCCAGCAGGATGCAGCCCAGCCAATTGATGAAGAGCCTCAAACCGCGGCACCGCGGTTTGAAGGAGTCTGACCATTCTGCTCAGAGTTGACTGGCCAAAAGTTTGAAAACCCCTTTATGGGCCTTTGACCAACATGAGGAGAAGCCCCCCCCCAAAAAAAAAAGAGCCAACGTCTTGCCAACTCCCGAGGCAAGTGGTGGGGAACCTACCCGACAAAGAAGGTTGCGGATTCGTGAGTGCCATTTTTCGGCTTGGTACCCCGTGTTGTTGTTTTAATGTTGAGCACGCCTATCTGCGCAAATTCTGGAGACTCGGAAGTTCTTCGGGTCGTCCTGCTGGATTTTGGCCGGTTTTCGGTGGCCAGCCGGTGGGGCTCAAGATCTCTCTCGCGGGCTGGGGCGGAACCATCTGAGCTCCAGGGGACACCCGCAGAAAATCCATCGATGGTCAAGTGGGGGGGCCCACAAGGACCCACAAGGACTTGGCTGCCATTTGCCATTTGCCCCCTGGAAACGAGAGTTTCCAGTGATAGATTCCCTTTAAAACAGGGGAAAATGAAAAAATATTCTTGAGCAAATGGAAGTTGGGTGAGAGTAGATGGCACCACTCTCCCATAGTTTCATTTTCCCCTGACTTACCGACTGGGGAAGTGCGCCCTCTACTCCCCCGGCCCATCGGGAAGTGGCAAAAACCGGTCTGCTTCCCGAGACAGCGCCCATCTTCAGGTCAAAGGGGCGGCTTCAGCAAGTCAAAGGAAGGGGCGTGTCAACCAGATCCCGATGTTTGCCCGCAATCCTCGTGAAACACCTAGAAAAACCCTCGAACATTAAGATTTCCCTTCGGTTTCCCTCTGAAAATAAACCCAACAAAAACACGCCCAATGTGAAGCCACTCCCCTTCGGGTGATTCTTCTCGGGGTCGTCCCTTTTGGTTGATGTCACAAAACAACCAAAAAAGCAAACCAGCCATAGCTATGTTTCGCGAACCTTGACTCGACACAAAGCGAACCAACAAGCGCAAACCCAACGGTCGAAATGTTTTCCTTGGGCTCCCTCGACTCAAAAGGAGGTATGTTGCCCTGGAAAAGCCCGGGGTTTTCCAAAGAAAACCAAAAAGGGCGGGGTACTTTTCGAGTCGGGGGCACTTGTAGCTATGTTTTAGGGTTCCCTGAATTGAGCCGTGAAAGTACGCGAACTTCGACGCCAGGCAACGTGGTCCAAACTGCCCCCCGCGCGGCCAGCTTGGAAATGGTGAACCTTCCGCGGGTAAAGACTCAAATGCTGTCCAATCCGAAGGCAAAGGAAAAGGATTGCTGGTTGTTGCTTGCTGTTGTCTAGATTCTGAGCCCTTTTTCCCCAACTACTGCCTTAGTACCTCTGTATTCGAAGAAAACCAGAGTTGCCAGAGTTCGGGGAGGCGGTTGGAATCCCATTGCATCTCGTTGCAGTAAGGCAGTGCGATCACCGCGATCTCGTGGGACCACTTATCTCAGTTGCGTGGATTGGACAGAAGAAGAACGCCTGAGAGTTCAAGGAGTGAGAGCGTGACTGACGGACCATCACCTGCTTCTCTGTGGTAGCTTCCTGGTGGATGCAACCAGGCATGGACCCCCCGTTTTAGGAGCCCCCCCAAAGGGAGGGAATCTCCAAGAGAAGTTTGGTCCATGTTCATCTGCAGGGGAAGTGGGTTCGTAAGGCCAAACGCAAGTACACCCCTTTTGTCCCGTGGAAGGACACATGTCGGCAGCCCTGTGAAAATTCGTCCTTCAACAGGGATGCCGCCGAAGCAACATGGGTGAAATAGATGGCACGTCACCCATCAAGATTCCAAAATGTGTCCTGTTTCAAGGCAAGTGTGACATCTACACACCACACAGCCCAAGTCCCAACGCAAGCTTCCAAGGTTGAAGGAAATAGACCTTTCGGTGAGACCAAATTGGCGTTCAATCTTCTCCCTTGCCTATCAGAAAGTGCAGTTCAAAGCCCCCTATTTCCCACATGTTAAACCCAATATGGTTGACGTTGGTGTCCCTTCAAACCCAAAGGTTTTGTGCACGAGCCCTTAGACCAGACCCCTTAGCTAAAGCATACTTGCCCCGCCTGCTAGTCATCCCTGGTGTACTGCTTATTTAGAGTTACGCAGAGGAATTGTCCAGGTCTCTGGTGCTGAAACCTTCAAAACACACCCTCTTTCCAACAATCATGGAAGTTGACAGGAGGGATTGGCAAGACGACAGACTGTCTTTGTGAAAAGTGCCCTTGTCCACTTCCATGACTGGAAAGAGGGTATCAAAATCAGAAACTGTCAGGTTTACCCATACGCCCGGTCTGGCAAAAACTTCGAAGCACATTCGAACCAAAAACTCCAAGCCGGCGCCTGCACAGGGCTCCGACGCCGCCCCCCACCTGGGCGGGGTCCAGTCCCTCCAGGACCCCCTTTGCTTCCGGCTGTTAGTCCAAGGCCGTGCGGTTGCTTTTAAAGTGAATCTACCAAATGAATGCTCAATTCAGGGCACCTCCTTATTGATCAACCAGGTATCAGGGGTTTAGAATCTAGAAAAACCCGGGGTGCACGTTGGTTGATTTTATAGCGAACGCCTTCAAAAGAAAGGAAGAAGCAACCCAGTGACCCAGAGGTCCGGGTCCTCTAAGATAAACCCGACCTACTGTTGAGCTGCTACCCGTGGAGTCATGTCAGGCAACGAAAAAGCGCCATGCGCTCACGGTGATTTGCTGCAACGCGTTGCTTCTTCTTCGAAAGCTCACCACCACCCCCCCCAACAAAGAAAGAGAGAGAAATAAAAACAAGGAGTGCAATCTGCAAAAACCTTTGGGGTTGTGCCCCAATTTGGGCCATGTTCCAAGGGAAGCAAAAGGAACACCTTGCCCTGCAAAAGGTGGAGCCGAAGGCTTTCCATGTCACGCCTTGGACCACCTGAACTCACCAGATGGTTGCTGGCATGCCCAAGGGACGGGTCCGACAGTAAAGATCAGCTTCCCTCCAATTGGTGGAGCCCGGTGGTTTGTCCAAGAGATGTTTCAGGAGACCTGACCAACCCCCTGGCCTTCGAACCCCTTCGGGATCAGACCAAAGACTAAAGGCAGACCATTTCCTGCAAAAGATCAGTTCCAAGCAAGTAAACAGACGGCACTTCGCGAGACACGGCGTTTCTTTTTTGTCTTTGCTTTTTTTGTTTGGGGGGGGGGTTGAGGGCGGCGGGGGGGGCAGACGAAGACCACTCCAAGCCGCGCACACCGCCGCTGCCGCCGGCAGCGCCCTTTGTCGTGCCTTCGGCGCCGTTGGCTTCCGCCGGTTCAAAGGAGCGGCCAGAATTCCAGCGACCAGAGCGCAGCCTCAAGGGTGAAACGTGGGCTGTTCCACTTTCAGATCTGCCAAAAGTGAGTCTAACTTGTGGGTTAGATTCGGAAACCCAACGACTGAACCAACCTAAAAGATCTAAGGACCGAAACGCATGGCTGCGAACCCCCAAGAAAGGCTCCTTCACCATTCTACCGGACACAGCAAAAACGCCGAAAGGAACGAGGGCTGAAAGGGAATGGTTAGAGCCTTGCAAAAAGGCCTCATGTTTCTCCCTGCCAAGTCCCTCGACTGGCCCCTTTTGCTCCCATCAGTCTCAATTGCCGGAAGCCCAGCAATAAAAGGTTCACCTTTTGGGACCATGGACCCAAAAATAGACCAAAAAGCCAAAAGGGTCATTTCAGGTCGATTCGCTTTGGGCAAGTGAGTCTTTGGCCTCCCGCTTTACCTTCCATGGACATCTCCCGTTGACAGGAAGAGGGTCTTGGGAACCGCCCTTGGACCACCCCCGCTCCCCACAGATAAAATGGCGCGCGATTTCGTGGGCCTGGCACATTTTGTCGGGCAGGCGCCCGCTGCAGACCCGCAGACGGCAGCGGCCGTGAAGCGTAGGGAGGGGCGAGAGCCGCGGGTGGATGCGAAACGACGGAGACCATGGCAAAGGCTGAAAGCTCCTCTACTTGGCTGCTTGCTTGGTTTGTGTGTTTGGTTGGGTTGGGCTGGATTGGGTTGGTGTGATTGAGCTGGGCTTGATTGGCTGGTCACTTTCCTTTTGGTTGGGTCTAGTGTTAAGTTTCGTCCCCAAGGGACATGTAAGGAAGTCTGGGTGTGAGGACATGAACCATGTCGTGTAATGTGTAGGACGTGCACAACACATGACCAATCGCGAGGAATGTCTCTAAGTAGTCTCCTAAAGATTGGGGGACCCAATCTGCATGCACCCAATCTGGATGTGCCTCGAAGGGAAACCAAAAGGAAGCCAACCTTTTCAGGACACGCCATACTTGCTTCCCAACGTGACCATTCGAGCAGCAGTCGAATGTCAAGTCCACAAACCAGGGTTGGGCGAGACTGCAACTTGTTGAAGCACCTACTGCTTAAACGTCCTGTTGCTTCCCCCTTGAAGTTGGTTCCTCTTTTTGTCGGTGGCCGGGTGATTGCTTAAAAGCCCTTTGCCGGTTGGGAGGGCAAATGAAGGAAAACCAAAAAGGCAAAAGCTTAGGCAGGCTGGTCATCCTAAGGCTCGCCATCCTGAGCACCCCGACATGACGGCCGCCACGCCAAAGGAAACATGGCTCAAATGTCACGAGTGCCAAAGCAGTGATTGCACAACTTACGATATACTTATACCTGTATGTATATATATATATATATACATACATATATATGTATATAATGTGTTTATGTATATCTGTATACATATATATATATAGAGAGAGAGAGAGAGATGCCTACGGATTTTAATAGGGAACCATCTCACAAGTGGTTGATGGACATGTCCCAGCCAAATGATGTCCACCAAAGGGTCCCATTAACAATGAATAACCACATAGTTGCTCCCCTACAGATTGACCCAACCAATTTTGGCGGCCAGGGGTGTGTCCAACAACTCCCTAGTGGCCCATCTTCCGAAGAGCAGGATTCCTGGAGAGAACGGGAGAGTAGTTTTCCGTTTTTTTCCCTTGCTCCAGCTGTGTCCCTTTAAGTCTGCAGCAACCACTTTTCCGCTGAGGAAGCGGGAAGAACTCCCTCAGTCATGGTGTGGCTCCCTCTCAAGCTCTGAGATGCAAACTTATAAACCAAATGACTAAAACGCGGGCAAACCTTTGAACTGTAGCTGCCTCCTGTGTTCCTTTTACATATGTCCAAAACAAAATGTTGTGTTTGACGTTGAAGTCGATCTGCATGGTAATGGTGTGCCAGCAACTGTTTTGCAGCCAGTGCATCATGCATTCAGTATTCTGATCGCAACTTGAACATCATGCACCCCCACTAGAAAGGAGCACGCACAACCCTGGACAGAACTCGGTGGGGATTTGTGTCCACCAACCACTATCAACAGTGCATAGTCATGTTTGGTCCTGAGGACCATTCTTGAGCGCGTTTGCCAATTCCCCGCTACCCAGCGCCAGTCTGTGCCAATCTTGCCAGTGGGAAAAATGGTACTCTTTCTTTGGTAGTTGACTTTATTGGGTAAACCCCAACCAACAAAAAATGGGAAACGTGCTCACCACCGAGTCTGCGTCAGACAACTGATCAACAGGCACATGCACCTACATACCGACGGGCAAAATCCGCCTCGCACCGGTTGGTAAGGGTTCTACCCCGTGCACTGGTGCAAGGTTTTTGTCCATTGGCCGCGCTTGCGAGAGGGGGGGCAGTCGTCCGATGTAAGTCTGAGCAAGTGTTTGTCCATCCGCACATGTCAGTATGCCCTCTGCATTATACCATGGATGGACATGGATGGACATGGACATGAACAAGTGTTTGTCAGTATACCCTCCATTTGCCTCAGGTACGCATCTAATATTTTTTTGTGGTTGGTTTTTTGTCTCTCCCAGCAGGAGTCAGTCACTTTCTAATCAAGCCCGCGCAAGCAACGGAATGGCTAGCCATTTGTGGAGCTTGAAAGAACAGCTAAATGGACCGTTTGCATGGGGCCCCTGGCTTCTCATGGCTCTGGCATTCTTCTCACTTGAAAAAACACCAAAAATTGAGTCGCCATCACCTTAGGCCTGTCGAATTGCCGAATCCTCAAATATCAATCGCCAAGCTGGGGGGGGGCACTCAAACGGACTGGCCAGCCATGTGGAAGACTTCTAGGAGTCAGTTGGGGTTTAGCTCAACTCGAATGGATAGAAGGGTGCCATCTCATCGCCAGGAGGTGGCGTTGCTTTCCCCCCAAAAAAAAAACAGCCCCGGTTTCACCCTCAACCCCACACCCGCTTCATCTGCCTGCAGGTGCTGCACCCAGCGGAAGAAGGCCAAAGAACTCACGGGCTCTCCTGGCCGTTCGGAGACGGTAACCCCAACATGGCTTGCCCTGGCAAGTGGAACCATGGACTAAGACCTGCTGTCCATATCCTGGTGGTTTAATTTTGACCCATACCCAAGTGTCAGCCCCCCACCTCCCCCGTCCCGCACCCGGCCCCTCACCTTCGCAGCGAGCACGTGAGCCACATTGGTCCAGGTCCAGCAGCAGAGGGTTCAGCAAGCGACACCTGAGGTTACGGCAGCCTGGTTCTCATAAGAAAAAGACAAAAACAACAACGACGAGTTTTTGTGGATATGCGGGCGTGTGTTTTTGAGGAACCCCTCTTTTGTGGCGCTAAATGAAAACCGGTAAAAAAACCACGGTCCCCTAAACAAAGACCCACCCGTGTGTTAAAATAGGGATTCGGACCTTCCCTGTTGGTTTCAGTTCAAACAAAGCCAAAAAGGGTACCCTCTGTCCACTGATCTCACAAATGTCAAATCTCGCACATGCGTTCCGCTCACATGATTGTCCATTGCCAGCGATCGGAACTCGTTCACAGCCCCAACGGGTCCCCTGACTTGTTAACTACTGGGGCAACTTGTCGGATTCAAGGAAATGGGCATGTCATTTTTGGGAACAAAACAAAAGGTGGCTTTCAACCATGGTTTTCCTTCCAAACCACAAACTGGTATCCTCAGGTTCATATAACATTTCCACCAACCCCTTCTACGGGCCCAAAAAGAGGGCCAAAGAGGACGAAAGCCATGAAAAGGGCTTCCCTCGAAGGAGCTGGAATCCGAAACTTTGCCGGAACACAAGATCTTGGACGTGAGGTACTTGTGGTTGCGAAGGCACCGGCAATTTGGTGCACCGCAGGACAGAAACCGAGAAACCACAAAAACGGCCAAAGGCCGCCGCAGGCTGGGACTTCGGGACCATCCGCCAATAAAGCCAAGAGCGAGGCTATGCAAAAAACCACAAAAAAGGTGACCAAAAAACAAAAAGGTTACCAAAAAGGTTACCAAAAAGGTTACAAAAAAAGGTTACCAAAAAGGTTACAAAAAAAGGTTACCAAAAAGGTTACAAAAAAAGGTTACCAAAAAAGGTTACAAAAAAAGGTTACCAAAAAAGCAACAAAAAACGACCAGCCCCTCTTGGCAGCTTTTTTTTCTCCGGGCCTTTGGAAGCCGCAGCTCAGCTCAGCGTACCTACGTCCCAAGACGGGATCGAGATCTGGGTGGCCTCCCTTGGACGGCGGTGTACCCCGGAAAACGCGGAGACGGTTTCCTTTGGGTTTCCCCGGTTTTCACCATCCAGGCCGCCTCAGGGTGCTTGAAGCGAAAGAAAGGGTCAACTTGCAATTGCCGCATGAACAGTGTTCAATTGCGACGGCGGGCAAATCTAGGTGCGCCCCCTGCCACTTTGGCCCATGCTCCTGCTGAGGGAATTCGACCTGTCCTTGTTGCAAACTGCCATGGTTCTTTCAAGGGTGTTATGCTTACGTAGATATCTATACACATACGTATGACAATATACCATAGGAAGTGTAACTCTATGTGTATGTATATATATATATATACTGTTACATATATAGAAATAAACCTGGATATGTCTGGCAGACAAACATTTACGCGCCTTACCTGTCTTCAAGAGTGAAACATCGGGCACGAGTACGGTGGCACGCGGACGGGGCACGCGCACGGGGCACGCGCACGGGGCACGCGCACGCCGCACGCGCGCACGCCCGCACGCACGAGCGCACACACGCACACACACGCACAGACACACAGACACGCACACACGCACACACACACAAACACACTCACACACAGCAAGCAATCCTTCTTTCACGGGCGGTCCCATTTGGAGGTCGCGTTGGGTTTGCAACATGGGCATGTGCCAAAATAGAGGGACGCCAGGTGTTCTTGTTTTCCGCCAAAACCGTCCGCGGCGCCCTCAGCAAAAGACACCCCGCATTGAATGAATCTGGTGATGTTTCACACGCTTTCACACATGGGTTCCCAGCAGCAACGGTTTAACCACGCCACCCGGCTGCACCTTGCGTCAAACATGTATGTAAACATACGCTGGCCACACAAAAGTTGAGCTTCTGGAAGTCAAACGCAATTACAGCCGTTTCACTTTCACGATGAGACCTACGATGGTATGCACTGTCAATCTTCGACGCCGGAACTTTTGTTAGGACTATCATACACAAAGTATTGTGATAATTGACCGTCCCGCCCTGCCGGACGGATCGTACTTGCTAATTCGGCAACATTGAACCATTGAACACTACATTGAACATTGCCGGAAATGCGCACCATCACATAGTCCATTTGTTGAACCGCTGCTGGCTTTTACACGGTTTTGGCAGTGTTCAGCGTAGAGTTCATTCAATGTAGTGTTCAATGTGCTGTTCAATCAATGTTCGATGTCGTGTTCAATGTAGCGATCAACGCATCGCTACATGCAGTGTTCAGCCGCTATCTGCTGGAGCTTCTGTTGGTTTGGCGAATTGCGCTGCTTGCCTCAGTCATGTTTGATCGCGACGCATGCCTATGAACCGAAAAGGACAAAACTGCTTGCTGACAGAGCAATCATAATTATCTTTGCGCGCAAGGCGTTTGTGCTGAGCATGGCAGTCAGCGCCACACTCACTGCTACAATGTGCACTTATTGAACACTACATTGAGCACTCATTGAACACTGCCGAAATCGCGATAAAAGTCCGCCATTTGAAGCTCTGCACTTGCTGGTTCAATCATTTAGTCGGTTTGTAGAAAACTCCAGCTTGCACGCGGCTTTGGCAGTGTTCAATGTAGTGGTCAATGTGCTGTTCAGTGAGTGTCGATGTAGTGTTCCATGCAGTGTTCAACGCATCGCTGAATGCAGCATTCAGCTGCTATCTACTGGAGCCCCTGTTGAATTGGCAAGGTGCACTACTTTCCTGAGTCATGTGGAGTTGACCGCTGGCCATCGCATCGCGACGCATGCCAACAAACCGAAACAAAACGGCTTGATGACAGAGCTCTACCGACTAATCAGTACTGTTGACAGACAAAATCTTGCACCGCTTGCGCGACGGTTTACAAAATTCTCGCGCTCTCCATTTGACTTTGGAAGTTTAAGGGCCCTTGGTTGCAAACATGTTGGAATGACCGCAATCCTGCACCACCTTTTGTGAACGCCAGCAACATTGAAAAGGGGAGCGGGGTGCACGGCCTTTCAGGAGAGGCGGTGGAGCATTTCGCATGTCCAAACCCAGCGGGTCCTAGTGACCTTTCTTGCGGGCCGGCCATGTTTGTTCGAGGGCGAACTTGTGGTTCTCTGAAATCCTTGACTTGCGTGTCACAGTGTACAGGGCAATGGACTGGGTATATCTCAGAGACCCTTCCTTCAAAAGCCCACCTGGGCTCAGATCTCTTGCACAATGTGCGCATCCGCTTTCGGAGCCCGTGATCGAGCCCGGGAAGCGGGTCAACATACGGATTCGTGTGTTTGGTGCCAAAATGCTTGGCTTGGTTTGCAGGGACCAAAAGGAAAACCAAATACGTTCGGAGGAGCTGCCTTTCTTTTTTTGGGGGGAACACCCCCTTTTGAGGTTCGTTTTTCTAAGGTGAAACCAACTGGGGAAAAAGCCCGCGTGTTTTTGGGGGGGCACCGCCAAAAACAAGACACAGCCAAATTTTGGAACTTTGTCGGCCATCTGAGGCGCCGGGCTGTTGGTGCACCGCTTCTAGCGCCTCCTTCACCCGGCCGCTGCCCCACTCCCCCTCCGTCCTCCGACGGCAAGCTCACTGCAGCCGAAAGAAGAATGGGATGTCTTTGGTTTGCCTCCAAAACAACACGACAAAGGGTGCCCTTCCAACTTTTTGAGGCAAAAGGGTACCCTTCTCAGGCTGGTTTCCAAGGAAACAAAAGGAAAACGGATTTCTTTGGAACCCATGGACCTTGTCTTCAATGGGAAGCGGTGCGTTTTTGTTTTTTCCCCCCGAAGACAAGTCCGTGAACTTGTCCACGCCTTTGTGGGGAAGCAACTCATTCCATACAAGTGTACTTTTCGAGGGCACCGTTGTCCGGTTGCTTCGGCAGACATCTCAAGTGAACCAAACGTTTTCGCCCATGGGATCTGGACAAAAGCCCGGACGCTTTGCGGAAAAAAATCCACCCGGCAGGCGCATAGCAACGTGCAGATGTTCAGCGGTTGATGGTTCTCTTTTTGGCTGCCCCTTTAAAAACCCAAACGATGTCACCCCATTTCAAGGTTCCGTTTCTCACTTGGAGTTTGGACCGTTCGGTTTTATGGTAAGATGGTCTATTTTTTAGAGTTCCATGCAACGGCAGCCAAGAAGCGCGGCTCGAAATCTGGGGTACACAAAAGAATAAGTGTTCTTCGGATTCTGGTCCGAATTGGCTCCATGTTGTTTGTCTGCCGAAGGGTCAACTGGGTCATGGAAAGCATCAAGATGACCAAAGACTATGGGGTACTCCGAACCCAATCAAACAAGGTGTCTGAGCAAGTCAAAACTTATCCATCCTGTTAAAAACTTTAGAGGATATCAAACATACTGGGTTATTTGGCACTTGACCATCTTCCTGGGCCAGTTTTGGAGGAGACCCCAGTTGCAGTGAAGCGGGAGCTGTCTGGCAAGGCATTCCCCTTCATAAGAAGACTGCGTTCCCGGCTGATGGTGTTGTGTTAAACATGTTGTGTGTTGGACCATGGTCAAACTATGCCGACAATGGACATGAAAACATGTGAGTTCCGCTGGCTGTGGCTGAAAGTTCCGCTAAGTCATGGGGTTCCTCCCAAATCGCATCATATGCCGAGACATAAACCATCACGGGCGCGTTCGCATTGGCCCGCCATCCGACTCGCATCAAGTCCTGTACTTCACACAGCCCTCAAAGACCCAATGACTCGCTGCCACCTGAGAGCATTCATCCAAAGCAGAAACATTTCACGGGCATTGGGATTTGTTCCTTGATTCGTTTTGATTTAGGCCCAAGAGTTGGCATGCATTGCATCGCTTGTTTCTGGAGCAAGACCTGGACTTTTATTAGCATCAGGAGAACTGCGTGAGGCCCTTGCCAGATGGCACTGAATGGATGTCAATGCCAGAAACAATCGGGGCATTCTGCACTAGTTACGTCCGCAAACCCTTCCAAACTGCAACGGTCTAACCGGCACACCCGGGAGACTGCACAAACACCGACAAAGAAAGAGAAAAGGAATCAGATTGAGGGAGGCAAGAATTATTTTCCATGGCACAAGTCGGTGCTCAGTTGAGTCGACGCTGAAGCTACGTTGGATGCCCTATAACGAGCAGGGGAACAGGTTGGATCCCCCATCTGCCAACATTTCCAGTAGATTGTGTGGCAAAACGGTGGAGCACAGCAGCACACTATTCAGTGAATCACAAGTGGCGTCTGGAAACGCCAAGTGGAATATCAATCCTTCCTGCGGTATTGTGTCAGCAACATTGCAAGAGCATGGGCAGTTGCATTTGTGGATTTCACGAACACGAATTCCGGAATTATACAGGGCAATCACCTAAAATGAGCTTGTTCGAGCATCATCTTCAGCGTCCCCAGCATCAGCTCAGCAGCTCCAGCATCCATCCGCGGCCATGGCAATATCCCAGCATCTCTGGCAGCGCCAGCATCCGTTCCAAAATCTCAGCATCTGAGCATATGCAGTACAAGCTCCTGGTGGATTTGAAAATCCCCCAAAACCACATTCTACTGTGATGGGTAAGGTCCTGAAAAAAACAAAAAAAAACAAAAAAACAGCCCCTTCCCACCTGGGGCCAAGACGACATAGTGGAAGATAAACATGCCGGCAGCAGCCAACAGAAGCGCCTCAAGGACGCACCCCAAAGAAACACCCATCTAGATGGAGTGACACACGGGTACCCCCTTTTGGTTGATAGTTCTACGCAATGTTAAGAAAGCATTCATTTGAGAAACCCGCGCCCGCAGGGTTCTGTTGAGACTTGCTATGGGGCAGGGGAGTTTTGAGATGGATGGTCCACTGGCATTTCTGGGATCAAAGGTAGAGCGCGGATCTGGATGATCCACGCACGCAGGTGAGCCAATTCTGTGCGTGGCACAGAAGGGCATCGGGGGTGCCATACTTTTGGTTGCGGCGCCGGTCCCCAGGAATGCCGTCTCACCAGAGAAACAAGAACGACCATAGCACGGGTCCACACGACAAACGGGCATTTGTTGCCCACTCAAACACAACCCCAAAACGGCGAGACACACACAAAGAGGACACACATGTACAGATATACAACAAGGCTAGTCGAATCACACAATATGCCGTTGGATGGTCTTCAAAGGAAACCAAAAGGACCCCCCCCTCTTCTTCCTGGGTCTAAAGAACCAAGTCACCCACCGAACCCAACTCACCCGCGTCTAAACAATTTACAGCAGTATCCACTGGGCTGCAGATCCCCTGTGTTGTAGCGGAAACTACCAGAAAACCCTGCACAGCTAAAAGCCTCAGGGGATGCCTGGGAACCACCAAGCCTACTGGTTATGACAAAGACTTGCTGGTGATCAGGGAACAACCGCTTGGGATGTCCTAGGAACCAGGTTCATTTGATTTGGGTCTGACTTTTTGAAGGTATCATTTTTGGGAAGATGTTTAAGGGAGCCAATGGGAAAACCACCCAATAGGAAAACCAGGGGACACGCTCACTCAGATTTGTTTAAAGGTGAATCAGCTTCCCTCCAATTGGTGGTTCGGATTGGCGGTTTGGTGGTTAAGGGCTAGTTTGCCCATTTGCCGACAAGCACCAGTTGTTCAAATCCAAATCCAAACACATCCAAACCACCACCCAAAAACTACCTGATTATTCCCCATCGAACCAGCTTCGGGCCGAAGAAATTTCCGCTTCGGCACTACCAGGAAGGTGAAGACCGCGAGCTGCGCCTGCGGAACGGTTCGCGTTTTTGTCAACTGAGGTCCCAGAAAGGGTCACAGAGGGCTGAAAAGGGCTGAAAGTTTTGAGAACAATGCACACCCTTTGAACAATTGGAAGAACATCAGAAATCAGGACGGGCTATGGCACAGGCAGCCATCTCGATGAAGCATGGGAATTCACCAAACTGAAAACAGGGAAAGCTGTTGTTTAAGCATAGGTCGCAAAAACACCTGATAGGCGACTCATTCGTGTTGCCGAAAAAAACAACAACACATCCTTTGGCTTGAGTTCACTGCAGCCAACTCACTTGAGTGGATTGGCCGAACAAGTAACCATTTGTTGATTCGCCCCTAAAATGGCTGTGGTCAGAAATAAGTACCCAAAATGGAACCCTGGTAAATGGAACCAAGGAGTAAACCCTGTGGTCCCCTGGTGCTTAATTTTTGGCCCAAACCCAAACGGTCCAAACCAAAGTGAAGAAAGTCAGCCCATGAAACAGCCGCTGGTCCGCTGCCGCCTCCAGCAGCTTTGAAGGGCTGCCCCTTGACCTGAGTTCTCAACGCCAATTGAGCCACCATTGGTGGGATGGTGTTTGAAGGGTCATCTCAGAGGAGCAAGGGAACAAAGGAACAAAGGAAGGAACAAGAAAGCCGACCACGGGAACAAGCAAACCATGAAAGCAGACTAACAGCTAACACCCACGCAAACAAGCAATCAAACAATCAAGCCCACCACTGGACCCAAACCAAGCCAATGCGAACCTATCTTTCTCCATGCGATCCGCCAAACCCGGGTCAAAATCCCAATCCCGCGCCCCAGTCAAGCCAAGACATACATTGATTTGCAAAAGAAGGAGGACTCGGATAATGTGCCGTCGACATGCACAAAGATAGTTGTCCTTCACAACTCTCCGTTCCAGATTTAAAAGTCGGCACAAGATGAAATCTTCTGGGTTCGCGTCAAAATCGGGACACCAGGCACCCTTCAAAATTAACAAACACACACACACACACACACACACACAGACACACACAGATACACACAGACACAGACACAGACACAGACACAGACAGAGACACAGACACAGACACAGACACAGACACAGACAGAGACACAGACACAGACACAGACACAGACACAGACACAGAAACACACACACACACACACACACACTTCTTGTACTGGGTCGGCCAGACCTATGTTTGACCCTTTAACCTCCCTTACTTGCCCATTGGCCGCGGCCATGGAAGAAAAAACTGGACAACTGTTTTCTTGACTAAAGTGGAAAACCAGGATCAGTCATCCTATTTCCGAAATGCGAAGATCCAAGGCAGAAATGGCGTAACTGCAATGGGCGAAGGCTGCAAGCAGCACATCCGAGCTTTTACCAAAACTTCTTCAGTTTCAAAGGTTTGGGGAGTACCCCATTTTTTTGGGGGGGGAAACCAAAAGCATAATGTTGCGATTTTACGGGTGCCGATGCCCTTGGAATGGTAGCTCCAGCTGTGTTTTTGCAGCCCTCTAAAATTGCACAGAACCCCAAAAAACAAAACACACAAAAACCTGGTCCAACAAGGGTGAAGCAAAAACAGCCACAGTGGCGTTTTCCCCCGTTTCCCGTTGTCAGACCGCCCGACACTGGGGGGGAGGGGCGCTTGAAGCGCTCTTCGGCTGGGCTGCCCGGCGCGGCACAGCCGGCGGTGCCCAGCAGCAGGGCCAGCAGCCCGGGGGCCAGAAGGAACCTCCCGGAGCTCTCTCTCTGCCGGTGTTTTGTTCTGCCCACGCGGGTCTGCGGCGTGAAAGGTCACGCTTTGAGTGGGCGAAATGGAAAACCCCAAAGGCGGGAAAGGTCCAAACGGATCTGCGGCGGGAAAGGTCCAAACGCTTTGAGTGGGCGCAAGGGACAACCACAAACCTAACAAAGCCTGACTCCTGGGTGAAAGGCGGGAAAACCCCACTGAAACCAAGTAAAAACCTGCAAGCAAAGAGGGGATGGGGTCTATACGCGCCCTCAAAGTAACAGCCGGAAGCTCCCCCTTTGTAAATGGAACCCAAGTCTTCCAAACGGTCCTGGGAGCTTCCGTGTTCGCTTTGGGAAGGCCACCCATCGTGTCAGTGGCTGAAGCCAATATTGTTTAAACCCGCTTTTGTGTGTCTCACAGTTTAAAGGACCTCCTTTTGGCCACCAGGTTCTGTCTTTAGGGAACGGATCTAAGTAGAACCGAGGTGTCACCCACAACAGTGGGAAGACGCCCCACTCAAATCTACAGGGAAGCCAAAGAAAGCAAAGGTGGCCCTTTGGAGCTAAACCCAATTGACGGGGCCGAGGCGCCAATTTCTGGGGTGTTCCAAATGGGGGACCCAGATGTATCCACAATCCGTAGTGGGACCCATCTGACACAGGATTTTTCGCAGATTGCGTTCGAACAACCCAATGAAGTAATTAAGAAACACATACAATTCCCAGTAAAGTGCTGAGTCTTGCTGCTTATCTGACTTGTGATATGGATGTTCTGGCGTGCAAAAGACTCCAGCACTCCATGACTTGCTGTGGGCGTCGTTCTGCATGTGAGTGAGTTCAGCTGGGCGCTGCTCGTTTCTTGAAAGCCACTCCCAATCCAAGAATGCTCTTTGGGATCCCACCGCTTGAGCCGAGTGCAAGAATGGTACAGGCAACCAATCATGTATGTTCCCCTTCTTTCAGTACCAAGTACGTGACAAATCTGATATCTGGTTCTCCCCCAGTGGAGTTGAGGCATGTTTGGGCCACCAACAACTGACGTGGTTCAATGTCAGGGACCCGCGGCGTGTAAGGCAACACGAGCTATCTTTCGGTCGAAACCCGGGTCCCGCCAGCCCAGCTCCGGCACGAAGAGGGCCGTGACCTGCGGGTGTGCGGTCCGGCAAAATGGCTTCGGGTGTCCTTTTGGTTTCCCGGGTAGCCTCAACGAAAGTCCAGGAAACGGATTGCATGCGTTTTTGGTGGATCCACCCCTGTAGGATATTAAAAGAGCAAGAGAGTACGAAAAAAGGACCTACAGGAAAAAGAACAAAAAGCGCGTGCAAACCATGTTCCAGAGAAAGACGTATACCCCGTGTCTCAGTTTCCGATGCGCACACTTGCCAAGCCGCCGGCGAAGAAGGGGAGTGACAAAAAAACGCAGGGACCGTGGGCTCCCATCTGGCTCTGTGATTAAGCTTCCTATATGAGAGTCTTTCCTTAGTGGACCCTGCAACATGATGTTTATTCCTCGTTTCCTTGCAAAACCAATGCAAACAAAGCACCGACTCAAAACAAGCCATATGCAAGCAGGCATCCCCAGCAACCCGAACTGTCCGGAACTAAAAGACCATGAAAGCCTGGAACAAAACGGTTCCCTTGAGACAACCGAGGTCTGATGATACTCTCCGCATCGATTTCCAATAGTGAGGCTCTTACTTTGCATCCAGGTAAAGGGATTGGGCGAGGCTCGAGTGAGACATTGCATTAAGAGACGCACATTGGCTCGAGCTCGGTGATCACCACAATTGGCAACCCTTTGCTTAAACGTGGTCCGACAACTAGTCTTTAAACAAAGTATGTCTGGTTCCCTTCCAAGAAGGGCCATGATTTGAATGCAAACAAACTTCTTTCGAGGCGGGTCTGGCTTGTCATCCAATTTTTTGACCCACCCCGGGAATGCCAAAGGAAGCTGCTTAGGCCAAGTCGGGGGCTTGATTTCCAACTCTTGCCAGCCCCAGGGAAGGAAGAAAGAAAGCCGGACACGTTCAAAGTCGCTGGGAGTTTGCGGATCTGCTGACAGTCAGTCGGTTCCGAAAGGGCAAATCTAAAGATCCAGAAGCAAACATGGGTGTGATGCATGGGTCTGTCTTGCTTGTGAGGGTACCCTCTGTTGAAACGAGAGGGAAACCAGCATTGTTGGTGGGTCCCCTCAGAATGACGAGCCCTAAAAATGGCGAGCCACCCATGAGCGTGTTTCCGTGCTTTTTTGCCCGAGGGTGCCTTTTGCGGAAACGTTCAACAGGGCGGGGGGGTCGTAAATGGAGGCCAAGAGGAAATTCAACTCGTTTCAAAGAAAGCCATATGGGGTTGATCAAAAGGTCCTTTCCATGGGATGACCATTGAGAAAAACCACTAAAATCATGATATGTCCCATTAAATGGGAAAGGACACGTGACAAGTTCATTTAGGCGCCAGGAATCTTGATCAACCCCGTCGCTGGAGTTCCCTTCAAATGAAACTGTAATTGTTGAAGGTCGCAAAAAAGCGGAACATGGAGGCATCGGCAAACATGCCGAACTGGACACTGTGAAGCAATCAATCCCCACACTATAGTTAAGAATAAACTTGCTTGTCTACGTCCGCCGACATTGCTCGGCGTGTCGGATACTTACTAGAGGATAGAGGATAACCCCCCCCCCCTTCCCCCCCCCCCCCCGCCCGCCCGACATCAAATACGTAGGTTTTTTTTGGGGGGGGAGGGGAAAAAATAGAAGAAGTAGGGGGCCTGGGGGGAAGTCTGTTGAGGGTTGCCTGTTATGGTTTTTATGTTCATCTCAAATCTATGTTCCCCCTTATTCGTTTTGAAAAGAGGGTTTTTAGGGAGCTTATTTATCGTTTTCGTTAAGGTAATCATTTGGGTAATTGCCCCCCTTGTTCATTGTTGGGCTGGGGGCAAACATTTTTTTCATTTGAAAGAGTTGACCCTTTTAGTAGTTATCAAGTTCTGGGGTGTTGCTGGGTCGTTTGTTTTCTTTGACGTTTATCTCTACAATTATTTATTTTCGTTCTACACTCTTGACAATATTTATATCTTTTTCCACTTTTTACATTTCCAAATTCATCAATTGTTTTATCATAAAGACATCTGTTGCATTTGAAGAATTCACCATAGTCTTCTGTTGCTTTTTCTTCTGTCATTCCATAATTATTCATTATAGTTTGCTTCACAACCATTTCTTAATATATCTTAACAACTTCTTTTTATGTGATTTTTATGTGATTGTCTAGTTATGTTTTATAGGTTGAAATTACAGTATAATGAAAGGTTATAAAAGTTTACACTGTTTAATCATATTATAATTAAATATTATGATTAAGCCATGAAATCATTGTTTCTGTTTTCTATAAATTTCAATTGCAACATGTTCGATAGTAATGATTTCGTGTCGTTTCATAGTCTGTTTGGTTTCTTCAACTGCTTGTTCAATATGGTATTGTAATGACGCTCTACTTGAAATCTTATTCTGTTTAGATGATGAATAAGAACGACTGTTGCAAATATTATTATTATACATAATTTTTGAACTAACTACTATTCCAACCTGTATTTCTTCATCATACTTCATCATTCTTAATAATTCTTTTGGTGGTTTCAACGCATATGAAAGCGCTTTATCACCTTTTAAGCATTTATTGCGAATCTCAACATAATATCTACTTTCTCCTACTCGTTCAGTGTAAATAGACGGTTTCCATTTCCTTTGTAATTCTCTTAAAGCATCACATTGTTTCAGTCTTCGCCACCCTTCACTACCATTAATGTAAGTAGTGATGATTGAAACTAAGCCTTCAGGTAAGCTAGCGCAATTCTCATCCATAAAATTATTCTCTGACATTTTACCCTTACTCATTTTTCTCTTAATATATAAGGCTTTTTCTCTTTAAGTAGTTTTGGCTAGGGGTTGCTGGTCGGCTGGTCTGGGTTTCAGGTTTAATTTAAATGTCTTAACCTCATTGTTAGATTATAAAAACTAGGTTTAATCATATTATAATTGAATAATATCATTAAACTAAATCACTCACGCTTTCCATCCACCTATTCCATCCCACCAGAATTCAATAATTCGCATCTGTCCATCTACTAGACTGTCTTCTGTGTTTAGTTTCCGTATCGCTCCCGATAAGATATAGTGGTTAATAATCATAGCATTAAACTGCCCATCTCGGTTTAACTTTTTACCACAGTCTTTTATGATGTTTTCATCTGTTAGGTTTTCATACATTTCTTTCATGATGTCAAACCTAACAAATGAGTATATTGTCATCAAGTTTAATCCGCTATTATCCCTAAACCTGTTAATAACATCTTTCCAGAATTCTTCGTTTTCATCAACTGATGGCAAAGGGTGTCTTTTGACGAAATCCTTTATTTTGTTTAACTCGTCATCTAATTCCTTTTTATAACTGTCATTATCATCATCTTCTTCGTCTGATAGCACCCAGTTTGATAAGTCAGCAATCACTCCGACATTTTCAGTCATATTTTCACTTAATATAATAAGTTAATATTTCTTTAAGTAGTTTTTTATTTTATGTTAAGGGGCGGGGTTTTTATTGAAAAAATATTTTCTAACAATTTAATATAATGGCGAGATTAACAAAAGACCAAATAATCAGCAACATCTATTACGACTTAGACGAGGGTTTCGGAAGCACACAAGCGACACACAAGAAGGCAAAGGAAGAAGACCCAACAATAACATTAGACGATGTAAAGTCTTTCTTAAAGAAACAGCCAAATAAACAAATCAAAAATTATAGAGGAACTAATTCCTATACCGCTCCATTCGCACGATATGAATATCAAATAGACATAATGCATATGTCTCCTTTAGCAAAAGACAAGAACGTTCCACAGTATGCTTTAGTCGTGATTGACATCTTCAGTAAATTAGCAGATGTAATACCGATGGAGGAAAGAGACGGAGAGAACGTTTTGAAGGCGTTGAGAGCAAGCTTTAAAAAGATGGGTTATCCGATGTCCGTGTATTCTGATGACGACGGAGCGTTTGCAACTAAAAATCACGTTCAGGATTTCTTCAACAGTGAAGGAATAAACCACATCGTTACGAAGACCCACGCAAATGTGGCCGAGCGTTTTATTAGAACGATGAAAAACAAAATTCACGATAGAGTTAGGTTTAACAACATGAAATGGACCGACGCCCTAACGCCGGCATTGAAACAGTATAACAGCACATCTCACTCATCAACAAGGATGACACCGTCTGAAGCACACAAGGACGAGAATGAAATAAATGTAAAGGTCAATCTTAAACTACGAGAAAAAAACAAAAGAAAGTATCCCAGAATAGTGGAGAACGACAAGGTAAAAGTGTTTCAAAAGAAAAGGGGTAATTACACCGACAGAAAGGAGTATAACTCTAAATGGTCTAATAAAATATTCAATATCGATAAAATTGAATATGATATTATGGGTAATAAAACTTACAAAGTAGCAGAAATAAACAAACCGCTTTTGAGACACGAAATTTTGTTAGTTAATGATTAAACGTATTTCTTGGTGTCTTCTTTATACTTGACTTGATAGTAATCCAGACTTGATTGTTTAGGTTCTTTTATGATTTTTTCATTCAGTTTTTTAACATAAATGTTTCGTTTATTTTTGTATTCGCTACTGTCTCTATCTACTTCTTTTGCTTGATAATTGTTATTGTTATCATATGTAGGTTTAATATTCAAGCTCTTTAAGATTTTCAGTATGTTTTCATTTTGCTCCAACACTTTTTCTAATCTTGGAAACAACAACTCTAAACTACTGTCAATGTTCGCTAAATGTTCCTCCATATATACTAAATTATAAAACTAAACTTTTAAAACTAAATGTTGCAATTATGTTAAATCTACTCTTTAAATACTATTTTTTCATCATTTGTTTAACAGTTTCCTGAGTTTCCTTATCGCCACTATCGGATGGTGATGCTTGCCGACCCCATTTAAAAGTTATATTATGAACATCTGTTTCTAAGTTTATACTGTCTTTAGTTTTATCAATATTCATTTTCTTATCATTCTTACTTATTTTGAAACTTGTTGGAATACACGAACATTTACAATGTCCTTTCTTTTGTATTTCTAATTCATTTTTCATTTCTAACATCTTTTTACACATTGGACAAGCAAACTCAATAACTGATGTTTCTTTAACAATTTCTTCTTTTTCTTCATTGGTTGAAGAAACACTTAAACCTGTTTTATTATTTTTGCTTTTTTTCCTTCCCATCTATATTAATATTTATATTTTTAATATATTGTATCACAAACTTAATTAATTCTAAAACAAAATAGCATACTTTTTTAAATCTATTATCAGTTAGTATTACTTGTTCTATATTTTCTACTTTATCTATTATATCAATATAATCCGAATAACTTCTATTCATATAAAATAATAAATATAAAATATTTTCTAAATAACTTTAATATTATTTTATTATGTCTGATGTTCCAATAATAAAACCAATAAATATAACTGATTACGATTTCAAACAATCCAAATATGAACATGTACCAAAACTACCTTTTCGCTCAATTGTTGTTGCTTCATCAACGGGTGGCAAAACAGTTTTAATTCAAAACCTTATCCTAAATGTTTATAGGGACTGCTTCGCCCGTATATTCATTTTTAGCCCGTCGGTTCATAATGACCCTACCTTCGTTGAAGTCAAGAAATATCAAAAAGATAATATGAAGGTTGATGACGAAAAAGAAAAGTTATATTATGACACCTACCAACCTGAAGAACTGGAAGAAATAATTAACACACAAAGAAAGATAATTCATTATATGAAAGAACAGAAGATGAAGAAACTACATTCAATTTTAATCATTGTTGATGATTTTGCAGACGACCCTAAATTTGTTAGATACAGCAAGTTATTACATGGACTGGCAACGAGAGGCAGACACGACGCCATTAGTTTTTGCTTAAGTGTTCAAAAATATCGTGTCCTTGCTCCAATCATTAGGTTGAATTCTAGTTCGTTGTATATCTTCAAGTTAAAGAATGTATCAGAGTTAATGTCATTCATTGAGGAAAACTCCGCCATTGTTGATAAAGAGCAACTGTTAAATATGTATCATAAAGCGGTAGATGATAAACCATACTCCTTCTTTTATGTTAATATGAATTCCAAAGATGTTAATAATATGTTTTATGTTAGATTTGAAAAAGCATTTAAAATAAAGTAAATATATTATATATATTATGGTATTTTATTATTTACCAATGGAAATTAAAAACATAATAATATCGTATATTTTAGATGATTTTAGATTATTAAAAATAAAAAATAATAATATTATTAAAAAATATATTAATAAATTTAAACCAGTGTATAAGTCTTACAAATTAAATAATATGCAATATTTTGAAATTGATAATATCAATATTAATAATGGTATATCATATGTTTTTAACTTAAGCGACTTAGGTAAATTACATCAAAATCATAAACCATTAAAATTATTAATTGAATACGATATATTAGCTACATCTACCTCATTTACTTGTTTGAATCATGTTCGTAATCGTACTTTAACATCAAATAATTTATTTGATATTTATTATTTTCTTAATAAAGACCTTTATGAAACTAATTTCACGTATCACCGTAATATGGTTAATTTTATTTCATTACAAGTGAAAAAAATAACCATTAAAGTCATCAATTATGAAAGACAAAGTTTTATTAGTAAATTTTATTCATATTTGTTTAATTAATAATGTTAATGAATCATATTAATATTATTAATTTAAATCAATGAAGCGTTGCATAATTGTAAATTTGGTAATTTATATATTAGTTTGTCCGATTTTTGATTTTCTAACTTTTCTATTCTCGTTACACATTCTTGAATAGATTTGATTATTAAAGTATCTGCTCTTGTTTTTTCATCTACTCTTAAATTCTTAATGTCTTCCATACTGTTATTTTCAAGGTTTTTACTTTGACCAAGACCCATTATATATTATTATTTAGATTTTTCTCTTTTTAATTCCTTAATTTCTTTTTCAAGTTTATCTATTTTATCAT
Organism: Effrenium voratum; assembly: GCA_963377175.1. Lineage (NCBI taxonomy): Eukaryota > Dinophyceae > Suessiales > Symbiodiniaceae > Effrenium > Effrenium voratum. Next base: position 181,075 of record CAUJNA010001001.1, on the reverse strand, counting down.
TTAATTCTAATACTGCTTTATGAACCAACACGGGTAAAACTAAATAATTTAATCCTAAATATTCTCTGTCCTGACATACAATATTTTCAAACTCTTTAGGAATTGCTTTCAATACTTCATCTGCGATATATCCTATATGAGTTTTACCACCATCATTTCTATCGTGTCTCTTAAACTTCTTTGGCTTAAATTTCTTAATAATATTCATACAATTAGATTTGATATTGTCTATATCATATTTCAATCTTGAGTCAGATGAATCAACAAACGTTCCGTTAATCGTTACGGTTGTCGCTGTTAAATCTATATTAGTTCCTGTTGATGGTTCAATTAAATTACATAACAATTTCTTCGTTCCTGCAACTTTTACATTTTCATTGAATGTTGATGAGGCATTATTTGTAAAATTTTCAGTATTAATGGTAGCTCCAAATGTCTTATCAATAGATAATAAAACTGAAGGTGTACTTGAAGCATCTGAAACTCGAAAAGCTGTGTTTGATGTTCGGAATATTATATCAATAGTGCTTAAACTAGTAGTATCGTAATAAGTCGATATTTCACTTGTTCCCATTTTAATATCAGTTCCAGTAGTCATTGAAATATTATTTAAAAATGAAACTGTTGTTAAATCAAATGATTGAATGGTATTAGTTGCTAAATAAGCATTTTGAACTGCTAAGTTAGTATCAACGGTTATTAATGTTCCACCGTTGGGTGATAAATGATTGCTTCTTAATGCTCCATTGGTTTTAATATAAACATCGTCAGCAAATAAATTGCCCATAACATCAACAGTGCTTGTGTTAAAAGTCCATCCACTGGTAATATTAACTGCCCCGACTATGTTAGACTGAACAGCGGGGTCTCCACAAATAAATCTAATTGAAGAATTAGCATCGCTATTCCTCATATCAAAAGATGAAAAAGCACTAACATATCTATATAATTCGCAGTTTGTATCAATTGTTAATTTACCATCAGTAGCAATATTAACATTATCACAATTAACATCAGCATTCGTATAAATATTACCTAGCACATCAATAGGCTTGGAAAAAATTGTTTTTCCTACAAGCCCATCAGCCATAAAATATTGGTTAGAAGCATTAGTTATATCTCCTACACTACACGCTACAAAATTAGGATGATGCATATAAAAACCTTCTGTTGCATCTGGTGTATATGTTTCTAAATATGGTTCTAATCCATTTATTGAAGTATTGATATTATCTATTTTTGTTTTAATATCCGTTGAAAAATCATTATTTGTAAATAAATTTCCTTTCATATAAACAGCACCTTCAAAATATGATGTTCCGTGCATCTGCGCAAAATTATATGAAGTATGAACATTACCATTAATTGTAATTCTTGAAGCATTATTAGGCCTTCCAATAATGACATCTCCCGTATTCCACCCAAGTAATAATCGATAAGGCGTAGCACCTGTTAGTCCTTGATAAGAGTCCAACTGACAACCTCTTTTAAATTCTAAACGTTGATTACTTACAGCATCTTGAATTCTTAATATAGGATTAGTATTATCTGTTAAACTAATAATTAATGGCGAATTCACTGTCTGTAATGTTGTATTAACTTTGTCTAATTTTTGACTTATTACTGTATCTTGTGCGCTATCATTTGTAATTATTGAATTAATTGTATTTGTATTTCCCGTTATTAATCCACTTAATCCATCTGATTGTAAAACATAACGAGCATCAGAACCTGCTATATCTAAAATAGATGAACATGAAAATAAACCTGATACTTGTAAATTACTTAATATTGTAGTATTATGATTTAATAATATTTTATCATTTTGAAAAGTTGAAGAATTATTAATTTCTACATCTCCAAAACCTCTTTGATTTAAAAACATAGTTGCTCCACTTAAATTTCCATAAACATAACTATCAAAATAATTATTATACATTTCATAAAAATTATTATAATTTCCAAATTCTGCTATTTTGAAAGTTGAATTAGTTGTTATATTATGTATTAATGTATTATTTAATATTGATGTATTTAACTTATTTGATAATAAATTATTAGTCGTTATTTTATTATAATAATCTGCTTCATTAAGTGAACCTCCATTCTGTAAATCTGATATGGCTGAAATATGTGAACTGACTGTACTATTTAATCCTGTTATTAAATTAGAATTAGAACTAATATTATTAAAATTAGATGTTATAGTAGAATTTAAATTATTTATTAAATGTGTATTAGAAGAAATATTATTAAAATTAGTTGTTATAGTAGAATTCAAATTATTTATTAAATGTGTATTAGATGAAATATTATTAATATTTGAATTAATTAAATTAGTATTTGAAGAAATATTATTAAAATTAGATGTTATAGTAGAATTTAAATTATTTATTAAATTTGTATTTGATGAAATATTATTAAAATTTGTATTTGAAGTTATTGTTAGATTACCTATTAAAAATGTATTTGAACTAATATTATTTGATAATACATTAACTTCCGTCTTATTGTATGATTGATTTATATCATAAAAATTAGCGTCAATCTGTGCTTTTGTGTAAGTATCTACTTGGTCTGCTTTATTGTTGAGTAAATCAATTATATCTGATTGATTAGCATATATGTTTCTAATGTTTGTTATCCCACTTGTAGAATTGATTTCGCTAATTGTGTGCGCTACAACATTCTCAAAGTTTGTTAAATTTATTGAAGGCATAATCGATATAATTAATTGTAGAAATTAATTATATTAATTATTATCGTTAATGTATTCTTGATGTTTTTTAGTCTTTTCGTGTTGTGCTTTATGGTCTTGTCTATAAACAGACCCGCATTGACATTCGATTTTAGTCTCTTTCCATTCTTTCATTTTGTCTTTGTTTTTTTCTCTATATTGTTTGAAATATTCTTGTTGTTCTGGTTTATGCTCGTCTCTCCATTTCTTACTTCGTTTATTGACTACATCTTTTTGTTCTTGGTATTTCTCCCGTTGCTTTTCTAATAGTTCAGGTTTGTTGTCTTCATAGTATTGTTTTTTCTTTGCTTTCAGTTCTTCCTTATGTTTTTCTCTATATTGTTTAGAGTTTTCAGCGTATCTTTCTTTGTTGTTTTCATAATATTGATGGTCTCTTTGTTTAACATATCCTTTATTGTTTTCCTTCCATTGTTTTTTTCTCTCTTGCTCCTCTCGCTGTGATACTATGGGTCTTTGCACTTTATTTAATGTAGCGTTTAGTTCTACAATGTATTCTCTTTCTTTTGCTCTTGCCTCCATTCCATTTTCACATTTCACTGTTTGTATCAAAACCATATCAAAATTATCAAGTCCTCCATTTTCACGAATAAACTGGTATAAGTAAATATTGTAGTGTCTATCATTTTCATTTGTATATGCTCGTTTGTGGTTTGACTTTCTTTTGGTAAAATCGGTTGTATGTCCTACATAACAATCTTTGATATTCAAATCTTTACAAACAATCTTATAAAAATGAGTTTTTGAGTAATCTATGGGTTTAACTGGCATATTATCTTATAATATATTATAAGATGATATTTGTTTATATATGTTTTCAAGTAAAAATGAATGAGTTAATCAAGTATCTGGCAACCTGCATCGCGAATGGATAATATTTGTTCTGATACTAATGTTATATATATCGTGTCTGGCATATTTGCTGATACCATATTTCCAACAGGTTTCACACGAATTAAAAGCTGTTGCCCTGCTTTTGTGTTAATTCCAGTATATGAACTATCGGGAACCTTTTCGAAATCCATAGCAAAGATAAACTTATCAACACGATAAGCAGAATATTCAATCGATAAATGGTGTTGATGGAACAATGGTAAATTTAATGCTTTTCGTAAATAATAGAATGCTTGTGTTAATGAACGGCATGGATACTCAGGATATAGTTTTGACCCTAATTGAAGTTGAAATTCTAAATCAAGGTCGTGATTGTAGTATCCGCTTTCTTGGTAGTTCAAATAATACATAGGATGATAGAAGTTGTTGTATTCTTTCATAACGTGAATATCACCTACTCCGCTTTTACTGAAAGAGATGAACGCGGTAGCGAGTTTAGACACTGAACGAACAACAGTAGTGTTAATTGACGACGAACCATCGGGAACTTGATTAGATTGACAAATGTAAGTATTATAAGTAATAGGTAATTCTTTCCCATCAAGTAGGTGTGCAACATATTTATTATGAAGGTCGTTGTCCAAGCTTACCAAATCAGTTTGAAGGAATGCATTACTAATTGAGAACTGCTCATTTGTATGAAGGCTTGAGTCTGCGTTGCCACTTTCTGGAAACCTCGACCCGCCCGCTGAAACAACACAATCAGTAAAATTTGAAACTAGTTCAAGTTCTAAAACAAGAGGACACGCTTTTAACGGGATATACTTAAATTGATTGAATAAACCAAGCATCGGTTTAAATCCTACAACCATTTTTCTGTTAAAGCCTGGAATTGTGTAAGCGTCATATGCAGGACCAATATGACCCGATGCAGGAACTGCACGACGTGTGTTTAAATCATCATCATATCTATAACCAAAACTCTGGGCGTCTTCATTGTCTCTTGCTCCTTTTGACATCATGCAACTCATCATGTGATGATTTCGGTTGTAATAATCAATGTCTTCAACAAGTTGATTACCAGCAATTAGTCTTGCTCTTCTAAAAAAGGAATAAGCAGGAGACAGAGGACGTAAGCGTTTATTGTCTGACGAGTCAGTGTTTTCAACAGTCATATAAACCATTACACTCTGCGGGTCAAGCCAAGTATTATCTTCAGCATTTAATGCTATTTTCAACACACGTTGACCAGATGAAGGGGTGTAGATATTACTCCCAGAAGGAAAAAACGAGACAGAACGACGGTCGTTGATATAACTTGCACCTTTATTTAATTTGAATGAGAGGTTGTCAATTAGAATATCTTCAGCACTAAAAGTTTCCATTGCTATATATAATTTAATTTAGAAATAATTTAAACTAAACTAAATTGATAAATTTATACATTTATTAATTCCTAAAACAGAATTAATAATTATGATTTACAAATTGATGAAATTTTAATTTCATTAATTTCTAAAACATATTTTATATATGTTTTACAAATTGATGAAATTGTAATTTCATTAATTTCTAAATCATAATTAAGAATTATGATTTACAAATTGAATAATTTAGTGTAATCCTTTTGATTAGAATTATTATTTTTAAATATTTTCATTTTCTTTTTCTTAATCTTATCTTCAACTGGATTATTCCCTTTTTCTTTCTCCATTACTAATTCTCTAATTTCTTCATATGTACTTTTCTTATACTTTTTATTTTCATTCTTAATCATATCATCCGTTGTTTCATTGTCATATTTCTTACGTTGTATCATAACAATAATATGAAAATAGTTTTGCGTTTTTTCTTTTTACTATTTCATCAAGGTCTGATTGAGTATGATTACAATTGTTAGTGTTGTCATTGATGAGGACATAACCATTTATATATTTTGGTACAATCATATTATAAATTGAAGTAATCCAGTTATACTCAAAATAGTCAGGTCTAACTCTGACACTCCTAATAATGAAACATCCACACAGACATTTTACATGTGTTCGTTTATTATCTCTATTTAAATCCCTTAATCTTTCTACAAGTGTTAATGGTTTAAAGTTTGTTTCACTTTCTGTCAAGTTTTCTTTTAACTGATTATACATATATAATATTATATAGCTATATATTTAAGTACTTATTTAACTATATTATCTCCCTGACCGGTTCAATGCTTCTTGAAACATCTTTGCCTTGGTCTCCATATCCAGTTATGTAATCGTGGTTAGTAAATGGATTTAATGAACCAGTATAAACAGTTATAGCGCCACGGTCAGCAATACTGACAGGGTCTAAGATACTTCTAAAATTAATGTAATCATCGGTAATTTTAGACCTTCGTGATATAAACGGCGCTCCATAAGTGGTTAAAGTTAATTCTCTTTCAGGGTAATCTTTTGTTATCTGTGCCCCTACACTTGAACCGAGACTATGTGTTATAAGATGTTTAACTTCATTGTTTTCATCCAATGCTGTTGATGTGTCTTTATATCGTTGTGAATATTTTGTCATTTTAAAGGGAAGTCCTACATCTGCCAGAATGTCATTAATAGCACCTCCAAAAGTTCCTTTTCCAAATGTTCCGCTTATATACATTTTATCACCATCAATATAAAAACCCTGACCATTGCCATATGCTCTACTCAATCCTTGTGCATCAGTTAAATTTGAATTAGGATAATAACTATTTAATATTTTGTCAGTTTGTTTCATAACATTAGTTATTTTAGTTGTTTTCTTATAAGGTTGATAATGTTTAATTTTCCCATGCTTCATGTCATAAATTAACTTTTTATTATTAATCATATAATTAAAGTTATAAATTAATTTCTCAATTAATTAATAATGCTGACTTACAGCTTTGCTCTAAGCAACTTTTCATATAGAAAAGTTGACTTACGACGTAGTCCTAAGCAACATAATATTTTTTGATTAGAAAATTTATTTTCTAATCAAACATATTATGTTGACTTACAAGAAGGTCTATATTGACAGCGCTCATAGAATTAGTGGTACATCATCAAATTTCAAAGTTGAATTGCCGGAAACATTACAAACAGACAACGGAGTACATTGCTACATTCACGAAATAACATTACCTAACTCGTGGTATTCAATACAGTCAGGATTAAATAATATACTATACTTTTATTCTTCTCCGTTAGTTCCAGATGAAGATAATACTAATGTCCATTATTTAGCGTTACAATTGGACGAAGGAGTATATACTGGCACAGAACTAGCGACAGAATTAAAGGCAAAAATAAATGGTATTGTTGATAATGCTAATTTCTCAAATACTTATGAAATTTCTTACAGTGTAAAAACTAATAAAATAACAATTTATTCAAACTATGCTGATAGAAAGTTCGCTGTATTAACTGATGAACAAATGAAACTAACATATGCAGATTATATATGGAATGGAAGTTTTAATGTTAATAACTTACAGTCTGTTAATGAAGTTTTAGGAAATTATCAAATGGTAGTTTATCAATATAATAATCCTTATGTTTCTGGTTTCGTTAATCTTCAACCCATTAGAAATATTTATATTCATTCTTCTCAATTGTCTAATTATAATCAAGTAAATTTAAGGACAGGCGATAGCACAGTTGTTAAGAAAGTGCCAGTCTCAGCACCACACGCGGGAATTGTCTTTGATAATGAAATGAACCCTCTCGACTACTTGGATGTATCAAATAGAAGCTTTAAACAGTTAGACTTTTGGTTGTCTAATTCATTAGGAAATGAAATTAATTTAAACGGTGTAAATGTTAGTCTGAGTCTACTTTTCGTAAAAAGCGATATTATTTAAATAATATATAGATTTTCCATATGGAAAATCTATATATATTATATGTCAAGTATTGAGGTAGTAGATGTTAATAATGAAACTAAAACAGAAGAAGCACCTGTTAATAATGAAGTCGTTGAACAAAATGAAACAGTTAATGAAGAACCAACGTCAGAAGAAGTTATTCCTGAACCAAAAGCGAAAGCAAAAGCATTACCAAGAACTAAAAAAGAAGTTGAATTAGTAGAATGTGAACAATGCTCTAAAAAGATGACATTGAAAAGTTTGAGACACTCACATCCCAAAAATTGTAAGGGAGCACCTACTGAGTTATTACCAGTCAATCCACAAAAGAATATTAGAAAGATACAACCTGAAGTTATTTCAGAGATTAAGAATGAGATTAAACAAGAAGTGATTAAAGAAACTATTAAGAAACCCACGGCAACAGAACTATTAAACCAACATTATGAAGAACTTAAACAGAAGAAAAAACAAGATAAACAAGAAAAAATAAACAAATTATCTTCATCAATGTTTTAAATAATAATCTAATTATAATATATATTAATCATGCTTATGAGAAGTCATAGAAATGTAGAATTTAAAAGGGCGCCACAAGTAGAACGTCATTATGACGTTTCAGATTTATGGGGAGTTGCCTCGCGTATGAATTACTTTAAACAGTTGAAGGACACACTGGAAGCGAAACAATCACAAGGAGCATTAATAAAGTATAGAAACGATTTAGTTGAAAGCAACAGAACCGAAAGTTATAGAAAAGAGTTAGACAGAATAAGACACATATTAGACAACACACGGACACCAGATGGAATACAAACGAAGGAACAACTAACTGTAAGAAAGAAGCATTTAGAAGAAATGATTAAGAATATCTCTGATTAATTTATTTTTCTAAATAATTAATATACTATGATTAAATCAATTAGTAGATTGAATACAGTAGGACCGGTCAGAGTAGGGTCATTGAAATCACAACTACATTTGAGACCTTCTTATGATGAATTATTGAAAGAAACGTTGGTAGGAGATGAGAACCGTCCATCAATTGAAAATGTGATAGACAGAAAAGCGACAAGATACAGATTAAACCAATACGGTAGTCAGTTTGATAATAAGGAAGCCTTAGACATTCAAAAGAAACAAGAACTAGACCGGAGAGGAGAAGTTATGAAAGGAGCAATGTCGGACTCTGACAGAGTAAGAGATAAACTTAATGACGAGTTGAAACTTGCTGACACACTGAAACAACACCAGTCTTTCATTCAAGAAGGACTAACGGAAGCACAGAAACAGAAAGAAGAACTTGCTGAAAGAATGAGACTTTGGAGACAACAACACGAAGAAATGGCAAGCGCTGTATCGAAGAGTTCATATCCTGCCGGTGTAGAAGTTCATTCAATGGTGTCCGCTGATGAAATGCCAGAATTAGAACCATTAGAGGAAGGCGAAGAAGAAGATGAACGAGAAGACGACCCAGTTGTTGAAGTAGAACCAAAAGCAGAAGACGCTTATGGCTACAACGAGTTTAAGAAAAGAGCGTCTGAATTAACACCTGCTTATCTTGCAAGCAGACCAGAAGAGATGAAAGATGTCATGGACAAACTGAAAGGATTTAAAAAGATTAAAGACAGTGTTCATGAAGAATTCACTGAGTTATATAATGCTTTAATTAATAGCGATGGTGATTTTATCAAGAAGGAACACAGATTGAAATTAGTAAGGTTTTACAATGATAAAGTGTATTACACAGTTTTCCACCCACGACCTAAGGAAAAAGAAGATAGACCAACCGTGATGGATGGTTCAGTTAAAGAAATACCCGCGGAAGTTTAATAAAATATATAATATTTAATATGACTGTTAAATATTATGGATTACGCCGACGTCCTACTTTTGAAGAAATGCTAAAGGAAGCGATGACGCACAGATTAAAAATTGAAATCATCCCCGAAAGACAGGTAATTGACTTGTCAATCAACAATATAGATTTTGACGATTTTGACCTTTCAAAATACGATAGGAGACTACGGTTGAATGTTAAGGTTCAAACTGATGAACAAGTTCTTCATCATGAATTGTTCCCTGATATGTTTGATGAAGTAGCGCCAACATCACAGTTTTATGAAAACAACGAAGCAGACGTACAAACAACACGATATATAGCAAAAGATTTTACTGATGAAATTTATAGTAATGCAATTTCAGGTAGGACTGAAGAAAAGAAAAAGTCAGATGAACCAACCGATGTAAAAGATACTGATTTAAAACAGACTGATGAAAAGCAGGAAGATTTACAAAGTCTTCATTTAACGTCATCATCGTCAGCATCAACCGTGAAAGAGGAAGAGAAGAAAGAGGAAAGCCGAGAAATAAAGTCGTTAAGAAACATATTTTTAGGTGGAGAAGACAAGAGCGTATTTGAACTATTCAATCGTGATGACAAGAAGACATCCACACCATCAGAACAATCAAGGGAACAGGAAGAAGAACATCCAAGGGCATCATTCTGGTCAAGACGACAGGTAGAAGCAATAAGCAGAAGCCACTCACCAGAAGAAAGAGCAAGAGATAATCAAATGAACAGAAGACAATTAGAAACAAGAAGCAGGAGCAACTCACCCCAAGAAATAGCAAGAGGTAGTGAATGGACGAGGGAACAAATGGAAACAAGAAGCAGGAGTAGAAGCCCAAAAAGCACAAATACAAAAAGTAGCCGAGGCAAGAAGAAAAAATAAAAACTACTTAAAGACAAAACGCCCTAATATAGTAAAATGACAGGAATTTTTATTAACGGTAATAGTAAACAGAGAATAACGAATGACGAATTTGATATGATGGTTGAACTGATGAAAGCAGAAAACGACTTAGTCTTACAGATGATAAGCGAACAGAAACAGACTTCGAGCGATGACAGTGAGCAACCCGTGAGGTGGAGGGACGACCAGAAGAACTACCACCAGAATTACTACAACAATAACCTAAAACAGTCTTACACTTGTGAGGACTGCGGAAGGACGATATCAAGCAAATCAAATTTATCTAAACACAAGAAATCTAAAATTTGTTTGCAAGCTTCGCGACAATGCGCATTATGAAAAAATAATAATCATTCATCTTATTAAAAACACTTAATGAGATTAATGCGTTCATTCTCAACCCGAAACCCATTTTCTCCAACACTGACCCCCTACCCGAAAAACTACTTAAAGAGAAAATACCTTATATTATATAGAGTATAGTATTATGGTTTCCACGACAGAAGGAAAAATTATAGATTTCATTTTAAACAGCCAACAAGGCGAACTAATACAAAAAGAAGGGAGGCAAACACAAAAACTCAAAATAGGCGATAAGACCTACAGATATGATAAGAACAAACCAGTTTCAAACGTATTGAACACGAAACTCAAGGAAGTGGCGAGGAGTGAAGGATATAGAAAGCATGGCCTTTTAATGAAAGGTGCTAATTATCTAAAACTAACGAGAGGCAGACCCTTACAGGATTATGTCAAGCGATTCAAGTCCAAAATCACAGACGAGCAACAAGCGTTCAAGGGATACGCCAACACCTACTCGGTAAGTGATATAAGATTAAAGGGGTTGAAAGGTTTATCCTACTTAAAATACCAGAAGCAACGACTGGCCGAATTCCTGAACAGAAACCCGAACATGAAAATAATCGTGGAAACCGATTTATCATTCAAAAATCCCGACAACGAACTTATTCAAAGGCGGTTAAGAAGCAGAAGATACAATATTCATAATCCGACGAGTTGAACACCGTCTTAAACAACATTGGGCATGACATTGAGACACAAATTGAAATAACCGAATACATTCAGTCGGGATTGGTTCTTGGTCAAGTTGAAAAGTTAGTCATCAGTTATGATAGGTACAATCCTACCCGTGGTTCATCCTTTATTCCATTGCCCGACTGGGTGGCAAACAAAAAGGCTTGTATTAACATTAAAAATGAGGACGACTTATGTTTTAAATATTCCGTTCAATGTGGATTTTATGAGTTATTCAAAAAAGACCATCCCTGCGAGATGTATCATTATAAGAAATATGTAGATGACAAATTTATCAAATGGGATAATATTGACTTTCCAGTAGGTAATGATGAGATTGAACTATTTGAAGAACAGAACAAACACATATCGGTCAATGTTTATTACATAAACCCCGATACGAATAGTAAAACTATTTTATTATACAAAAGAAGCAACAACCCACAAGCACAACACAAAATCGATTTGATTAAATTGACTGATGATGTTAAATCCCATTACGCTTATATCAAAAATTATGATAAGTTAATGAGTAGTCAGACTAACAAGATGAAGGCGAAGAAGTATCACTGTAGAACCTGCTCACATGGTTTCAAGACCGAAGAACTTGTTAAAGAAACACGAAGAACAAGGATGTCTAGCAGTTGAGGGTCAAAAAATAGAAATGCCAGAAGCAGGTGAAACAATAGTATTCAAAAACCATTTCAAGAAACTTAAAGCTCCATTCGTAATCTATGCCGACTTTGAATGTTTAACTGTGCCAATTGATGTTAAAAGCAAATCGGCAAAAGCTAAAACTACATCATATCAAAATCATCGTCCGTGTGGTTTTATGATTAATGTAGTCAATGCTATAACCGGAAGTAGTGAGCCTTACTTATATAGAGGTCAGGATTGTATGGATAAATTTGTTGAGAAAATCAATAAAGTCAGAGAGGAAGTTTTGGAGGAAAATGAAGGAGGACAAAGACCGTATTGAAACCGAGAAGGACTGGGAGGACTTCAATAATGCCACTAACTGCTTCATTTGTGGAAACAAATTTGAGGAAGGAGAAAAGAAGTGTTGGGACCATTGCCACTTTACGGGGCAGTATAGAGGATGCGCCCACGAGGACTGCAATCTACGATTTAGTATGAGATATTATAAAATCCCTGTGTTTCTTCATAACCTTAAAAACTATGATGCCCACTTAATCATCAACAAGGCTCACGAACTGAACAAGAATTCTAAAATAGAATGTATCGCTCAGAACAGCGAAAAGTTTATAACCTTTGGTTTTAAAAATCTTTGTTTCAAGGACAGTTTCAGTTTCTTATCGTCTTCGTTGGATAAGTTGGTCAGGTTGAGTAAATATGAGGATGATAAAAAGCGTGAGAATTGGAAGAACAATTTCAGATACAGCGTTAGAAACCCGTATGTTAAAACCGATGAAGATTTGGATTTATTGACTGATAAGGGTATTTATCCCTATGACTACTTTGATGATTTTGAAAGATTTAAGGAAAGGGCTTTACCACCGAAAGAAGCGTTTTACAGTAAATTGAGTGAGGAACATGTAAGTGATAAAGATTATGAAAGGGCACTGAAAGTATGGAAGCACTTCGGGATTAGAACACTCGGGCAGTATCACGACTTGTATTTAAGAACTGATGTTTTACTACTGACCGATGTATTTGAAAACTTTAGAGACTTGTGTATGGAATACTACGGTTTAGACCCCGCTCATTATTATACGTTGCCAAATTTCGCATGGGACGCGATGCTTCTAAAAACTGGTGTTGAAATAGAACAATTGCATGACCAAGAAATGTTTGAGATGGTTGAAAAGGGAATGAGAGGTGGTATGTGTCAGGTAAGTCATAAATTAGCGGTGGCAAATAATAAGTATATGGAGGAAGCATATGATGAGAACAAGCCATCAAATTATATTAGCTACTTGGATGCTAATAACTTGTATGGTTTAGCAATGTCCCAGAAATTACCGCTAAAAAATATCAAGTGGGCAAAGAAAACGCCCAGTGTTGAAAAATGGAATGAAAACGATGAGTTCGGTTATATTATGGAAGTTGATTTGGAATATCCCGAAACATTGCACGACTTCCACTCTGACTATCCACTAGCGCCTGAAATAATGAATGTAAATGTGAATATGCTTTCCGATTATCAAAAGCAAGTCTACAAAATATATTATGATGGTAAAAATCCCAAGGATGAGAAAACAAGTAAGTTAATATTAAATCTAAAGGATAAAGAAAAATATGTGGTTCATATCAAGACTTTACAGTATTATTTGAAAATGGGAATGAAAATGACAAAAGTCCATAGGATAATAAAATTTCAACAGAGGGCATGGTTGAAACCGTGGATTGATTTTAACACTGGTAAAAGGAAAGAAGCCAAAAGCGATTTTGAGAAAGATTTATTCAAATTAATGAATAATTCTGTGTATGGAAAAACTATGGAAGACAAACGAAATCATATGGACTTTGAATTAGTTGATAATGAAGTTAGATACGAAAAATGTGTTAATAATCCAACATTCAAAAATAGATTTATTATTAATGAAAACCTTGTAGGAGTTGAAAAAACTAAAGCGAAGCTGAAACTGGACAAACCGATTTTCTTAGGAATGACAATCCTTGACATCAGTAAATTACATATGTATCAGTTCTACTATGATGTTCTTAAGAAGAAATACAATGAAAACATCAAACTGGTTTATACTGATACTGACAGTTATGTAATTCAAACATTCACTGAGGACATCTACAAGGACTTCAAAGAATTAAACCAATATATGGACTTTAGCGATTATCCACCTGAACACCCCTGCCATGACAAAACAAATAAGAAAAAACTCGGTTATTTCAAGGATGAGTGCAACGGTCAAACAATAACACAATTCATAGGGTTAAAGCCCAAATCGTATGCTTTTACAATACACGGTGAAGAAGAAGAACAAAAGAAATCAAAAGGTGTAGTGAAACACAAGGTGAAGAAAGAACTGACTTACCAAAACTACCACGAAGCATTATTTCAAAACAAAAAGCATGAAATAACATATAATTTTATTCGTAGTCGCAACCATCAATTATTTTCAATGTCTCAAGTCAAGCAATCACTCAGTAATTATGAAAATAAAAGGTTTTACATTGATGCTTTCAATTCACTGCCTTATGGACATTATAAACTGCGTTAAAGAAAAGATAACTAAGGTTATTAATGGATAGCAGTAAATATAAAAACGCAAAGATTTACAAAATAACAGATGTTGGTTATAATAAGTGCTACATCGGAAGCACCTGTGAAAGCTTGAGCCAAAGAATGGCAAGACATAGACAAAATTATAACAAGGCAGAACAATGGAATAATAAAACAAACTGTCGTTTGTTGTTTGATGAATATGGAATGGACAACTGTAAGATTGAATTATTAGAAGACTACCCATGTGAAAACAGAGAACAGTTAATGAAAAGAGAAGGTTATTACATTCAAAATAATGATTGTGTGAATAGATGTGTGGTAGGTAGAACAATTAATGAGTGGAAGGAAGACAATAAGGAACACTATCAAAATATGAGGAAGGAATACGCAGAAAACAACAAAGAACATATATGTAATAAAAGTAGGGAGCACTACCACCAAAACAAAGAAACAATATTGGAAAAACGAAAAGAACCTATTGAATGTGAATGTGGTGGTGTTTTCAGGAAATGTGATATAAGAAGACACGAGAGAACTGAAAAACATCAACGATATGTATGTGAAAATATTAATATCTAAATAGTTCTAATAATATATGCACTTATTAGAACTATTTAGTGGTACTTCTTCAGTTGGTAAAGTAGCAAAGTCGCTCGGTTATAATGTTATATCATTGGATTTGAAAACGGTGGGTAAACTCCCCAATTAAGGGGGGCGAACTCCCCAATTAAGGGGGGCGAACTCCCCAATTAAGGGGGGCGAACTCCCCAATTAAGGGGGGCGAACTCCCCAATTAAGGGGGGCGAACTCCCCAATTAAGGGGGGCGAACTCCCCAATTAAGGGGGGGCGAACTCCCCAATTAAGGGGAGAACTCCCCAATTAAGGGGAGGAATGGCTCAAGTAACAAGGTCTGGCTCACACAACACAGTCAGGCTCACACAACACAGTCAGGCTCACACAGCAAGGTTTGGCTCACACAGTAAGGTCTGGCTCGCACAGCAAGGTCTGGCTCACACAGACATTTAAATTAAACCTGAAACCCAGACCAGCTGACCAGCAACCCCCTAGTCAAAACTACTTAAAGAAAAAATAGCATAACATATTAAGAGAAAAATGAACTATGATGAAATCAACAGTTATATTAATAAGAAATGCTATGATTGTTGCCACTTCAAAAAAGAAAATATGGAATTATACAAATTGAATTTACCTAATGGAATAGTAAATAATATTACTGATTATGCTCTGAGTGAAGAAGATGTATGTAGAACTTGTAGAAGATGGAGACGATATCAAAATATGATAGAAAATTTTTGGAGATTAAAAAAATAGATGAAAGAAATGTTGAAGATGACATTTTGATATTTTTAACTGTGTATGAAATACCACCTCATAGTTATGTTAGAGCATTTCTCAAAATCAGTAAGAAAATATGACATGATTGATGATATATTATGGATGTTGGGTTATAGTCAAGAGAAAGGAGAAGATGTTAAAGAAAATATCAAATTATTTATTGAAAGTAAAAAGTTTAATGTTCAAAATACAGTGAGAGATATTAATATTATTTTTAAAATGGTGTATGAAAGAAGTAAGACAAATCAATTAAATTATTATCCTGTATTGGGATTATAATCATACTATAATAATAACATGTAAAATCTTATATGTTATAATTATACTGAACGTTTAACCTATAAATGAAAATTAATGAGAAACATACTAACAAAACAAATGCACCGCCAACACCCCAGAACTTGATAACTACTAAAAGGGCTACCTCTTTCAAATGAAAAAATGTTTGCCCCTAGCCCAACAATGAACAAGGCGACAATTTACCCAAATGATTACCTTAACGAAAACGATAAATAAGCTCCCTAAAAACCCTCTTTTCAAAACGAATAAGGGGGAACATAGATTTGAGATGAACATAAAAACCATAACAGGCAACCCTCAACAGACTTCCCCCCAGGCCCCCTACTTCTTCTATTTTTTAGGGGGGGGAGGGGGGGGGAGGGTCGGCGGACTGAGCCGGAGGCTCTTATATATATATATATATATATATAAAGTTTATATATATATATATATATGTATTCACTTCCCGAGTGGGTTGGCCAAACAAATCCGAAGATGTTCTTCCCATTTCAACGGGCGTCTCAAAACGTATGAAGTTCAGGAGCTCGGGGAGTGAGTATACGGGCGTGTCTTAAAATAGGGGACCCCAAATTGGTGGTGGTCCTTGGTTTCCCTTTCAACCCAAAAAAAGGGGGACCAACTCCAAAAAAGACCCACCCATGTTAGCCAAAATTACTTGCTTCCCCAGGACATCGTAGACATCTGGGCTTGTCCCCTGGTTTGGGCGAAATTTGTTGAGCTTTTGTTGCCCGGCTCGCCCCTTTATGGATAGACCCAGGTTCCTCTTAGTTCCCATCCTCAAAAAAGCCACGCCCAGGAAGTTTCGACGTTTTTTCCCTCGCTGCCTGACCCCTCCCAACCTCCCAACCCCCCGGCGCGAGGAAAGAACGACTCGCGCCGGCTCCAGGCACGCATAGCCGGCCAGCGCCAGGGTGAGGCCGCCGCAAAGTAGGGAGCACCTGAGCTTTGGGATGTGGGTCTTGGGGGAACCACGTAGTGTTCCAGCAACCACATGGTTGTGCGTCTCTTTTTGAACAAGCCGTCTTTTGGTTCAAACGAGAAACCCCAAGGACGCAGAGCCGAGGGGTTTGGGCCCAGTTTGGGCTGGAGGTTTTGGCCTGCGCATATCTTTTGGGTACGAAAAAGGCCTAAATAGCTACAAGTGAGAGGTTGGGGGGGGGGACTTTAACACCAAACCTGCTCATAGGAGTATATAATAGAGGTTCGGCTTGGTGGCTTCAAGAGTTAACACACCCTGGCCGGCGAGTCTTTGCCCAAACCTCAAAGCTCGAAAAGTTGGGTGTGTCGTTTTCTAGGGGACCCTCAAAATGGCAACGGTGTCCTTTTATTGTCCCTTTAAAACCCCAAAAAATATTGCACCAGCATAGACCCCGGATAGCAGCGCTTGCGCACCAGCACCTCCAAGAGCCCCCCCCCCCCCGAAGAACGCCCCAAGCAAAACCCGGCCGTCAATGGAGCAAACATGCACCCGCACCATCACCCTGAAGAGCACCCCAAACAGCCCCCGCCAAGACACCCAGCCGTCAATCTTGCGAAAATCAACCAGCACCCCAAACAGAATCTCAAACCACCACCTAAGCTGCATGCCCCCTTGCACCCTACCGTCAAGATGCAAACATGCGCCTGCTCCGTCACCTGCACGCCCGATAGCACCCGAGCGTCAATGTCGCGCAAATGCGCCCGCGCGCGAGAGCACCGTCACCAGCACCTCAAACAGCTCCCCACAAACTGCGTCCCACAGCACCATCAGAGCACCCCAAACTGCATTCCCCCCTGCGGTTACCGTCAAGATGCAAAATGCGCGCGCACCGTCACCCCCAAAACAGCACCTGCACAAGCACCCCAAACTGCATGCCCCCTAGCACCCCACCGCCAATCTTGAAAAGATGCGCCCGCACTGCCATCAGCACCTCAAACGCCCCAATCAACACCTACACCAGCACCCCAAACTGCACGCCCCCTAGCACCAGCCCATCAATCTCGCAAATCACTTTCCCCTCTTTTTAGAAGTTAGAACCCCTATAGCTTTCAGCTATCTGGGGAAAACGCGCCCCCCAAAAAAAACAGGCCCAATTGGCTTGTCTTCCTTAAATTGTTCTAGCAGGACCCAAATGTTCGGATCCATGACAACCACTTCCATTTCGTTCCCCGAGACAACCCGTTTGGACCGGGAAGTTGCGAATGTTGGCCGACGAGGATGGGCATGACACAAAGGGGCTATTTCCCTAAAGAACAACCTACAGATGTACCTTGGTGCGATAGGTAGGGAATGACCTTCCGGGTGTTGGGAATGAACCTAGGATCCCCTTAAAGCAAACCAAAGGAAAACGGCTTATAGGAAATGGTTTATAGGGAATGATGTACGCTTCTGCCCAAGCCAACGTAAAGGATAGAAACCTCGGTCACGCGAATTTACGATTTGTGGGCGGGAGTCCAGCCAGGTTTTGGCTGAAGCTCAAAAGGGGTGTGTGATCTTTAAGGGGAAGCCTTGCAAGGGCTTGCATATATATATATATATATATACTGGAGTGGCAATTCACTGGTCCCGAAAAATATAAAGGGGTGTGGCTATATTTTGGGGCTTGCGCGCCCACTCCAGCGCCGGCCCTGGCCGCAGCACGTGTTTTGCTCGCGCTGCTGGCGCGACAGGATCATCAACGGGCCACGCCTGGGCGAGCAAGGTCGGAGATAGAAGCTGCTCTGCGGGAAAATGCGCTCACAACGAATGCTCTCTGAGCGCATTTTTTGTTTTCCCCGGTGCTCCCCTGCAGCACTCGTGCTGCAAACAGCTGGAACCGCTGGAGCAGCTTGCATTTGCCCGCTCAATGGCTCCAGCTGTGAAACCCAAATGCTCTACATGCTGACGTTGTGAGCAACGCCTCACGATGACCAAGCAGTCTCTCACCACTTACTCTTCTTTGGGTTTGGGTCGCAAGCAGCCAAGATGACAGCCCTCCATTCTCCAGCTCTCCATAGTCGAGCTTGCCACAGGCGGGCGGCTTTGGATGAATGCCGATCGGTGATGCAGCTGCTGCTGATCTCCGGCCAAGCTTGGCACCGTTGCCGCTGAGCGCTGCGTGGTCCAATGGCCTCATCAGCACTTTTGCCGCAGTGCATTCACACATCACGCACCCGCATGCCCACAAGTCAACGGCTGGAGCCAAGTGTGCCTGAACTTCCTTTTCCGATGCATCCCACAGTTCTGGGGGTCGGTAAGGAAAAGTGCCGTATTCTGAGAAGCGGGGAGACGAGACACCATTCTCGCGCCCCATGTACTTGGCCATGCCAAAGTCAGCAATCTTCAGCTGGCAGCAGTCCTTGCTCCACCAGGGCGCCGTCAGAGAGCGTCAGGACTGCAAGGGGCTTCTTTGGCTAACCACTCATGTTTGCTGGCTGAAAGCACAAGATAGTTACTTCAGAGCGAGAACCTTTCAATACTACCACTTCACATCTATGACAAAACGTGATTTGAACATGCCTCGCCTGCGCAGATCTCCGCGGCACTCTGCGGGGTCTTGACCCCTGCAGGAATGTTGCTGGATGTGATCAAGTTGAATCCAGCCATGGCCCAGCTGAAGCTGCGCCCCGTGTCATAGCGCATGCGAAACACCGGGGGCGCTTGTGGCAGCGCGATGGCATACTTCTGGAGCAATGCCTGGGCGTTCAGGCGGCAGTTTTCTCCCAGCATGGCTGCGAGCGCCTCAGCGACTAGCTGCAGGTGGTCCTGGCTGTCCTGCCCCACAGTTGCTGAAGCCTCCGTTGCAGCTGAAGGGGCCGCTGGGACCGCCCCGTGGTGTCCAAGCTCTCAGTAGCTTGGTTCAAGGCTTCTCTGACACTGCCGGCATCAGATGACTCAGCCATGGCGCCCTGACTGCAAAAGAAATGAAGGAAGGGGGCGCAAAAAGATCGAGCACTGATAAGCCAAGGCATGCCTTTCACTGACTGACAACAGAATCCAGGATCTTAGCTGGCCAAGCCATGACGGGTTGCGTGACCCAACAAAGAAGGCGTACGGGCCGCCCGCCTCAAACTGCTTCTTCGCAAAGGCTACTTCTGGAGGAAGGGGCGCGGCATCTTCGCCTACAGCATTGGGCGGCTAAGTGGGGATGAAGATGTTGCAAGACCGCACCCTTCACCCTTCACCGTGCTGCTCAAACCCTTCGGGGCACAACAATTGGCAGGCTGACCAGCCAAGGGTCTGGCGCTGCGTGCAAAGATCTCGTGGTGGATGTGCTTGCTGAAGCCAGACGGGCTGGGCTGGCTGGGCAACTGGATGCAGGGAGGCAGAAACCTAGAAAAATAAAAAATGTGCGAAATGCCATTCTAGTAGATATATATATATACACATGCATATATATGTATACATATATATATATATACTAGGTATCAGGTCGCAAGGATGCGAACTGACCACCGCCTTGAAAGGTGTTGGTCGTGGTGCTTCTCGCCCAAAGAAACCACCCTCCAAGAGCAAGGTCACCCCACAATAGCCCAAAAAGCGATGCTTGAAATGGCTCAACATAAAGTAAAGCTTTGCTTTTTCAGGGAGGGAAACCAAAGGAAAGCCAAAGGGAAACCGAGGGGAAACACTGGAAAAACCTCCAACGAAACCGAAAGGACAACCAAAGGAAACCCAATTGAAACCCAAAGGAAAACCGAAGAACGACAAAACCAAAGTTGAAACCAAGATTCGCTTAAAGGGAAACCAAAGCAAAACCCATAAGTTCTTCTCCGTTTGTCTCAACCCTCGACTCATGGAACCTGACCCTGGGCCTCCGCGCCGCGCATTGCAGCGCACCGCCCTCGTGGAGCGCCGTGATACGTTTCTCACCCTCCCGGCTTAGTTTGCCTTATCTGGGTCCCTGATCAATGGACGCAATTACTCCCCTGCAAGTGAACATGGAACCCCAAATCGAGCTGCTTCTTTTCACGGGGATTTGAACCAGATGGCAAAACTGATTTGTTGACTGTCCCCAATGTATCCTTTGAGGGACCCTATCAAACCAGGCCGGAAAGAAGCCTCAGGTTTGAGAGCTGTGCGAGAGGCTCCATCCATTTCCCAGACAAAGAAAATCTGCCAGGAACTTGGCAAAGAACATTCCAAAAGCCCGATGGCAGTTGTACTCTATACCGAAGAAATTGCAAATAATCAGGTCGTTCCGTGGGGCAAATACATTGGGTCGTTCCATGAGGTCCAGCCTACCCACGAGCAAGCTATGCAGTGAGTCAATCCCACATGCGGGGAGATCCAAAAAAGGTGCCTCAAAAAAGGACATCCATATGGCGAGGACGAAACAGACCAAGACCCGAAAACAAACAAACAATGGCGGACACGTTTCGTCCGCTGAGCTCGGTCAAAGCAACGGGCAACGGGGCCCCTTTGGTCATGGGTCAACAAACAAACGAAGCCAACGCAAACAGGCCAAACCAAGCCAAACCTATCCTAACCTACCCTAACCTAACCTAGCAAACAAGCGAAAATGAAAGCATGCACAGAAAAACAACTCAGCAAAAAGGCAAGTAAGCAAGCAAACAAACTAAACACAACAAACAACAAAACAAACAAAACAAAGAGACCAGAGAGAACAAAGACTACAACGATAACAAAGAGAAACAGAAAACAAGGAGGAACGAAGGAGGAAGGAAGGAAGGAAGGAAGGAAGGAAGGAAGGAAGGAAGGAAGGAAGGAAGGAAGGAAGGAAGGAAGGTAGGAAGGAAGGAAGGAATGAAGGAAGGAAGGAAGGAAGGAATGAAGGAAAGAAATACAGAAAGAAAGAACGAAAGAACGACAGAAAGAAAGCAAGAACGAACGATGAACAGGCAGGCCAAAAGAAACACAACAACACACGCACTCGCACACACACACATACACACATACACACATACACACCTACACACATACACACCTGCACACATACACACATGCACACAGACACACAGACACACAGACACACAGACACACATACAAACATACACACAGACACACACACACAGACACACAGACACGCAGACACACACACACACACACACACACGCACACACACAGACACACAGACACACAGACACACAGACACACAGACACACACACACACAGACACACACACACAAACACACACACACACCCACACGCACACGCACACACGCACACACGCACACACGCACACACACACACACACACGCACGCACGCACGCACACACGCACACACAGACACACAGACACACAGACACACAGACACACAGACACACAGACACACAGACACACAGACACACAGACACACAGACACACAGACACACAGACACACAGACACACAGACACACACCCACACAGACACACAGACACACAGACACACAGACACACAGACACACAGACACACACACACACACACCCGCACGCACGCACGCACGCACGCCCGCGCGCACGCACGCACGCACGCACGCACGCACGCACGCACGCACGCACGCACGCACGCACACCCACACACACACACACACCCACGCACGCACGCACGCACTCACGCACGCACGCACACACACACACACACCAGACAGACACACACACACACACACACACACCCTGGGGTTCAACCCCCTTTAAAACAAAGGGGGTTAGGACTCGACCTTTGTTTTGCTTTGCTCGACCTTTGTTTGTATAGGGGCTTGGTGTAAAGCCTCGTTTAAGCAACATGGCCATATGGACATGGCCCTTTGGACTAAGATATTAGATAATACGCTGATCAGTTGTGAAGTTGAACCATGGAGTCGTTTGTTCAGCAGCTCAGCCAGCAATGACGGCTGAGACAGATCATGTGAATTTGCTGGGGGCCAAGCATCCCAGCGTGACATAATCGTGATGTTTAGAATTTGTATGATTGACATTGATGAAGCGTGCCAGCTTTCCAGCTTTAAAAGCTACAGGATGCAACGTTGGTACACAGCGTGGTTTTCTATGATATATGGGTGTCGGAGGCGCCCTATGGCTGGAGGCACGCAGGACTTTCTGAGCTAAACAGTTTCCTTCGCCGGGAGCACGATTCTGGTGCTCATCTCACGCTACATTTCGTTCCGATGGCTGCGATGATTAGATTGCTGATCGTGCTTGCTAGCTGCGTTGACTGTGCGTGTAATTCATGACAATTGGATCTAGAGAGCTCCTGCTTGCTGTTGATGCCCCATGTAGCCAGAAGGCATCAGAAGGCCAAGTGTGCGTGCGCAGGCTGGGTGACCCTCAATTAGTTGGCTATGCGGCCCGCCCGTGAATTTGCATTTGACTATTCTTTATGAACATGATCATATGAGCAGCGTCCCTAGTGCTATGCCATGCAAGTTCGTGTGCCCAGCCAGCTTGCAGCGCTGCATTATAGGAAGCTCGCGCGTGATGAGCGTGTCGCTATCATATTTGCCGTACGCAATCGGCATGCCAGTACTCCAAGAGTATGGTACCATGAAACTACCGTGAAACTACCGTGAAATTGCCGTGAAACTACCGTGAACTTAGCGTGAACCCCCTTTATTCTGCGTGAACCCCCTTTGTTTTGCGTGAACCACGCACACCCCAAAACCGATGTTTTCCCGTGATACCTGAGCTCGTGAGTCAACCCGTCCGCCCTGAGTGGTTCGTCCGCCCAAAGGTACATGCCACTTGGATTCATGAATGAAACTTTCGAAGTCTATATAGAATTGATTGTCTTGCTTGACAAGAACCTCTAATATGCCCTTTGGCAGTTTGCCCATGATGTTTTTTTTTCACCAGCTCGACCGGATCCGGACCCACAGCAACTTGTCTCCAATGTTTGGCTGAGCTCACCTAGTATTTGCAGCAGTGCATCTTACTGAATTGAGTTCTTGGTAGTCAACAGTGCCTTGCAGGGAAAACCCCAAGAATGACTCATTGCTTTTTGGATTAAGATGCAATGTTCTGGACGAAACGCTGCTTCGTTCAATTAGCGCACAGGTTTTTTTCTGAATCGCGCCCGCAGTGTTGCCCAGATATATTTGTTGATTCTTCATGGGTTGGGCACACAAGGTGTCCACAAACCTGCTCATCCGACTCGCTGGAAATTCTTCGAACTCGCAAACTCTGGCTACTTTGTAGGCTGTTTGATTGCACCGCGTCGCTAGTGTTTTGTGCTAGTAGCAGTTGATAGCTTTGCAGGCTATTATCCACCAAGCTAAAGATCAAAAAGCACCTAGACTCAATCAATAGGGAACCGATGTCAATTGCTCTACCTGCGCAAGGCTGAATGCGTCAGCTGAAAGACGGTTGGCGTGAACTCGCCGAGTGTAAAGAATCATAGTTGAACTAATTCCCGATTGATGCATCCATTTATTGGTGCCAACCTGAGTGACCCTAAAAATAATCCTCCTCACTGCCTCGACGGTAAAAAGAAAAGGGGTTAATAGAACCGCCTTTGTTTAAAAGGGGGTTTGAATGTCAGGGCACACACACACACACCACACACACACACACACACGCGCACACGCACGCACGCACGCACGCACGCACGCACGCACGCACGCACGCACGCACGCACGCACGCACACACCACACACACACCAACACACACACACACACACACACACACACACACACACACACACACACACACACACACACACACGCACACACGCACACACGCACGCACACACACACACACACACACACACCACACACACACACACACACACACACACACACACACACACACACACACACACACACACACGCACGCACGCACGCACGCACGCACGCACGCACGCACGCACGCACGCACGCACGCACGCACGCACGCACGCACGCACGCACGCACGCACGCACGCACGCACGCACGCACGCACGCACGCACGCACGCACGCACGCACGCACGCACGCACGCACGCGCGCGCGCACGCACGCACGCACGCACGCACGCACGCACGCACAACAAACTCAAACAGGCAGCCATTTGGCTAGTAGGACCCTCGACAACAGGTCTCGCCTTAGTTGTCCCACGTGTCAAAGTGGGGAATCCCAGTCAGTTTTCAAGGAACCAACCCCAAGACATCAAATATAGTTTTGAGGGGCAGATGTTTCAGGAAATCTGCGACCACATTCAAAATGACTAAACCCCCAAAAGCAGCTTTTGGACCCACCCTCTAACCCACAAACGTGGCTTGCCTTTTGCAAAAACCAGCTTTTTGTAGAAAGGGAGCCTGTGCACAGAAGTCTGCGCTATGGTCAAAACTCCCATAGGAACTCTTGTGGCGCTTGTCTACTTTTCCCCTGCGGTCCATGGCCGCCGCTCGAACCCCCACAAAAGTCTCACCCTGGCGCAATGTTTCTTTGTGGGAGGGTAATTGTCACCAAATCTCAACATCGTCTTAGGAGGCCAAAGGAATAGAATCCCAGGCAAGGCCCAAATCTCCGGCCTCGGGGCCTCACTGTGACTCGCCTGAAGGCTGAACACCCGCGCAAAAGGCGTTCAAGAGGAGATTCATCCAAGCATGATGTGTCTTGTTGGGGTTCCATGTGATACCTCCAAAATCCCTCGCTCTGAAATGCCTTTGTAGGGGGGAGAGATGTCTTCGCGCTACGCGTGGAATTCGGATGGGTCGAAAGCAATGCAGAGCACAGCCACGATACACGGGATTCATCCTTCACCAGGTGATGGTTGCGTGACATGTAAAAATCAATGGCAGGACTTGCCCTTCTCAAGTGGCCACAATTGGGTCGAATTGCCTTGATGTGCCCAGATCGTGGCAAGAACCCTGAAGGGGTCCATGTGCATTTGCCCGAGACCATGGGCCCCCTGCGGATCAAAACATATCTAGGGACTGATCTGTTCAAAATGACAGGGGACGATTCCTAGTATGACACACACACACAGCCCTTTCAAAAGAATGGCCGTCGTTTGGTTGATTCAAAGAACTGTGTCACCCGATATTGTGGTAACAAAGGACCCTATCTGAAGTGTGCCTCTTTCATGACCGTCCAAAGGATCGTACCCACCTTGTTCTTGGCACTTCAGCTCGCTGCATCTCGCTGTGTGCCAAAACTATCAATGATGACTCAAGAAGCCTGGCCGTGCTGTCCTCATGGCTCTTCTGCAACCATCACAGTCCAGCCCTGAGAGTTCTCCATCTCAGAAAGCCGGCTGTTCTGAGAGTCCACCCTTCGCTCCAGCTCAGGCAAGGACATGGCTGAGAAAGCCGAGAGCTGAGGCACTGAGCCGGTACTGAGCTAGCTGAGCCAATATACAAGAATATAAAACCAATACTAAACCAATTCTAAACAGTACTGATCCTGCTCAAAGGAACACGAAACCAATGCTAAACCAACTATACCTAAACTTGCCTTGCCTACCTGCCTTACCTACCTTGCCTTACCTACCTACCTTACTTACCTACCTTACCTACCCCTACCTTGCCTTCCTTGGCCAGCACTACAGCAGCACAAAGCAATACAAAACCAATACTAAACCTATACTAGACAATACTAAGCCGATACTAAACGTAGGAAAGGCTGATCTGAGCCCCAAACGGATTTCTCTATTGAGGCTTCATGCTCTTTCTGTTTTTTTCTTTTTTTTGGGGGGGGCCTTGTTCATCAGGTACCCACATGATCAAAGGAAGTGACATGATCCTTCCTGTACTAGCGAAGTGGGGTTCCCGATTCCCATCCCTTGCGTTACTTTGTCGCCGGGAAAAGTGGCACAGCCGAACTTTCCACAACTCTCCTGCCCTCTCTCCGACTCTGCCCCACTCTCGCCTGCGCCATGCCACATCGCGCGATGCGCGACGCGGACGCGCGTCCGCATGCGAATCGCGGGTGGTGCGTCGCCCAGGTTACCACCCTGAGGGTTGGTCTCGTAGGGAAGCCCTGTATGGATGGCTTCCTATTGATGTCCCGTTTAAAACCAACCCAACAAAAGGTCCTTAACAAAAAAACAACTCTTGTGCGCGTGTGCGTTTGAAGGGTACCGCTTTGGGAGCTCGCCCCATTTTGGCGCATACCCGCATGCCACCGCATGTCTGTGTGTGTGTGTGTGTGCTGGTTTAAGACGCCGATTTCAGATCAGTTGGATGAAACCCCGATTGGCTTTGCAGAAGTTGGTAGACCATTCTGCCCCAGTCACCAATTCTATACTTGCATCGGGTTGGCTATTTGAACAAAGTATACTTGCATTTGTTAGTTGAATTACAAAACACCAATATCAAACAAACCTGATGGTTATTCAAGTTGAATATTGTTGTTTGTTTGTTTGTTGAACTACAATAAAACAATTGCTTGTTGAATAATCAAACAGATGGTTTGTTTTTTAAACAAAGCCCAATGGTTTTTGGACCTTCTTACGGCTTGCTCGCGCTCGCGCGCGGAGCTCCGAGTTCGGTGGAAGGAGCTGAGCAAATCCCACATCGGGCAAAACGCAGCTAGCGGGGGGGAAATGTTGTTTAAGGGGACCCAAAATGGCTGTTTCCCTTTTTGGCGTCCCTTGAAAGCCAACCAAAAGGGTAGCCGCAAACAAAGCACGGCTCCACATAACCTTGGAAGTCTTGCAAGTGGTGCCATTGGGCGACAAACAAAAAGAAACCGGTCTGTTGGAGTCCTGGGAATCCGAATCCAAGCCAGAAACACCCAGTTTTGCCGGAGACTTGGTTTTGAATCTATCCGATAGGATCGAGCTTGCAGGGACCCTCCTTCGCACATGCTCTCGAATGACTCGCCTCAAACGATCCATCAAGCTGATGCGATTGTCCCAGCACTGCACATGAACTGGGGTTCTTAGAGTGACACTCTCAACATGACGGTCTAAATGGTGGTTCAAAGGAAAACCACCCTCGAAAATAATCTTAAGAACCCCTGAAAAAGGTTCACTTTAAAAGACCCAATGAAAAGCTGCGCTCTCTCCATCCGTCTCCCTCCCTCTGGGCTCATGCTTCCACACATCTGTGCCGAGCTTGCACGCCTTTTCCGTCCATGTAAAGTGAAATCTGACGAGTGAACTTCGACTTGAGACTTGAGACTTAGT
The DNA here is from genome assembly GCA_963377175.1 of Effrenium voratum. Classification (NCBI taxonomy): domain Eukaryota; class Dinophyceae; order Suessiales; family Symbiodiniaceae; genus Effrenium; species Effrenium voratum. Next base: position 152,966 of record CAUJNA010001001.1, on the reverse strand, counting down.
TTGACACTGTGTACACGAAATGATCCGTGCACCAAAAGATTTGTGCACCAAACGGGCTGTGCACCAAATCCGCGAATGTAACTACATGTTTTGAGTGGGCAGGGCTAAATTGACTACATGAAACGATCCATGCAGCTCAGTTGAGTGGCAGGGGGAGGATCAGCACATGGCACCGATGATCATGTGCCTCGGCAGGCATGTGGCTTTAGGAAACCAAACGCGACCGGAACGATTCCCTGAACCTTAGGGGCGTTGGCTGAGAACCTTTCTGGCTGGGTTTTTGTTGGGATGGGTTCACAAGAAACCAACCAGAAGTATAGAAGTCGAAGCCCTTTGTAAGAATTCTCCCATTTCGAGACGAACCCAGACATGTGCCACGGTCAAACTCCGCCATATGTGGTCCACCCTCATGGCTCCTTTGAGAGGAGCTCCAACATTAGGGACCCTTTGGTGGACATCATTTAGCTGGGGATTCACGTTCATCAATCATGGAAGGGAGTGTTCCCCATGGAAACTCATGGCCAAATCTTGTTGCGGGGGTCATGGCCATCCTCAGATCAGGGCGCACCTCGGGGGTGTCTTTTCCGGAGCTTATCCCTGGGGCTGGTCTAAAAGGGCACTCAAAGGAGGAGGCTTCTTTGGGGCAATCACTTCGAGATCTGCTTTCACTGAAGCCACCCAGCCCTTGGGAGCAAAAACAATTATCGCGGCCCTCTGGCCTGGTCAGAAGTAAACTAACGATAACTAGGAGTACCTACTTTTGAGCAGGGTTCCCTTTCTTATCCTAAACTTTAAACATCTACCTCTACCAAGGGACCAAAAGCTCATGCCCATCTGAGCCAAACCCAAACACATCTGGGAGGCTCGTCTTTTCCCTAGTACCCTTGTTGGGCACACACAAAGACAAATTCACACACACACACAAAGACACACAAAGACACAGCATGTCGCCCAAGTGCATGGCATGCAAACTTGCAAAGGCCAAGGTGCCCGGCTGCAGCACCCAGCCCTGCCAATCTTCCCTGAGCCGCACCGCGCTGGCGTCCTGCTTCATCTCCAGCTTCTGGATGTTGCCCACCGCCTCCACCAACATGCCCAGGTCACCTCCGCTTGGGCGTGTGGGTGTTCTTTTTTTCTTTTGGGGGGGGGGGGCGCGCGAAAAAGCTGGTGCTCCTGTTGGTTTCCCTTCAAAGCCTGTCAAAAGGGGGCACCCCAAAAAATCACACGCCCTTTTTCACATGAATCTAACAGCCGGTCAGGAAGTTTCCAGAAAAATGGACACGGAAGTAGGTCAAGGGAAACAGCAGGAAACTTCAACTCAGATCATGAGACAGTGTGAGTAATCAAAATCTGGGTGTGTCTTTTTAGGGGACCCCCAAAATGGTGGGTTTCCCTTGGGCTTCTAAACCAAGCCCAAAAAGGGTACCCACAAGGAAGACACACCCACCCTGAAACTGCACAAGGTTGACAGTAGCCGCACAATTCCCTTTCTGAAATGCAGAAGGATCAAGTCACCTCAAAATAAAGGGCTGGATTCCCCAACTTTGATCTAGCCTGGTCTTGATTGTGGCTCATGTGAGCAGCACCCCAAAACCATTGACTTTGGTTCTACATGGTCACAAGGCTTTCTAGGTGCCTTTCTATAACCCTTGTCAAACGGGCAGTAGGACCCCCCACCAAACCGGCCATTGGGGGGTTTGGGCGCTGCTCATGTTGCGCCACCGTCCAAACTCGAGCTTTATGTGGGCCAGGGTCAAAGTCCCCGTAGCCCTCGTTCAGAACAACTGCCCAAAAACCTAGCGGGTGCGTGAACAGCCATACCCCGGGACCTCCGGAAGGGCCGCACGGGAGCCAACTCTAGGGGCCTCAAGGCTCGAGGGAGGGAGTTCTGAAGGGAAAAGGAAGAGGGAGGGAGGAAGAGGGAGTTCTCTGAGGGAAGAAGGAGAAAGCAGGGCACCCTTCTTGGGTTTTTTTTGGTTGGGCAACCAACAGTTAAACCGAAATCTGTGTTGCACGAGTCTGAATCCTTGGAAACGAGTGGGATTCCTTGTTGGTTGGGTGTTTTTTAGCTCTTGTTAGTATTACTAGTTTTTGAAGTGATCCAAATCCTGATCATTGTTGTTACAAACAAACAACTGGTAAACTGATGATGATGACAACAACAATAATTGTAATAAACACACAAAAAATAAAAATAAAATAACAACAGAGAAGCAAGCACGAATAAACCATGGCCGCCCACGGGCTCAGTTCCTAGGCGCTCGTGATGTGTGCGAGCTTCGGGAACTGAGCCAGGCTCGTGAGGCTCACCCAGCCCTGCGTGTCCATGATGTGGCGGCGGAGGTACACATCCTGCGGAAATGGATGCGGAGTGGAGGAGTGGAGGAGTGGGGGGGGAGGGGGGGGGAGAGGGGGGGAGTGGAGGAGTGGGGGGGGCGTGGACGGAGAGGGGGGAGATGGGGGGAGTGGAGGAGTGGAGGGATGGGGGGGGGGGGACAGGGGGGGGGGACAGGAGGGGGGGGGACAGGGGGAGATGGAAGACAAGGGGGGAGTGGAGGAGGAAGGGGAAGAGAGAACATGTTGGAAACGTGGAAACCCAAAGGAAAAGGGTCCAGATCCAAACCAGTCGCAGTGGTTCCAGTTGCCACTATGGTAGGCAACCAGGTAGTTTTACCTCTAAGTCTCATGTGATGGTTTCCCTGGCCACCCACTATGGCGGCAACTGGAAGCACTCGGAGGTGCCCCCTCAACCCCTAAAGCCCCAGAAAACCCCTCGCAGGTGCCAGCTAATCAGCTACCCCGGCCTGTAAAGAAAGGTGGAGGGCAGGAATCATTAAAAAAAAGGAAATACAAAAAAAAACAAAAAAACAATCGAGCCGTCTCCCCTCCATTCTGGCAACAAGAAGGGTACAGGGCCATAGGCTATAGGGCAAATGGCAACTTGACTGAAGTTTCTTAGGGTTAACCAAAGACATACAGTGGATGGACAAAATCCTCCACCACCTGAGAAGCCAATGCCGGCCGACCATGGGAAACCCCATAGTTTCTTAGGTGGTCTGGTGCCTAAACGGATTTCGTAACCATCCACAGGTCACTGGAAATGAACCTCCAGTCTTGCGGCATCGTTGGCTTTCGGCAGCTTCGCTTTCCGTTCGGCGTTGCTGGTACGGAAAGCGGTCCTTAATGAGGTTCTCCTTGCTGAAGTAGTAATCGATCCTCAGCTCACTCTAGCAACTCTGCGTCTTAAAGGCAGTGAGTGACGCCTTTAAGAAGAAGAAGGGTGTCTTACCCGAACCCAGTTGTCAGAGCCGGTGTGCTTTTCTCCAAGTCATTTGGGCAGGGGCTCTTTGCTTGGGGCGCAGGTTCCTTGGGATGTGTTTGTTTAGATAAAAACCGAAACCCGAAAAAAACGCATTGCGTAGCAGCGGGACCCCCTGTCGGCCCCATCGCAAAAACCATGTGGGTTGGGATCACTTCCGCACCCATCTGAGAAACCTGGGTCAGATGGTGAGGATGTCCAAGCTTTGTTTGACTAGACAGGGATCCTTACATTATACACCTGAACATTGCCTTGTAAATGGTGGTTTCCCTGTATTTTGGTGGAAAAAGCCATGTTTCAAATGGTTGCAAAATGTATCTTTTAAGGAGCCCTGCTAGCACATCGGAGTTCTTCTGCCTGCCAAGTGGCTGTCGCTGGGCCTTGCTCACCACCTCTTGCCGCTGCGGCTGCGACGACATGCCCGGCATCATCTCCGGCATGTAGCCGATGAAGGGCATGCCCATACCTGGTGGGTCAAAACTAAGCAACCAGGGGACCAGGGGACCGCAGATTTTGGGTCATATGGGCGTGGCTCAAAATTAAACAGGAGGGGCAAACCGCAGGTGTTGGTCCATGTTTCCACTTACCAGGGCAACCCATTTTGGTACCGGTTTTTTGAGCCACAGCCATATGTCCATTTACCAAGGCTGAATTTTGGGTACCCATTTTTGACCCGCCGCCCCGCGCGATAAAAACTCCCCGCGGTGGCCTCCCGGTGAAACGTGGGAGGGCATCGACGCGAAGAAACCACTTAGGGGTTACCTCGCTTTGTAGGTTGGTTGGGAAAACCAAAGTAACACCGCCATTTTTAGGGGGGTCCCCCTATTTTGACACCCATGACCCTAGAGTTGGTTATGGAGCATGGTGGCTCCCATTCGACCACATCGATGGGCAGAAACCTTGAATTGAAACAGATTCCTGCGCAACCCCATATGACTCCAAGTGTTGTTTGTTTTTGTTCTTCTGCTTTTTGTTGTTAATAAGGAATCCCTTGAACCTGCATGGGCAGCTCACTTTTACTCCCTGTGCTCGTTGCGCCGATACATCATCTTTGGAGGACCCTGAAATTTGTGCGCAAAGGACAACAGCAGAAGACGCACCATATACATATATATATATGTGTATGTATTATATTATATATCTATATACGTATATTATATATATATATATTATATATATATATATGTTTCCATACATGCAAGTGTTGGCTCTTGGCTGCCGCGTTCCCGCTGACGAACGCAAGGACACCGACAGCGACCCACGAACTGGGCCTCCTCCCATGTAGGGCGGGTACATCGGAAGCTGAGCGACGTCGAAGGGCATGGCTTGTGCCATGGGGGGCATGTAGTTCATGCCGCCTGCCGGTCAGAAAAGTTTGGAAACCAAAGAGGACCCCAGAAAAGCAACAACAAAAAAGGGGAACTGATTCTGGGGAAGAAAGGAAGGCTCCACCAAATTCCAGGCGAAGCTGAGGAACTGACGCCAACTCTTTTTGCGTGAGAACAAATTTGAGGACATCTTCAAGCTTCTTCAAAGTACCATGACTTGCCAACTCGGGGGAATCAGAGATACCGGACTGACTTAACATCTCTCCTGTGATCTTGCTTTGAGTTGGGCAAACCGACCTTCCGGGCAGAAATCCCGTCGAATGCAATTTCCGCGGGGAACAGGCACACACTCCGAGCAAGAGCTTAGACTACGACTGCCAGCCAGCCTAGCTCTTCAACATGTGAATTGAATGAATTCAAGCCGCCAGATTCCTTCAACGCTCCTGCCCGCCAAGCACGCGGCGGAGTTGTTTGCGCTGCGGGGAAGAAGCGCAATATTCCAGATCCTACAAACGCCTTGGGACAAATGCTCACCTAGCCCTGGCAATTCAAACATGCGGCCCACTTGACTGCCATCTGGCTTGATTGAGTCTGCACTGCTGCTGCGCCTTGAAGTTGCTGGCAACAATGCTAGACAAGTGGAGAATATGCTCTAGCAGAATGCAGAAAGGCATCACATATTCAGCTGGAAATATGGTAAGACATGTACGCATATGCTGCAATGTGCTGGAAATTTGGGCGGATGAAAATCAGTGTTGTGTAACACAGTTGCTGGCCACATGCTGGCAATGTAGCAATCGATTGCCAGTCTGCTGGGCAAATCTTAGGCAGCAGATATGTGCAGACCATATTCTAGACATAGTCTTTACGCTATGCAGAAATCAAGCTAGACAAATCACAAGGCACAGCATGACATTTGCTTGACTTACACTACGCTGGCAGTATATGCATACTACCGACATAATGGCCTAGACATGAGGTGTTTCTCCAAAATCTCGGTCTCCGTCTTGCGGTTGGTTTCCCTTTGACTACTAACAACAGGGCGTCCGAATCCTATTTGAGATCATAAATAACCACTGACCATGGGTAACTTCTCCCATGTGGGGAAATATCATCATCCTTGTCCGTGGTTTTCCAACCAATGGTCATCCCATGGCCATCACGGACCTTTTGATCAACCCCTTTCGATAACTGCAACATGGCCTGCGAAGGGTCCAGCGCTGGGTGCCTGGCACGGGTTCCCACCGAGCGAGGGTTGGTTGCGTCCTGA